>VZTG01009766.1:345689-401592 GCA_013397845.1 Melanocharis versteri | reverse complement strand
GGGCGGGCGGCTCCCGTTCTCCATCAGCACGGAGCTGCCGGGGGTTGATGTGCCTTCGCTCCTGCCTTTCGGGTCCTCTTTTCCCCTGGCAGAACGTGGAGACCGCTTTAAAGTTGTTGGAGGCGCTTCGCCGCTTTCCAGCCTTTCCAAAAAAAGCCAAACTTTGTGCCGAGTTTTAGCTCTTCTTTAAGAACTTAATGGCAGTCATTAATTTTTTTTTAATTGGTGCTTTCTGTTAGTTGCTGGTAGCAAAACTGAGTGTGCACGGAGTTTCAGTCTTATCTAACTTCTTTTAAGAACGGCTGTGCTTAGCATAAATCGGGGTGATTACTCAGGTTCATCAAGTCAGCAGAAGGAAGCAGAGAAAGCCGGAGAAGCTGAGCACACAGCATTAGTTTGAATTATTTGCCTGTGTGTTCGGGAGACTTGAGGGTTTCCATATGCTTTATTTCTGCTGTGCTTTCTGTTTGAACACATTCCCACTCACACGCTGGTAGCGGGCTCTACAGCATCACTGGAGAGATTTCCGAAGCTCTGCTCCCGGGTCTCTCCTCCTTGGCTGGAGTTCTGCCATGTTGCTGTTGAAAATGCTGCTGTTCTGTGAAGTTTGCACACTTCTCCTTCAAATGGAGACACTCCAGAGCCGTCGTCTGCCAGCCCAGATGGACTGGCTTGCTGTTCGCTGCGTGTGGAGACCGCGGAGCCGGAGCGTGCTACGGACGGACGGACGGACAGGGAATGGACCAGGGACAAGAGCACCCGGGCCCGGGGTGTGCAGGCACCGAGCGCCCTGGTGCTTTTCACAGGGAGTGAACAGCGCGGTCATCGCTGAGAATCTGGGTCATGAGTAATTTACTTTTCTGGTGACTAGTGCCAGAAAGAGAAGTGGTGATTTCAGGGTGAACATTTCAGGCTGTTAAGTAGGGAAGGCTAATTTTCAATTTTAGCTATCAGCTGTTTTAACCACTGTTCCCAGCTGCTTTTTAAACTTTTTTTTTTTAAACTCTGTTTTCGAATAGAACTGAATTTTCTAATGAAAATTGCTAGAACTGTAACTAGGCACACTCTTACTGTCCGTATGTTTCACAGGTGAAACACAGGAGTTAGTTTATGCGATCAAAATGGAAATATTTTCTATTTTTATGGAATTGGAGGCAGTGGAAGGGATGAGATGCCTGATTTGCCTGGATGTCTTTTTAGCTATACTATGTTTGGGATGGTGGTCACAGGTCAGTGCTGTGAAGTGAAATTCCACCTTTTAAAATTATGCATCCAGTTGTTTTGTTTCTTCTTTCAGTGCAAAGGCTTGTATGACAAAACTTGAACTGACCCTGAGTATTAGCCATTTTGGTGGCTTGACGTCTCTAAGTGGGAGCTGTCCATATTACTCCTTTTGCTATCAATATCTTGTTTCATTTGCTCTAATACTTTGGTGCATGTTTTTTTTCATTCTAGATAATTTGGAGAAGTTTAATGTACTAATTCTATTATTGTGAACACTTGAGATACCTCACTGTTAATCTCTGCTCTGTTTGGAATCAATTATTTACTCCTACATTTGTCTCTATATCTAATTACCCTCAAAATATCACCTTTCCCCTCTGTCTCCCTAGAAAGCCCTCCTGAACAAGATGCTGTAGCTTAGTTTTCACTTTGTGAATTACTTCTGTGCTAAAATGTATTTGACAAAAGACAAACTCCCCAAAGATAAATCAGTGTCTGGCATATGGGTTTTAGAAAGAGATTTTCTGGGAGCTTTTGGTGGAAGTTTGATCTTTAACTTTCATGGCACAAAGTTGGAGCAACGTGTGGCCCCACAGATTGGCAGGAGTAGGGTCCTGAAGTACTTGCTCTGCATAGACCGCATCTGGTGCAGAAGTTTAGCTCACTGTTTGGTGAAGCATCTGGTCAAAACAGCTATAACAGAGTTGTCAGACAGTGGGACAACAGGTACTTTAGACTTGAATGCTCCAAGTAGGGAATTAAGACTATGGATAAAAAAGAAACTCCAAAACTGCTCAAACCTGAAATAATGAAAGCTGAATCTCTCAAAGAGGTGTGAGGTCACACATACTTGGCATGAATTGAGTATCTAGAAAATAAAAAATGAAGCAGGAAGACTAACTTTATATTTCTGTAGGGGAATAATAGGGAGACTTTTAAATAGCTGTGAAAGAGTTAGATCAGATATTTATCGTAGTGGAGAAGAGTCAACCAGAGGCTGCCAGACACTTCAGATGATGTGGAGATACAGCTGAATCTCCTGTCAGACTTCCTGCTTGTAGCCTGTGTACTGGTGAGTTTAGGCAGCCAGTATAGCAGTGCCTCTTCTGAAATTTGGAAGGGATTGGTTTCTTCTGACGGTAGGAAGATGATTTTTTTAAATTTTTTTTTTTTTTTTTACTGAGTAGAAGTTAAGAATTCTTGAGAAACTGCTCTTCTAGCCATCTAACAGGAAATGATCTTGTTTTCTTGTGAATATGATCAGGTCAGAATGTGTCTGAGAACGACGAGCCATTGGCTTAATTTTCCTCACTGGGGTCAGGAACAGCAAGTGTGAACTTGCATTTAAGTAGATAAAGAGAGCCTCGGGCTGTGCTGCACACTAAATTCTTTAACCCTGTCTTCATTTAGAGAAACAAGTACCAGGAGGTAAGACTTCTGAATAACTTCAGATTATTAAAAGATTACTTGATAAAGTAGTTTAGGATTATAACATTTTCTTTATTTTCAGCAGTAACCAAACTGTGAACTAAGTACAGCCTTACCCATAAAAAGAATTACTTGCACTCAGCAATTCTGCCTTAACTCATGACCACCTTCATTTGGTTTTTGCCTTGCTCTGGGTTAAATGAACAGGATTGCTTTCGAAGCCATGAGAGAAAGGAGACAGGTTGGGCCAGTACTTCTGTGACATGTGATTTGTAGTCATTCAAATAACATAAAAATTTCACAACCAGAAAGCAGAATCTCTGTCTATGAGCTGAGTGGAGAGCTGATCAGAGTATGTGCCAGAGAAGTGGAACAAGTCCTGTCAGCCTGGCTTGAGGGGCTTTCAGATAATTTTGACAGAAGTGAGTGGCAATCACTGGTTCTTATTTATCTACAAAATGAAGTGTTCAAAGCACTGTGGTTGACTAGAGAAACAAGATTGTCTTTCCCAGTTGGAGACATGCTAATGTGCTGTCCTCGTATGTTTTTCTTAGTGGTTCTGCTCTCAAATACATAAATCAATTCAGCTGCTATTAAAAGTATTCCCAGCATTTCTTCCCCTGCCGGTAGAAATACATGTGAAATGTTCATGAAATTCCCAAATGATTGCTGATTTTCAAGATCACAAGTTACATTTCAAAACCTATTTGCTTTTTCAGTTCTGCTTGTATTTTTGTAGATAGCTGCCTTTGTTCCTTATTTTTCAAATGGTTTTAGCATCTGTTCACTATGGATTTAGCCATGTATAGTTATAAAATGCTGCAGATGGTGTCTTTTGCTCTTTAAGGAAGCAAGTTACTTTTAGTTAGCTGTTCCTTAGAGTTTACCTGACTGCTGCAGGGTTATTCACAGTTGTCAGTTAATACAGCAAACCATTTTGATGAAAGTAGCTTCAAGGAGTAAACTTCCTAGACTGGTAGTATTTTTTTTTCCTTTTTTTATTTTTCATGCTAGGTGTGACAATGGCCAGTAAGAGGGTTCCCCATGCTGGGTGGCTTCTGCTTGTCATTGATTAGTTTATTAAGTTAAGACAGATTCTCTTGCAGAATTACTCCATGTGGCTTTGGACTGGAGTAAGAGGTTGAGAAAAAAGCAGAGAGAGAGTTTTGCCAATGGGTAACACTAGATGTTTTTTGGTATTGAATGCAAATGGATAACAGATTTTAAACAAGTTAAATGGTTGCCGGTCTTCTTTTGTGGGTTTTAGAGGTTTTTCAGTTGATACTATGCAAGTGTCTTCATAAATACTAAAAAAAGGGAGTAAACAGTTACTGACCTTAATTCAGTGTTCTGTGTTTGAGCAGGCTTGCATGTGACAATGTAGCAGAAGAACTGGTAACTGGAACACATGAATATATTTTAATTCTGCATTTTGAGATGATCATGAACACCTTTTCGTAAAATGATCCAGTAGGAAATGTGTTTTAAAGGCAATGCTCATTTCTAAGTTTGATCCCAGTTACCGTTGAGGATGACTAACAATGCTTCGCACTTCAAACACGTAGAAGCAAAGCATGTGAAACTGAGCTAGGCTGTGGAAGTGTTTGATTTTCGTTCGTGGTATCTTGCAAAAATGAGCTAATTAGTAGTAGTAAAGGGAAGTGTCTTGAAGCTGATGCAATACTGATCCTTGTGTTGGGGGTGTCCCAATGTCAGTCTTAGTTGCAAGAAGACATACCGAGTGTTCCTACTTTCTCTGTGTTTCTGGTCACATTCCGACAAGTGTTTGATCTTGAGATTATAAACTTCATCTGTTTGGTCTTTAAGGCTGGAACCAGCTTGGTAGAAACAGATACAGGAGGTAATGTCAGCTCAGTGTTCAACAGCACTTGCAAACCTCCCTTGCTGGTCCTCTGTTCTTGCCTGGTCGTCAAATCCTTGCTTAGGCTGCAGTAGGGTGGTGTGAGCTGACTCGATCAACTGGCTCCTGAGAGCAGGCCAGAATTTAAGCTACACTCCCTGTTGCTTGATAAGTACAAGAAACGTCCCAAACCTTCCTGGAAATGTTAGTGTCATCCTAGGACAGTTCTCTCTAACTCTGGTACCCCTAAGTGCTTCCTTTTTATTACCCATCTCCCTTGTTCTGGATTTTCTTTTGCATTGCTTGAAACAAAATTCCTTGGGATTCTAGGTGGACTTTGCGTATATTTGCTGGAATCAATAACTGTAACTCCCTTCTTTGTGGTGCACAGCTGCAGAGGGAGGGAGAGGCTGTAATTTTGTGGTGTCACTCCCAGGTGGGAGGTCTGGCAAGGGCTGCTCCTGTTTTGATTTTCCCCTGCTCATGCAGCCCACCTCACTTCCTCAATATCCCACTGTCATAAGAACTTGCTGGCATTGTCACATTGAGGTGCCAGCTCCCAAGGGAGATGATGTTTGTGCTGGCATCTTTTGGGTTGGCTGGTGGCTCTGATGCCAAGCCTGTGTCAAAGTGAGTCCTGACCTTCCTTGCTTCTTTTCTGGTGATGTGTGGAGATACCTTAGCGCTGCAGAACCTTCAGAAAGCCCATGCTGCTTTCTTTCTGGCTTGTTGCTGGTCTTTTGAGGTGTGATTTGGAGTGCTGAAAAGATGATTTTCTCAAGTGGTTGTTGTGAAATTCAAAATTCATTCCACAATTTTGTGTGTTCATTTTTATTACTAAAAATCGGCTTAGGAGTGCTGTCACATTTGTTTGATATGCTGGAGGGAACTGGCTGCAAAACTTAGTGCCTGAATTTCTTTATCCTCATTTGACTCTTTGCTTAAAGAGTATATCATGCTCCTAACACTAATTTAGAAATTCTGCACTTCGCATAATTTGCTCATTAGAATAGACAAGAAGCTCATATTTAAAGTGATCAGCCAGTTACATCCACCTCAGGATGCATTCTGTGTTATTAAAATATTAAGGTCATCTTTTACCAGGCTGATTTTACAGTTGCTAAAGCCCCAGGTACTTCTCAAAAGGCAGGTGAGCCCTTCATGTTCACACATGTATTTAAACTTGGGTAATTGGTGTTGGAGCAGATGTGCCATAAATTAAGAGAAGTAAATCTTGGTGTGAGGGGTAGTAAGTGGATACAGTTGGGGAAACAGGCTTGGGTAATTTAAACAGGAGCTTCATGTTGACTGATGTTCTAGTAGGGAATGTGAGCCCAATTCCTGAACCAGATGACAAGGTCTGGGTTCCCTTCTCCAGCCCTGTGGCTCCTCAGTGAGTGACTGTCAAGAGCACTGTCCTTCTCTTGCTTCTCAGAGCCTCTCCCCATCGGACGGACAGAGGTGTCACACGTGGGAGTTGGTTCTGGCATCCAGTGTACTTATGTTCAGTGTACTTATATTCATTTAGACTTCAAATTAAGCTAAAATGAAGAAGCACCAATTTTTGGGAAGTGTCTGAATATCAAATAATTTGAGCTGTCCATGGAATAGATGTCTGCAGGAGTTAATGGCTGTTTTACAAATGTCTATCCTTCACTAAGTGCAAAGAGTATTTTTCAACTTCACCTTTTCTAATGTAATTATGTAGCAGAGAGGTAATTAACTGGAGTACAGCATTAACATCCTGCTCTGCCACACACATTCTCTCCCCAGAGAGAAGATGAAAAACAAACTGCATGTGCCTGACCTAATCACATTGCTTAATGCAGAGGCAGAAAGCACCAGCTGTTGCTGCTATGTTATCCTGGGAAGGTTCCTGTGCTGTACTCATCGTACTGTGAAAATTAAGGCACAAGTGCAGTGACCCCTGTTTACTTACGGACCTTGCCTTGATGTGCCCTCTGATCACCTGCCAGTGCTAATGAATTCTTGTTGGGGATCAGTGCCTGCTGGCAATGCTGTCAGATAGCTTTTTTCTTGGGGTGCTTTCAAAGCTTGTACCTTTTCAGATTTTCTCTTCTGTGTGTTTAATGCTGAAATGGGAGGGGGGGGCAGGCTGAAGTTAGGTAGGAGAAATGCTGTTTCTTCGTGTGTGTTAAGCTGCCAGTCTTGTATTTGACAGCCTGCTTTGGAGCTTTTTGCTATGGGTAAGCATTTTTTTTCTCTTTTGCTTCCAGGTGTGAATTCCAGAGTTTTCAAGGAGGCTGGAAATCTTTAAAATCTTGATTAATGTTTAGATACTGTCAAATTAGTTTCCCAAAGATTCTGGTTTGCACTGAGAAAGTTGGTTTTGTTTGTTGCGTGAAGATGTATCAGAAAGCGCAAGATCTGCTGGGCAGAACTGCAGGATCCTGTATTAAGGAGCTGGTTTCTGATCCTGGCTCTGACTTCCTCTGTGGTAATAGTCATATATTATTCAAACTGGTTTTTTTCCCTTGTGATCACTGTGTTCCTCTTTTTCTTGGAGGACTGGTTTTGGAACAGTCAGCTCTGATTTTGCAAAACTTTTGCAGGGTCACAGTTGCAGCTGAAATCAGTAGATGCCATGATTTGAATGTATGAATAAAATAAAATAAAAATTGGACTGCATGTGTCTCAAAATTAGAGAGGCAGAAAATTCATTGTGCCTCAGTTCCCTGTATCCAAATGGAATGAAAATGTTTTTGTCCTCTTAATGTTCAGTACACAACTCCTTCATAAATGTCCATAGCAAGCACAAGAAAACCATGAGGGGCCTCATTATTAGTGCATGAGTGCCAAATGACTAATACCTCATACTCATTGCACGATGAAAAGGAGCACTTTTGAATAATTCCTTGTCTGGGAATCACTGTTGCCTTAAAACACCAAACAAGAAAGTAGCCCTGCTCTCTTTATATACAGTCATAGTCATAGGTGGTTAATGTGTGTGCTTTCTTGTTTGGAGTTTAAATCTTCCTGGTGGCTTGGGATGCAATGTGTAGTAAGCTGAACCATGTTGGACTGTGCCAAAGAGTAACTGAACAATACAGAGATTTGCTCCACCAGTTTCTGTGGATAATGCTTACCAGGATCCAGTGCTTTCCCAGGTATCATAGGCAACAGATTGTCCAAAACTGCAAAGATGCTCATCCATCAGTGTTTGCCTTGTATATGTTAGGTCAGTGCTGTTCATTGGGCAGAGCAGCTTTAATTGGACTGCTTGAGCTTTCTGGAACTAGATTTTGAGGGAGTTTTGGGTTTTGTTAATAGTAATGTGTGAAGCTGTGCATTGTGGTGGGCTGATGTAAACTGGTAACATAAATGGTAGCAAAGCTGCAGGCAGCCTCTCCAGAGGCACTAACAGGAGAGTTCAGACCTTTTGAGGTGCTTGTTTTTTTGTGTGCTCCAGCTCTAAAATGATGTTGGCTAAATCTGCAGTTTGTTTTCCACTGATATCATTGCAGCAAAATCTGCTGGGTTGGCTACTGACTCTTGGGCGCCGCTTCAGTTCTGTTCCACTGACGCAAATCCACAAATAAATTGTCCGTGAGTGGAGTTCTTGCTGACTTGAGGTGTTCACCTGTGTGTGAGATAAATTGCTGAGCTGAATGTCACTGCAATTTTTTCTAGGCAGATGTATTTTGAGAGATAGAGAGCTGTGTAAATTGTAAAGTAGTTAAGTAATCAGTTTTATGGTCATTTTGTGAGAACAGTGTTTTGCTACTTATTAATTAAATATTGTCTTTCTTCTACCTGCTACACTGCAAAAGTGTTACAATAGTTTCATTTGTATGTAATTGACCTGTGCCATTAATGCTCAAAAGAGGACAATGGAACACAAGTCTAGTTCAGATGGTTTTTGAAAAAACCCTGTTAGCTTGATTTATCATTCCCCTTGAGAACTAGGATTGATAGAACTTGAAGTGCCAACACAACTGTTGTGTTGAGAGCAGGGGTTGGGGAGGGTGGGCCGTGGGAGAGCCCCTCACCCCAGGGGTAGGGAGGCTGGGCTGCATCATGCTGGAATCATGGACAGCTGACAGCTCATTTTGGCTCTGCCACACCTTTTCTTTGTGGCAAGCCTGTGCTGCTCTTCCAATGCTTGTCTACTCCCAAGGATTTACAGGAGTGCATGTGAAGAGAAGTTTTTATGTCTAATGAGGGGGTGTGTGTTGCTAGCATAGTTGGAGCCAAGGGGTGTTCTGAAGTATCCTCAGGGTCTGCTGTTGATATTCTTGTCATGGCGTTGGACCTCTTTTCCTTGCACTTGTTCTTGGTTTCTAAATTTATAATTGAGTAATCAAACACATGAGCTGAAGAGCAGGAGCTTTGCTGCCACTTCACAGTTGACTATAGGGCAAAGCTGGTGAGCTGCACAGCAAGGATAGTTTTTTTCCTTTCGTCCAAAAGCTGTTTGGAAAAGCATGGGTAACTTATTGATGCTTGTGCCTTACCTTGTTGGGTTTACTGGGGGACCTGCTCCTGCACCACAGAGCTGTGTGATTGGAGTGTGCTTAGCTTGGTGGTGGTTTCTTGCAGTTGCAGAAGATACGCCCAAAGTGTTCAATGCTGACATAGCTGTTTGGATTTTTTTCCCCCCTTTCTCTTCTCCATTGCCTAGCACTCCATGTAAGGAAAAGGGGAATCAGTGCACTGTAGATAAGCACTTTGCAGTGCCCAGTGAGGGAAAAGCAGGCCATGCCAACAGTGAACCTGTGGGCAAATAGAGATGAACAAGTTCAGTGAAAATGGTTACTGCTTTTTCCAGACTGTAAAGTTTAAATCACTCATTGGTTTGCACTCTTACAATCCTCATTTCTTTGTTTTCTTTTTCTTTATGCTTTGCTAGATTTTAATATGAAGACAGTCTCTTTCACCAGGGGTTTGCCTCTTGCTGAGAGCTCAGTAGAAAGGAGCATGTTCCCTTGGCCAGGATCCAAAGGCACTGTCATAACCGTGGTCGTGGCAGCTCTGGAGGCTGGATCCCCCTTCAGGAGCCCTCCCTGACATCTTCATGGGCTCCAGACTCCTGGTCATCCTTCCTGCTGGCAGCAAATCCACACATACTCAGCTGCTGCTTGAAGTCAGGCCTTACGCAAGTCTGTGGGGAAGCCTTTGGCTGCTGTGTCTGCTCTTCAGACAGCTGTTGGGTCTTCGGAGACTTGGCTGCTCAAAACATCCCACGTGGTGCTGTCTGGGTCCCAGCAAAATTAATATCATCTGAAGGGCAGTCTTGGAGCTGTTTTGTAACTGCTTTCCAGACGGGTGTAATTTTGCGCCACCGCTAGCAGTGGTTTTTTTTTTTCTGTGGGGCTTTCATGGAAACCTACATGGGAGGGGTATGAAAAAAGAGTGGCGAAGGCTTTTGTGTTGCTGCTGCTTCTCAGAGAAAATGTTGGCCCAGCACTTGTCAGGTGTGAGCCTGCGTGTCTTGGCAGAAGCTGCTGAAAGACGTCATTATGGGACTGCTGTTCCTCAGTATCTGCGTCCAAGGCTTGGGCGCTGCATGTAAACAGGATACAGGGGAATTTGGCCTGATTGTCGCTGTCTTCTTTCTTCCCTGGGACAAGAGACCACCCTGCAAGGCACTGACAGCTGCTGCAACTTAGGAAATGACAAGTAAAGCTAGAGAAGGATAAATGAGCTAACAGCGGTCCTTTGTGCATCTTTTATTCCTATTGTTTTTTAGTAGCACCTAGCTATGTAGAAATCTGGCTTGTGGTAAACATATTTGATGTAGGGGAGGGATAATTTTGTGGGATAAATATGAACTGATATGTAATTGTTCACAGATGTCTGTCATTTGCTTACATGGACAGTTTCAGCCCATCTCACAGTATTTTTAAACTAAAAAATTGTGATAAATGGACAGTCAAGTTCAACCTTTGGGAAAAAAACCCAGGTTTTGGGAGGTGGTGGATGTGCTGGGCTAGAGTTCAGATGTTGTGTCATGTGTTCTGCATAATTTCTTTATGAATCGTGATTTGTATAGTATCCTCACTTAAAGTTGTCCAGCAAAAGTTAAAATCAATTTTTTTTTATGTCCTTAAGACTGTGATGTGTCTGTTGCAACGTTTCCTTTCTTTGACAGGACATGTGAATTTCGACAGAAACAGGGCCTTTAGGGATTGTTGACTCATTGTTGCTGAGCTGTTGCTATTCCTCTGACAATCTGAGACTGTGGTGAGCATTTTAAGTAGCAACAGCAGCATCTTGGCTATGGAAAGATGCACGTACCTGTAGGTACATGTACGTGCACGTAGGCAGCAGTGTGAATGCAAAGGGATTCTGAAAATCAGGAAAAATCCCAAGGGAGCTAGGCCTCACTGTCAGTGTTAAGTTGCTCAGTGTTTTGTGTCAAGTTTGCTTCTGAAATCTGTTTTCTAGAAGTCAAAAACCCCAGTGTGGGGAATTTTGGAGGCTTCTGAAGTATACGGGTGACTTTGAGATAGGTTTTGCCAGCACTGTTTCCAATGAAACAACAGTAAGGACTTACTCATATTTTATGAACTGTGGTTGTCTGCGAACAGAGCTCTGTGCTTGAACCTCAACCTCTTGTTCTCAAAGTCTGCCATTTTGCAAGTTCTCTGTAGTGCTCTGTAGAGCTTGGCTGTTAATTCCATACTAGTTTTCAGCTGAGCCCTCCAACTTTTGCGACTGATGAGGCTAGAGATATAAATTATTGAAGAGGAGGCATTTGGAGAAGTTTGGGTCTAGACAAAGTGAAAATCCAAGTGGAAAGGAACATGCAGATGGTGGCAAAATGTGATGGTCATTGGATGTGGAGCTACATCACCAGAAGAGCTGCATTCCCTTCTACAGTGCCTTTTTCTGCATGACAAAAGTCAGCTATTTTGTCTGTCGCACCCAAAAAACTGCCAGAGGTCAAATTATTTTAATCAAAGGCTGTTTAATTGAGCCTTGTCAGATGAATGGACTTCCAAAGGTCATACACATAGTCCTGCTGAATTCGCTGCAGTCTGAACTTACCTTTCTGATTTTTCTTGGGTTCTGTTACAGGTACCCATGATTTAGGCACATTAGTTAATGGGAGTGCAGTGGTTGTAGCCTGAATGTGCAGGGCTGTGTACAGTGTCTCACTGAAAAGCAAGGGTGTAGCTGGCATTCATTCACCAGAGCTGAAAAACAATTAGCTGTGACTAGGGACAATTTTCAGATGATTAAAACTCAAGCTCATACATTTTTATGACTATGCAATCTCATAATTTTCAGCTAAATTAAGACAGTGAGCAAGTCTAAACTGTACTTCCCTTGTATGCCAATAATAACAAATGAGAGGCGTCTGCAGAGGATGAGTTTGATTATGTCTCCTTTAGCTTCTCTGTACATTTAAAATATACGACGCCCTCTGCTCTCCTTGGTTTTATTTTTATCTGTAGTACCACTTAATGAGCTATTAGAAATTAAATTCCTAGATAGTCCTGCTGGCTCCTCTCCATTGCAGGATATTACTGCAATACTGATTGCTGTAATAGCTAGAACACATATTTTTGCTTTTAAAAGTAACATTAAAAATCAGCTGCTGGTTTTTTTCCTTCAAAAAATGTACATTCTTGTATCTCCTGGCTTGTGTTGTATCACTGCGTGGCAGTGATTTACTCTGTGGCTGTTTTCATTAGTGTCACCCTAAATGGCTTCCTTTAGGATGAAACAATGTAACATGTTATATTTATCAAACTGTCAGACTTCTAATTAATAGGGTGATACTGTCTATAAATGAGGTGTAGACAGCAGCTTCAACTGTTACTTGGAATTTACCCCAGTACTTAGCCCAACTCTGTTTGCAACCAAAACCCACTAATGGAGATGATCCCTTGGCTCTCATAGTCCTCTTTTCCTCACTTTTCCCCTTTTGCTGACATGGGGCTACTTTGTCCATTTAACAGGTTGTTAAGACAGGTTGCTGCTGCTCTAATGGACTCTGAATAATTTAGTTTAATCTTCAACATACTACAACCTACAGAAATTTTTATTTAAAAATCTAAATAAGATTAGACACGAATTTCTTTGAAAGAAGCAAAGGGTGTCTGATATTTGGGTCATTGTTTCAATTCTTCATTGTAATAATAGGAACTTTTTTCTCATGCTGAACCTGAATTGTCTATCAAGAGTGTGTTCTTCAGTGTAGGATTATGCCCTCCTGTAAGAGGTGAGGGCATTGAGGTGACATTTCTAGAATAATGGGAATGTACATCATAAAGTGTGTCTTTAAACTGTGGTCTTAAAGTGAGTAATTTGTAGCCATAGTACTTGTAAGCCTTATTTAGGGCAATTGATTTTCAGAAATGGTAATGTATTTTGCCTTTAGTGATACTAAGTCTCCATGCCAAATGCCTTTGATAGATTCTCATTTTTGGTGGATGTTGCAAGTCAAATCTTTGAAGGAGAAGCTACTGGATTTTCCTGTCAGGCCAGAGGAGGAGATGTTTTGGCTTCTGGTTTAGATTTCAGAATATGTTGATGTGACTTGCACTTGCATGTTGTGTTCTGTAGAACATCTGTTCAGAAGCATGAGTGTGTAGGGGGAAGGGTGCTGGACATGAAGGATTAATAACACCACACTGATGTAGGAATAGCTGTGGCCTGTTTAGGTTGGTGCCTGTGATCCAGGGCTCTGTTAATAAGCTAGTGAAAGTTAATTTTGTTCAGGAGTCCAAAAGTACAAAGTTTGTTTTGAAGAAGGAGCAGGAACCAGAAGCAGCGTGGATTCTAAGTCTTTAATTACCTGAAACTTGTAAAAATGTGTCCAGAAGTGCCTGTTGAATTGGTACAGCTAATTATGGTTTGAAATTATTTGGAATTCAGTAAGTCTGGTTAAATTGTTGTGAAAAACTATTTTAGGAACAAGGCTGGAAAATCTTTGAAGTGTAGCTTTATTAAATGGATACTGCCATTCTAAAAATGAACAAAAAATTAATCTTCTGAGAATAGATGAAGATGGTCAGAAGCGGGGAGGATCTAAAATGTGTGGTATTGTCTGATTGCTTTTCTTTCTCTTTTGATAGCGATCACATGGAAAATATTTATGGCTACTTAATGAAATACACCAATCTTGTCACTGGTTGGCAATATCGGTAAGTCTTTTATGGTGCTTTTTAGTAATGTTGGTCTCTGCAGCATCCAAATGAACATGTTTCAGATTTTTTTAATAATACTTAGATTTCCCTTTTTCTAGTAGGCAAACTTGATGCAAGAGTCTTATGCTTTTCTCAATATAGATTAAGCTAATGTGTAGGTGAATAATATTTGTATTAAGGCATGAATATAAAAAAGGCATAAGCAATATAAAGCGGTTAATTCATTTAGTGGCTTATAACTATGTTTGTACGTGTATAAAGCATTACGTTTTTTCTCCTTTTCCATTGATAAATATTGTCTTTGTGTTTTCTGCTGAGTCTTCGCCTTTGTGCCAAACAACACTATCACTTAAAAAAATTAGGACTTCATTACTGTAAATTCAAACCCAAGCAGGCTTTTCCCTTTCCCCAGGATGTCATCTCCCCTGGAATAATCTGATTTTCTGTGTCAGGTGAAATTCTCTGGTCAGATTTCTTGTTTAATGCTGCTCCTAGAGCAGCACAGTGCAACCAAAATAATGTTGGAGGGACAAGTCCACTAAACACTGTGCCACCTGTGCTGCCCCTGGCATGGAGTGACTCGTGTCAACATACTCATCATTAAACTCGAGTGAAAGTTGAAGCATAATGTCCACTTCCACTTAAAAAAAAAATCTGGAATTGCTTCAGTTTCATGGTTTTGCGTCTCAACTCTTTTTTATCTGGGGCTGTTTTAATGTATGCAGTTTAAGGATTTATTAAACCTTAATGATTCAGGATATAATTTTTGATTCCCAAAATCTTGTGATAGTGTTCTTCCATGGGCATGTTTTTCTGTTGTGCAATCCCTGCGCTCTACAAGAAAAAAAATGCCAAGAAATTAGTTTTTATGCCATCTTGGGGACATAATTCACATGTTTAGGGTTGTCCTGACACAAGCCTTTTAGTCCCAATCCCATCTGTGTGAACTTGTAATGATAGTATTGACTTCTCCCAGTACCACCACGTGCACCAAAAAAAAAAAAAAAGGAAAAGGAGCTGATTGCATTTCGTGTATTTTCTTTGTTATTCTTGCAGGTTTTTTGTGTTAAACAACGATGCTGGCCTGCTGGAGTACTTTGTGAACGAGCAGTCTAGACATCTGAAGCCCAGAGGTACCCTGCAGCTGGCTGGAGCTGTCATTTCACCCAGTGATGAAGACTCTCACACCTTCACAGTCAACGCTGCCAGCGGGGAGCAGTATAAACTCAGAGGTAGGACCTGGATTCTTGGGCAGGGCACCCTCCCACTAGAGGACAGTCCTGGCTCTCACCCGGGGCTGCTTGGCTGGGCTTGGCTGCAGGGCCAAAGTGAGGCAGCCTGGTTGGCAAAGTGCTGCCATGAAAATTATGTGCAAAGCTTCCATCCCACTGTTCAGCTAGAAATGGTCTGTATTTATGGACAGTTCCGTAACGTTTGGGTTTGAGGACCTTCAGAGGACTTCATATGTGTGGAATGGGGTTTAATCTTCATGTCTAGTGTCCTTAAATTGTACTGATTCAAAGTTTTCTGAATCACTGTATGTAACAATACAGTGATGCTCACAGAGAACTTAATTATTCTTAACATGTGGTTTGTTAGCCACCTTATGGTAGTTACAGAAGCCCATTTCCTGATTTTGTAGGCTGCAGAAATCCAGGCTAATAGCTTTGAATATTTCTTCCCTTGAAGACTTGCTGTAATTTTCTAATTTGGGGTACCTTACTGTTATTTGAGGAAAACTTTTCATGTTGTTAGATTACGATATTTGTGAGGGCAGTTATGGTTTGTTGATATTTTAAAATTAATTTTGTAACACACAAAAAAAAAAGAAAAAAGTATATGCTATTTATGTCGAACTTGACTTAATGTTATAGTTATTACAGGCAAATGAGTTTTAGATTAAAAATGAATTACTTTGCGCTGTTAAAGTCTTGTGCTTTTTAAGAATTAAGCAGTCTTTTTTGCCAATACTTTGAAATGTCTTCATTTAACAGAATCCTTTTGGTTTGCTTTTATTAGCTACTGATGCTAAAGAGCGGCAGCACTGGGTTAGCAGGCTACAGATATGCACACAGCATCACACAGAAGCTATTGGAAAGGTATGACTGATGCTCTCATGGGCAAAAAATATTTAGTCTGGTCGAAGAAGTAGTTGCAAATACAACTTCAGCATTATTGAAGCCCTTCCATTTTGGGAACTTTAGTTTGGCTTTTTTTTTTTCTTTTTTTTAACCCCTTACTTTTTTTCTAAGAACCGCTCAGCAGTCTGCAGATAAATTTAGGATGAATTCCCATGTTTAAGAAAAAAGTCCTCAACACTGTATCTGTGTGCTGTTGTTTCCATTTGCTAACCATGTGGTGGGTATGCTTATAGTGTATTTTATAGAACCTCCTGATTGCCATAACGCCTGTTCTGATACCTGAATAAAGTCTTGCTTTTAAGTTACAATCAACATCTTGTAGCTGGCTTTGTTGTAAGAGATAAGTTGAATCAATAGCTCTAAAAGAAATTCCATTCTCTCAAATGCCAGCTCTATCCTTGCAGGGTCTGTTAGTAGTCAGTTTCTGGTTCTGTTGCAGATCAAGGGCTGATCTTCAAGTCAGAGAAGTGATACTTACTGATCAATCTCATTTCACAGATTGTTCTTAATTAGACTATAAAAGAGGGCAGCTAGAAGCAGGCAGTGGAAAATATTTAGCAGTTGCTACTAATGCATTATTAGGGCTTTGCCATCTTTCCTTGTTCTATAAAAAATTAAACTGTTCTGCTTTATCTTTCACATTAGAACATTTGCTGGTTATTAGGATTAATTGTAAATGTTTCTCAATATGCTTATTTATTCACTAGAACAACCCTCCTCTGAAATCTCGCAGCTTCTCTCTTGCATCCCAAGGAAGTGCCAACTCTCCTGGTGTGCAGAGAAGACCCAGTCAAAATGCAGTTTCCTTCTTCGGTGTTGGACATCACAGATTGCCATCTGGAAAAAGAGTTCCCATTATGCAGCCAGATCACCTTGTAGATGTTAGAGAGGTTTGTATGGTTTAAGTTGCCTTACAGTTTTTTGAGAGAGCTGTGGTGTTATTTGTAAGGTTGTGGAGCAACCTGCTGTTCTTAGTTGGGTAAATTGTCAGTAGCATGTCCTAAGCTATTATTGCACAGCTGTGTAAGGATAAGTGACTTGCCCTGGCTGATTGGCGAAGTACATGGTGTATATTCTGTGATTTTTGTACTCTGCAGTAGTATCCTGATGCTGAAGGTAGAACCATGTTCTCATCCTGGCGAGTTGTAGCACTAGAGGTGACAAGGGAATATCCTTAAGGGATCTAACATCATGTGCTATGATACTATTATGCACTTTTCTTCCCATGTCAAGCTATAGAAGAACTGACTAAGCTGTGCTTGTATCTCTTATGACTAAGGAGAAGTTGGTCATGGTTGTATTTCAGAATGCTAATACCATTTCCTGGTATGCTTATTCATTTAGACAAATTGTCTAGAGAGGGATGTGGCTGAACAGAGAGCAATTCATACGCCTGGTTTTTTTTCACTATAGGTTCAGGTGTAATGTATTTTGGGAGAAAAATCCAGAAATAATTACCTTTCCATCTTGACTGACAGAACAGACTGGCTACTGGTTGATTTTAACTTGTGAATATTTCCAGGGTGGATCTTGCCTATCTACATATAATACATTGCAAACCTGTGTTAGTTAGTGGTAGTATTGATGTTAATAAGTTTTTTAATGTTAACTGTAATTAGTGTGGTATGATACGTTTCTTGGCAAAAATAAGTTTCTAATGGAGGGCTTTTTAATTTAGCAAATAAAGATACAGGAAGCATGAATAGCTAGAAATTGAACTTATACAATAGAAGAGTGCTGTGTATTGTGAGCCTCATTAACCTTAAAATATGTGGCTGAGCACTGTGGTGAGTTCTCCAGTAAATGGGTGTTGCAGATACTTTCACTGGTATGGCATGCTGTCATTGTGCCTTGATTGGTATCAGGTACTAAGGTGTAATTATTCAGTAGTTTACACAAGGTGACTGCCTCTTTAAACCTTAGAGTCTGTGAATCTCTCTCCACAGCAGACTGTTCTTGCAGATGTCTTGCAAAAGGGTAATTGCTGCCATCCTGTTTTTATCCTCTTAGAGCAGTAAAGTCTCCTATAGTGTTAATGCAGAGATGTGTGAAGTGCTGCCAGGTACTCAGGAAAACAAAAATGTTTCAGAAGTGGCTTTTTCACTTCTTGAATTTTCAAACACCATTATGGCATTCAGAATTTCAGGGAGGAAAGAGCAGTATGTGTCAGCTGGAGCACTGAAGCAATGGCTTGCATTCTGTAATTGGGGTAAAGTGGAATGACTTTTCTTGGCATTGCAAAGAGCACAGGAAGCTATTCGTGCTCTTTTGATTGCTACTGAGTTTGGTGGCACAGCATGATTATTTATCAACTTAAAAACTTTTGACCTGTACAGATGAAGAATCCTCAGGCATACTGGCTCTTCTGAATGTTAAAGTTATTTTGCTTGCCGTGTTTAAGCTAAAATGCTTGTTAGATACAATGCCTACTTTTTTTTGGATTTACGTACGTGCCTGTTACCTCTGAGCGTGGTACAGCTTGAATACTTAGAAATTCTTTTTGAAAACCTGTGGGAAGAGCAACTTCTTTCAAAGGATCTGCTACATTGTGACCTTTTTTGATTTTCCCGTGAATTGCACTATACCTAGGTCTCTTGTCAGTCTCTTTTCCCTTTAACTTCCCCTTGTTCTTGGCTGAATACGTGTAATGATGCTGACTTGATTACCCTGCAAAGCCGGAAGTTTAAGAAGATCTTTTTGCTAACTTGCACTAAATGCAGGTGTGTGTGCATTTGCAAAATGACAACAATAGCCTGTGTATTTTTCCTAGATTTTGAATTTTTAGTCACTGTGCTTTTCTTCTCCTGGCACTATTTTTTTTTTTCCCGAAGCTGGGTGTATAAAGAGGAAAAACCTTAGGACTGCTCAAAGTATGTTCTTTGAAAGGGAGGATGTGCCTATTTGAACTCCATAGTTAAGCATAGCATGGCTTGTCCTAATTTCTGGCCTGATCCTGGAAAGAAGTGCTTGGGGCCTACCACATGGTGAATTACTGGCAGTAGAGGTCACCAGAAGGATTGTGGTGATTTGTCAACTAATTATCTGTGGGGTTCTTGTGTGGGTTTCTTTTTAAGCCAACACACTTTTTCAAAGTTGGATAAAAACTGCGCACAAAGGCTTTTATCACGTTTGTGACTGGAGAAAAACGAGACACATGTTGTGATAGCAGCTGGTGTGTTTGCATAGGCAAGGCTATCTATAACTAAATGTTTTTGTAGCTTTCTGCCCCGTTGCTCTTGGGATATGCTAAGGCTGACTCTGCATAGTTAACACCACTTTTAAAGAGCCAATGCTCTGTAAATTCACACCTTCACATGCTATGGAGCCAAGCCCTGAAAAGTTCAAAAGATCACGTACCATGAACTTGAATGAATACATGTTCCTTAAGAATTGCATAAAATCTTAAAAGCAGTTCCTGGAAGGGATTGCAGGTAGTAGTACTGAAAAAAAATCAGTCAGATACTGCTAGGATTGGGAATGAAATAATTGGAGTGAAAAACCTACATAGTGCCATAGCAGTTAAATGCATGATTCTTTAAAGGAATTCTGCTGCTGCTCAGCTAAATCAATCTGTCCTTACATTTACCTTCACTGCCAGAACACGTAATGATTGCAGAGTAGTGCTGTCCAGTTACATGGATGCTGTTTGTTGTTCCTCCCCAGAAAGGGGACTAGCATGTGTAGGAGTTTGCTTTCATCGCTGTGATTCAAAATCTGATAATATTTTGTTTCTGTGCGTGTGAAGAGGAAAGTGCTGCTTGATGGCTGGTGTGCTTTGCCCCTGTCCCTCATGTGGGCAGGTGTGCTGCTGCAGATTCTGTGATTTAAGGGTGTGGAGCTCTGTGTGAAGGAGGAAAGGAGCTTGGGGGAGAGCGGGGGGAGCAATGACAGCAGGACAGGACAGCTGCAATTTGAACACAGAATGACGGTGAAAATCCTGCTGGCTTTTCTTCCCTCCCAGCAAAGTAAATGCTGAGATAGTGATAATCAGTGTGGTGTCAGTGCAGGCAATAAATGAGGATTCTTTATGGTTTGAGCCAAAATGAGGAATACAGGTCTTCTCTGTTAAAGTGCTGCACCTCTGCTCGTAGAGAGTGAAAAAATCTTGATACCCACAGACAGTAGATCCTTTTCCAGGCTGTGCAGAGCACAGAGCTTAATTATATCTCACACAGAGTGCATGTGGGGTTCCCCCCTCACCCCCATCCCTATCAACTAGGAAGGAAAGTGTTTGATATTTACTGCAACAAGTATCTTGTTCAAATTCCTCTTTGTTTTTTTCAAGTCACTTTGATACTCTTTTGCTTGTTAATGAAGTGCCATGTATTTTCGTGGGTAAATTCATTGTGCATTTAATGACTCTGTAGTAGTAGTAGTTCTCATAGTCAAGAAAAAAAAGTACAGTTGATTTTACATATATCTGTTGCCTTGTAGTTTTATTATTGTTCTAAAATCATTTGGGATCCTCTGTACGCACAGCTGAACACCTATCACACAACACTTCTACCACCTGATAAGTGACTATTTTGCTTGACAGATGATGTCTCAGGCTGAGGGCCAGCAGAGAGACTTGATCAGGAGCATAGAATGCCTTCCTGCCTCCGGTCACCTTACATCCTTGGATCAAGACCTATTGATGCTCAAAGCAACTTCCATGGCAACCATGAACTGCTTAAGTGACTGTTTCCATATTCTCCAGTTACAACATGCTTCTCAACAGAAGGGATCCTTACCAGCAGGTGGGTATAGGTGCTCACAGAGAGCAGAACTCTCTAACAAATACAAATCCCTTCCTTCTTCCAAAAATGTTTGTTCCACTAACACATGGGCAAAACAAACTGCTGACTGTCTGGTTTCTTGTGAATTTTTCCAGACCCTAACTTGTGTTGGGTGGAACTCTGTGTATGTTGTGTATATTTTTTTTAACTATTTATTCTATCAAGAAGTCTGTGGCAGCAGCTGTATAAATGTAACATCTAATTGTTGATCTCATAACAGAATAAACTATGTAAGGCACCCTAACAAGAAGGCTGCCTTTGGGATGTAACTGGCTGCTCAAGAACAGTAATAGTGGAGAGGGAATTCTATAGGATTTCAGATTCTAGGACATGTAGTGTCCACTACAACTCTGTCAAATGTCATGCTTTTTTGATTGTTTTTTTGCACACTAAATACCTATTATAAGTATTTATATGAGCGTAGCTTCCATTTCCAGTTAAGCACTAAAATACAAAGCTCTAAATTTGCACTGCTTGTTACTAATACTGGTTAAATATCACTATTCTTGTTTTGAGTTACTGTCTTTAATCTAAACCATGATCTAAAGACAAGCGTTGTATTCTATTCTGAAGCCAGAAGGAACTTGTAAGCCAGTGAAAATTGGTTAAAGGTTGAGAAAACCAGAAAATCTCTTTTAGTAAACAACTGACCATCCCAACAAACAAACAAAAACCCCTCAAACCCTACTGCACATGGGTGTGGAATACGCATTCACAGGCAGCAGACAAGCATGTTGCCATGTCTGCACAACTGATCACTTCTATGCAAGTAAGAGCTTAGTGGCATTGTTCTACCTGATTGATGTGCAGTGTGTGGAACTGAATGTGGCCGTGGTTGTTTGTAAATTCTTCTGCATCTTATTGTGCCTTTTTTCATGTGTTTGCTTTGTGGCTTTTTGTGAGCTTCATAGGATTTTCAAATGCTTCTCTTGTGCAACAGATCAGTAGATATATTAAGTATGCAAAAAAGTACACACATAAGTTGTCTCTCCTCTTATCTGTCCCGTATTCCTCTCATATTTGTGGTGCCTCCTTTGCTAGGGCATATTATTTTGAGCTGTAATTAATTTAGCTTCCAAGATAAAAAAAAAGTTATATAAAAATATTAAAACTATGTAAAAAGCATTTGTGATTCTGAAATAACCAGAGGCATTAAAAGAGAATATGTGAATAGATTGAATCAAATTTTTTGCTTGTTCAAAATTTCATTTTATAAACAAAACACTGGATGGCAACTCTTGAGATATTTATCTGGACTGTGAAGTTATGCTGAAAGAGCTCTTCCTATTCTCTAAATTTTTTGACTGTTGATGCATAACTGCAGGAGGTGCACATCAGAAGTATTTTTGTTTTGGCATTTTCATATATGCACTACTAAAATAGTTTTTTGATTTGTATCTGGGGACATAAATAGGGTCCAATGAGCACCACTGTCATGACCAAAGAAGATAGTTTTGGTTTGGGGTTTTTTTTGACAAGTGGTGTAGGTTTTTAATTTTTTAAACTATGCAGGGAAAAGCTTAATTCACTAACTGCTGTTCGGTTGGTATCTGCCTGTTAATGGCCAAATCTAAAAATACTGCTTGAACATGTCCAAGTCTTGAAGATTTCTGGTGATATCCTGGGGAGATGGATGGAGAAGAGAGGATCAGCAGATTGGATGATGCGCTACTGAGGCCAGAGCTAAAACGAGACCATTAAAAGAATGCGTGTGTCTTTCTGCAGCCTTCCATCTCCCCCCTGCTGTGGCCTTTCTTGAGACACTGTAATACATTTGTTCCTTTCAAGGATTGCCAAGAACTTTTTTTAATTATTTTTTTTAAAATCCGTTTAGCTTAGATTTCTCCTCTTGACTAAGGAGGGATACTTCTGGTTCAACTGATGGAGGCAAGCTTAAAAACCAAGGAATAGAAATAATGTAAGAGTGCTAGTTTGCTATAGATTGTTAGATGACAAAAAATAAACCCCAAACAAACAAAAAAAGAAAAAATGCAGAAGACTAAAAATACTGCCCTAACACATTAAAGTATATTACGAATACAAACTTTAAGATGAACAAGAAAGTTCCACCCATTAATTTTTCCTAATTTCAAGTCAAAAGTGGTGTGCAACAACAATTTGCAACTTCAAGAAAAATGTGGGAAGTGAAAACTCAAGAGGTCTGCACTGTACCAGAGGGGAAGTGCTGACAACTGTTTAAAAAGAATTTGGGTGGAGACTTCAGGGGAGGAGGAGGTCACAAGTAAAGAGAATGGCTTGTGCCTATGCAAAATAGCTAAGAGCAGATTTGTATATGGTTTTCCAGTGGAAGAGAAGTATTAAGGTGGTATCTTGTCCATTCACAAAGATTAAAACACACCTGATAGCTCAAATCTTTCAAAAATACCCTTTTAACAGCAAAAATTAAACAGAGAATGCAATAATTAAGGTTATTTTCGATGTAGCTGATAGAAAATATAAAAGGGAGGCTTTTGGGTAAATTCAAGCTAATATACAGAGGCACTGAGAGTGGATTAAATGCAGCCTAGAACATGCAGTTAGAGATTAGTGTGTTGAAAGTTACAGCTTAGAAAGCAGATGTCATGAAGAGGTCTTTAGGACAAGTAAAACCTTTTCAAAAAGGTGTGACAGCAACAGTCTGAGCGTTTTTTTTTTTACTTCTTTGAAATTTCTGTTTAAATGGCTTAAATTTAGTGTGGTGAGGAATTCTTGTTTCTTATGATGTAGTGGATTAATGAGTAATGGATGATGAAAATAAGCTACCTTGCTGTAAAAAAGTTGTCTTGTTTCAATAGCAAACCTGGACTTTTTTCCAGGGTTTTCCTGGTGGAAATGCTGCTGTTTATCTGAATTAAGCTTACTCTGCCTGTTGTGGTTGAGGATGTGACCTAGTTGCAGGTAACAGGGGTGTGGAAATAAAGGATTGTGTATCGTATGGGAAGAAACAACAGACACCTTAGTACGGCTATCTTAGTATAGCACAGGGAACTGCTATCTGGTGGTAGAAATTCAGAATTTCCTAATAATTTCTGTGTTTGCAACCCAGTCAAGATGGTTTGTCAGTTTGTGTATTCTTCAGTAAAAACTGATTGAAATCACCTGTACATTTATTACCCTTTGAAAAAGAATGGAACATTTATATTATTAATGAGGAACCTGACCCGTTCTGATAAATTAACTGGGAGTAACTAGAGATGCTGGAATCATCAGGTGGGTAATAGCTTTCCAAACCTTGCAGCTTTTTTTTTTGACAGCTATTATTTATTGAACAGGGTGTGCCTGCCTTCTCTGCAGCTGAGAAAAGACAAGCACCCTCTCCAGAGAAAACAGTGGCAACAAAACTTCTGCTTTAGGTCTTTTTAGTCTAGAACAGAGCTGGATTTTAGAAGCCGATAAGTGGAAAGCTGATTTTTTTTGTTTTGGTACCAGCTAAAGAAAAGTGTAAGGGCTGCTTAACATTCCCATGATACTGGGTTCCTCCTGTAGTGTCTAATTACACCTTTCATGACACCAACTAGTTTCTCCAGTCCAAGCTGCATGTATTACAGCTTGCCAATCCCAGTGTTTGTGCTAATGATCACTGAAGGTGGTGTCTCATTGCACCACCTTTGTTTAGTGGCTGCTGGAGGCATTGGCTGCAGGAGGAATTGGCTGCTTTCAGCTTATTCCATAAAAAATAGCTCTTCTGTTGAAAATTGCTATTTACTGACCTTGCAGAGGATGAGCAAGTTTCAGCGCAAACTTTCCTTTGCTTCAGGAACGACAATCAGTTGGTTGGAACCGAAGATCTCTCTGGCAAACCACTTCAAAAATGGAGCAGCTCAGAATTTCCCAGCAGAGGTAAACAAGCCAGCATCTGTCAGAGAAGAGCAGTCCGTTGCAGAGCCCTGCCAGCTAACAAGGGTAAGGTAATGTGAACATCACATTTCTGTGGGGAGCTATTCGGAGGAATACCTGTGAATGTTTCAATCAAATGTGAAAATGATTTAATGACAGTTACTCTTGTACTTTCGGTTAGCTGTGTAGGAGGAGGAGTGAGGGCAGTTGCAGTAAATGAAACTCTCTACCTTGTTTATTCAACAAATTTTTGCTGCTTTATGTAACTTGCTCTCAAGTGGAGGGAGCCAACTGGGGTGGTAATGCAAGGCATTGAAATAGTTTTTTGCACTTCATTATTTACTTGTTTTAGATAAAATGCAAGGGAATACTGCGTAACTGAAATTCATGACACTCTCAAAATAGGCCCAAGAAGAACTGCCTAAGCAGACAAAAGACAAAACTGCTGGTCTTCAGCTATTAAATTTCCCTTACTTTTCTAGGTCTTGTTGCATCTGTTTTTCTTAATCTGAGCAACTCTCATCATTTGGCTGCAGGATGGCTTAATGCATTTGAAATACAGCTACAGTCTGTATCATTATCAGCTACAGTCTGTATCATTATAACTGACAAAATGGATTTGAATTGCAAAACACTGAAGTAAAAAACCAGCAGGGATTATGATGAAGAACATGTTTTCCTAACTGAGCTAGAAAATCATAATTACATCCTCTTTATGCTAGTTGGTTTCACACAGTTGTTTGGCTGAGACTGTGTCACTGTGAGAAGATAATGTGCTGTTTTATGTCTCTGCAATAGCACTGGGCTGTCTTAGAGCAACATCCAAATGGAAAAGATTTTTTTCAGTTGCTATAGTTTATAGATTTTTAAATAGGTTGGAGTAGTTACAAAAAGAAAAGATGAAACAAAACTAGGATCTTTCAACTAAATCACTTAATTCCTTCCTTTCAGTAATTAAGCAAGTCACAGTTTGAATACTTAATATATTTGAGGTATGACTGGTGTTATCACTCCCTGTACGTATTTTCAGCTCCCTTATTTCTGAGAGCAGAACAGCATAGAATCCTTGGAAAGGAGTCACCTCTGTGATACTGCACTTGCCATCAGGATTTGAGCCCTTTGTGAGGGCTTGGCCCTCTGTTTTTGGTGGCTGAGTGTTAATAAATCTGCCTTGAGCCAGGGCAGCTGCTCCAGGACAAAGGGCTTTGCTTAGGCAGAGGCTTATTGCTGCCTTCCCGTGGCATTCAGTGCCTCTTCCCTCTGCATCTGCCTCCCTGCAGCTGCTTGCCCCAGGAGGATGCAGCTCAGAGCCCTAGAAATGCCACCATCCCTCCTGCCTGAAGCGTTTGACTTTCTGCTTGCATTGTGGTTGTCAAAACGGTGCGGATATAATTTCTGTTCTGTCTGCTTTAGTTACACAGACACCGGCACCTGCACTGTGTGTATGCGTGGGGTTTTGTTGTTTTATGAAACTACTCCAGGTTACTTTTTTTCTTTCACTGTTACGTATTTGCTCTCACAGCAACATGATAATGCTTATGAAGCGCAGCTTGTAGATACCAGGCACTATGGTAGTCATGGAACTCAGAACTACAGTCTGATACAGCCTCTGGAGTAGTGATGGCAACACTGGAAAGGCCAAAGTAGTGTGGAGGTGGAGGGAGTTACTGAGGTGGTTGGAATTGCTGCTAGCTTTTGCTTTGCTGTTTCTGTGTATGTGTTAGATGCTTGACATTCTGTGAACGCACAAAACTTACAGGAATTTCTTTTAAGCTTTTTTCTTTTTTTCCATGACCCATGTGAGAGAGGGTGAGAAATCTAAACCTGAGTCCTCCAGATGGAATATGCACTGAGATATCTTCATATCCATTCAAATTCTTCAGCTGTTGTTTATCTTGGGAGTAGATTCCATTGTGTAGCTCTCTGCAGGGGTTTATTTAGTCTTTTTTTATACATGGACAGTTAAATACAATATGAAGTCATTTTTGAATACTGTCTGGCCAGTTACCTCTTTGAGCTAAGTTTGTGGCTCTTATTCCAGGAACCTGAAGAAATAAATCCAGATGAGGAGCTGGAGGATATTTGTGATGATAAAGAAGATGATCTAGGAGCAGTGGAAGAGCAGCGCAGCGTTATCTTGCATCTTTTGTCTCAGCTGAAACTTGGCATGGACTTAACAAGAGTAAGTAACTGAAGTGTGAAGACTGGCTGCAGCAAAAGTGAAGTACCATTTAAAACTCAATTCCTGTATTGAACAGAATTGAGTTTAGTATGAAATTGTGGCCAGTAGCAACTTCAGGTTCCAAGATTTGATGTCCCAGATTGAGACAGGTTTAGGTGAAATGTGCTGACTATCTTTTCTATTACCTTCTCTTTGTGTTTTCTACTGTGTTTTTGTTCCCTTTCCTATAATGGTCTGTTTTCTTTCCTGTGTTTGAATCTTAGTCTTTTCTTGCTGTTTTCTACAGCCTTCTCATAGTTTTCTTTCTGCTTTCCTTCCATGATTTCTTTTCTACCTTGACAGTGTTTTTTCACATAACTTGTATAACTCTACACCTGTGTCCATGCTGATTCTGAAAAGAAGTTTTCTTTTGGTTCCCCCTTATCTATCTTTAGATGCCTGTTTAAGCCTCTTTCCTATTCTCATTTCTGTGTTTACTCACAAGCAGGCAGGAAGAAAGTTACACTGGAGAGAATTGGATTTGACACTTGAGTGCAGATTTAAAAGCAAGCAGCTTGGAAAAATTAGCACTCAGGTGCTGTTAGACAACTTGGGCAGCAAATCTGGGAAAATCAGGCTGCTACCAGCTTATGTTCAATTCACTCCTGTAAAGACTCCTTGCTGTAAGCGCTAGGCACTTTGAAATCAAAAAATGGATTTTACAGTAGCACAGAATGAGGAAAATACTCTCTCTCTTGGAATTACAGATTATTTTTTTTTTAAACCTATGTTTTTTGAGCACTAGCCACATAGCCCCTGGAAACACTTGTATTGTGCAGCTTATGTTTCTCAGCTTGAGAGGGAAAACAAAGGTGGTGTGAGCTGGCCCTGCTGTCTGTGGGTCAGACTTAAACCCCTGCTGCTTAGCCAGGAACTGATTAAGTCACTCTTTCACTTATATTGAAGATTGGATTTAGGATATCTTTTTCTCTTAGTTGGAACAAATTGTCAAGCCTGTCTCCCAGTTGTGACTTTTGGCTGTGTGGGGAGAATTGTCTTTATTTCAGAGGAGGCAAAGCACTGAAGTGGACAAACCTGACTTCAAAACAGGTAATGAAATTGTTATAATTGTACTTAACTCACTATCAGGGTCCTGAAGTGAAAAGCCTCTTAATACTCAAAGTTGGTGTTGCAACAACCTGGCAAGTGTATTCAGTTTAACTTGAATGTCTATTCAGTCTTGTCTGTGTTTTTTCTCTTTGAATGTAGCTGAATTAAATGGATTGTCTTGATCTCATGGTTGAGACACCCTGTGTTGCTGTTTACAAGAGTTAGTTGTGTGGGTTATGTGAGTTTAGTTAGTTATGTGAGGCTAGTTCCCACTGCACAGAAGGAAAACACTGATGATATCCACAGCCTTTCACTCTAGAGGATTGCCCTTGGCTCAGGAAGGACAGGATTGCTGAGTTTTGTAGTGTCGAATGTAGCTGGAAGTGTAAGGTACCTCTGCTCAGAGGCACAGGGTCAGCCCGTCCTATGCTGCTTCTCATAGATGCTTGTCCTAGTTGCTGAGTTGAGAGAGATTCTCCAAGCTCTCCAGTGCTGGTATAGCTTCCCAGCTTTTCTCTCCATTAGACCATACCTTTCCTAACTTCTGCTCTGAACCTTCTTTGCTATAGTTTGAGTTCCTTCATGCTTGTTTTCTCTTTCACAGGCATAAGGGACACATTATCTCTTTGCGGCTCTTTCATGTTTTTGGGTTTTTTTTACTTGGGTTTTTTTTTACCCCTTTCAATCTGTCTAGTCCTAATAGTACTCACTGTGCTCTTTTCTCCTTATAAATTGCTTTTCTGGAACTTCTGGTCACTGTATTTTGCTCACATCTTACGAGAGGGACAAGAAAGTGCACTCTGAAGGTGCGGTGTCCCAAACAGGACAAAATCCTCCTCCCAAGGGCTTCCCTTACAAAACGCCTGTCTCTGTTTTCCTTACTAGAACCTTACGGCTTTTCCTTTGTTTTCAGGTGGTTCTCCCCACTTTCATCCTGGAGAAGCGGTCGCTGCTGGAGATGTACGCGGACTTCATGTCCCACCCCGATCTCTTCATCGCCATCGCGAACGGCAGCAGCGCCGAGGAGAGGATGATCCGCTTTGTGGAGTATTACCTCACCTCCTTCCACGAGGGCCGCAAGGGAGCCATCGCCAAGAAGCCCTACAACCCCATCATCGGGGAGACCTTCCACTGCTCCTGGAGGATGCCCAAGAGCGACGTGGCCACCGACGCTGGCACCAACAACTCCTCTGCTCACTGCCCCTCGGAGCAAGGAACTCTGCCTAGAGATCCGGAAGGCCAAGCAGAGCCGGACTATTACACAGTGAAATTCGTAGCTGAGCAGGTGTCCCACCATCCTCCTGTCTCAGGGTTTTATGCTGAGTGCGTAGAGAGGAAGATGTGTGTCAATGCCCATGTCTGGACAAAAAGTAAATTCCTAGGAATGTCAATAGGAGTGACAATGGTTGGCGAGGGTAAGTGTAAATTCTCTCCTTTGTTCATTTTAGAGGTTTGTTAAAATACTATTAATTCAATAGCAAATTTGCTGTTATATTCAAAAGATACAAGTTGTCATTGCAAACAGCAGATTTTCATATGGGAGGAAAAAATAGAAAGGTTTATGCTTTGCCAAAAATCATTCCTATATTTGGAAATAAAATACTGACTTTTAAACCAAAGGTCCATTTCTGTGATGTAAACTGCTATTTATGAATTAATTTGCATGAGATGTTCATGAAATAGAAGTGTTGTTGCATTTCTCTGTATTGAACTTAATCTTCCTATGCACGTTTTGATTTTCTTTAACTAGAAAAATCAGATTCTTTAGGGACAGAGGAGGGTAACTGCCCTCAAACTGTGATTTTACTTTAGTTATTAGTATTTACTGCACAAGATGAGACAGCCTCTCCCACTCTGTGTCCCCTGTGTATATTGCCCAGTACCTGGGGATTCCAGGCACTTGCATATAAACTACACACTGGACAAGGGAATGACCAAGGGAATGCCAGGGTATGTGAAAGGCACATCTTTGGCTGTGCAGGTAATCTCTGAAGTTGATGTCTCTTGTACGACCTTTCTCAAATCAGTTCATAACTTTTTTCAGAATTTCCCATGTTGTTCGTGCTGGTGTCAGACACCCAGGGGTACTGTGCTCCAGAGGTGTGGGCTGGGGCAGGCAGCAGTCAGATGTTTTGCTGTGTTCTTGTGAGGGCAGGAGGGAGATCTTGTGCTTTTGGTTTCTTTGTAGGAATCAAACCCACTTATCTTAAAACCTGAAGAAAAATTCTAGCATTTTATGAGATTCTTTACATTTATTGCGAAAGCTGCTGTCAGGAAAGAGTTGGGTTTATCTTGGCAGAGAGGTGCAGTAAGGAAAACTGTCTCTGCTGCCTGCCTTCAGATTGGGTAGGGTGTATTATAGAAAGGGAAAACAGGAGCATTAGCCTTCCTCAAGATCTGCAGTTCAGGGAATTCATTTGTTACTTCCTTTTGTCAACATAAGTCTTGTCTTGCTGTGCTCCAGAGCCATCAGTAAGAGAGTGACCAGCCCTAATATGTACTACTGAAAAGTATGTACTTTACTGAACAATATTAGTGGGATAAATGTCTTTTCCCAGAAGAAACTTAAATGCACATTACTCAAGTTACGACTTCCAGGAAAATGTTTGTATCTAGAATCTAATAAATGTCACCTGTGGGTTATTTTCATTTTCTTTTTTTGTGTGAGGGGCTATGGGGAAAAGTAGCCAGATGTAGTATTGACTGTTTGTTTCAACAACTTGTCTGGCCTTTTCTGAAATGGTACTGGTTTACAGATGCTTGTATTTCTTCACACAGGTGTCTTACATCTCTTGGAACACGGGGAAGAATACACGTTCTCTCTGCCCTGTGCATACGCCCGCTCGATTTTAACTGTTCCCTGGGTAGAGCTGGGAGGAAAAGTCAACATTAACTGTGCAAAAACTGGGTATTCTGCAAGTATTAACTTTCACACCAAGCCCTTCTACGGTGGCAAATTGCATCGGTGAGAACATTTTGTTTGTTTGAAATGAGGTTGATCTCACTGTCTTAAAGGGTTGCGTGTTGTTTGCAACATGCATCATAGGTACACTGCTGGCATCGTTGTCTTAGGATTTCTGTATAAGAAATATAACGCTATCCAGTTTAAGCAGCTTATAGAAAATGTCCAGGTAAAAATACCTCTTTATAAAGACAAAAATGGTAATTCTTGTAGTGGTAGTTCTTCACCTGTATGCATGTTTAAAAACTAACAGGTAAAGGAGATCCAGGGAAAGCTTGCATGGGGCTGCTTTTAGCAGATTCTAGGAAGTGTCTGCACAGTTGATGCAAAAGAGAGTTGTTTTTTTTTTTTTTAGACATTTTATAGTAAGACTGCTGTAGGTTAGCCTCATGCTAATACAGATAATTAATTGAGGAAGGAAAAAAATAAGTATTCATCTCACAGAGAATATGTTTGCAGCGTTTTGCACTCATCTATTTACTGAATAGAGTTTATTTAAATCTTTCTTAGATTAAATATTTTTTGCAGATCATAATGAAATATGTAACAGCCTAGAACATCAGAATTTCCTAGGTGTGGGTTGCTGTCACAGGTTGCAAAAAATCACCTATCTTCTATAAATCACTTTTCCTGAAACAATAGGGTAAGGCCATACTTGTTGCTTAAAGAAAACAAAAAACCCACCTTGCTCCGAAAATTTCCATAAATGCTCTGAATTTAACTTGCAAGCAAAGCTCCCCTGTCCCAATGGCGTTTGGAGAACTGAAGCTTACATGTAGTTCTGTTTCGCTTGGTGCAGTTTGAAAGTGACACATCATTTGGGTTTTTTCCCATGGCTCAGGATGTATCTTCCATTTTGCAATAGCTATTCTTGTGTCATAAAAGATAAGTTAGAGGATGTAGTTTTACTTCACTTTACTTAATTTTGGAAATTGTTTTGTTATTTATCTCTCCGGAGTTAGTCACGGATGTAGAGGCTTTTTAAAGAGAGATCTGTTCAAGGTACTGTAACTATTGAAAATTTGACATGTTGATGATTGGACATTGCCAAAAGAATCTCTTGATGGGAAGCAGCAGTGTTGTCATGGTTACCAGAGCGCACGGGAGTTGCTATGGCAATGGTATGGATTTTTTTTGTAGATTGACCCTTGTTGTTAGACCTCAGCTGGATGTTGGCTCCTTGGTCCTGTACCTCTTTAGCTGGATGAAATAGAGGATAATGATAATGAACAGCTAGACAGGTATCAGTCATGCCAAGATTACAAATAAGTACCAGCAGATTTTTATCACTAGTGCTGGTTCAGGCAGATACTATGGTCTGCAGTGCTGGCAGTGGTTGTGTGTCAGAGCAATGCAACCTGGAGAAATACAGGTAATGAGAGTTTAATGGAGCAGTTCAATCCTGCACCTCAGTAGTGAGTGATAGAATTTTGTTTACCTTCAGCTGAGCAGAGGCAGTAGTTTTGTGATTGATACGAAAATACTGGATGTCAGTAGTGTCTTGTTACCACACAACGCTTGGAAAAAATCAAGCTGAAGTTGTGAAGAAGTAACTGCAGAGTCTGACCAGGCTGATTTCTGGCATCCTGTGGATTCAGGCTGTTCAGAGATCTCTTGGGAGGAGGACAAGGACTCCACCATGTGTAATAGCTTTGGTGAGGATGAGAAGCAGCACAAAATTAAGGCTGCTTGCTTGTCAGCTGCTCTTTCTGCTACTTTCAGTAATTGTTAGTGCTTCTTAACTTCCACAAAAAAAAATGTTGTAAATGTGCTTTTATTGCTCATGTTTTTTTCAACAAATCTTAAATTTTCGTAATGGAAAACTGTGTGAGCAGCACGTACTTATCAGTCTGGGCTTTTAAAGATACTTCTCATGAGGTTAATTTAGGTTTGAGCTGGTGGACCATGATGTGGCAGAAGTCCTGGCAGCTGCCTCTTGCTGTGAGCTGGCTGTGAGCTTTCCCCCCTTGCCCTGAGATTCCCTGCAGGTCTGCTTTGGCTGGCATCCAGTATCTCTGTTCTGGAAGGTCTGTGGTATTTGTTTCATTACTTGAGATATAAATTTCTCTATTTTGATGCCAGGATTGGGGAGGACAGGTAGGTGCAAGCACAGTGGGAAGTGACCAGTGTGTGTGGAAGATGGGAAGTGGCACTTGTGTCCTGTGCTCCCTTTTCCTCTGAGTGTGGCACCACGCAGGGTGGGAGCACAGAAGTGCTGCTTTCCACTCTCCTGGATGCAGTTGTTCAAAGGACATGGGAGCAAGCCAGTGGGGTGCCAGTTAGCTGTCCTCAGCTGCACACAATGGAAGTGTGGGAGGAGATGTGACCTGTACTTTGTGTGAGCGTTGATGAAATGCAGGAGGGCGAGCTGGAAAGTGGTGAGTTTTAGGGAGGTCGTGTACAGGTAACTCTGCAGTTTAATTGGACCTAGAGATAGTATCCTTTGTGAATCCTGGAGTACCTTACAAGTAAGAATGTCTCAAGTCTGGTTGCCATAGAGTGCAGACCCTTTTTTTCTTTGTTTCTAGGAGAAAAGTTTTATTGGAGACTGGCAATTTGCTTGCCAAGCAATGCTCAAAAACTGGGTCAGGATGAAGTGGGTGTCAGGAGGTCTTTGTACAGGTCTTGAAGTTGAGAAGAAAAATGTGCATCAGTGTGTGTAATTTTGGTGATACTTGAGCATTATGCAACATTTTGAATGAAATACTGCATGTTAGAAAGACATTTTCCATATCTTGTCATTGGCAGAGGTTTCTGTGGAAGAGACAGGGAACAAAAGCAATTCTCCTGATTCCTAGTTTCCTACCTTGCCTTCTGCCTTTGTGTGTCTGCTGCTTACGTGAGCAACATGAAAATGACACCACCTACATAAGGAGAATGTTGAAATGTAAAGATTCGAGACGAAGTGCCAGCAGGTAGTGAGATACATTCTTGCTAGAAAGTTTAGTTTTTATTTTTTAAGTCTGAACTATGTATCTGATGTGATACTTCAAGTGGAAATGATCAACTGCTTGTTCCATGTGAATCAGCCTGTGTTAGTTTCTTTTGGATTTTCAATTTCCTTAAGAGGCTTGAAACAAGCTGAAGTCAAAAATGGAGTTTCCTGGGTAACACGAAGAGAACTAGAGCAGTGAGTGAAAGTCACTTTGCTCTTTGAGCTTCTCCACACAAATGCAATTCAAATAACTAACATTTTTCAAGGCAGTGTGACAAGTTTGCAAACTCATTCAGGATTGAGTGATTATGCAAGGAATAGTCCTCAGGTTTCTTCCACCATGGCTTTTTAAAAATAAATTTCTTTCCTAGAGTCACAGGTGAAGTGAAGCAGAACATGACAAACACGGTGGTGTGCAGAGTGCAGGGGGAGTGGAACAGTGTGCTTGAGTTCACCTACAGCAACGGGGAGACCAAATACGTGGACTTGACAAAGCTCTCTGTGACAAGAAAACGAGTCCGGCCCCTGGAGAAGCAAGGCCCCTTTGAATCTAGGTAGAGTATGTGTTTGCTCTTGTCTGACCCTTTTTTGTCCTAAGCAGTCTGGTGAGTGCCTTAGGAAAACCTGAAAATATAGATAGTATTTGTGGATAGTGCTTAGCAGCAGTGATCCTAATTTTTTTGTTTTCTAAAAATAAAAATCAAGAGCAAAAAAAAAAAGTGCAAAACCCAAGTGCAGGCAAATGGTTGTTTATTTTTTCTCCTATTTATGAACAGAGGGATTTTTTTTGAGTTCACAAAGGGCTTACCAGAACAGAAGCTCCCTGTTAGTTTTGTTTTGACTCATCAGGTACACAGCAGGGCAGCTCCTGACATCCTCACAAGAAGCTGCTTGTTGATAACACTTCCATAGCAGCTTTAAAGGGTTTGCAAACAGACATTAGATTGGCCCTGCCAGAACCTCAGAGCCCTTCCTACCTGCTCCCAGTTGCTGGTGTAGCTGTGAGGCTTGGCCACAAGCCCTCACCTGCTCTGCAATGCTCTGACCTGGGCTGGTTTTTCATGTGTAAGTGGAGAGAGTGCTCCTGTTCCACAAGAAGTGCCTGCGGTGATCCTGCAGTTCGAGGTGGCTGGCTGGGAAACCTTTTGGACAGTGAAGTTACCAGTTTATTTTGTAGGAGGCTGTGGCAGCATGTGACAGAGTCTCTGCGGGATGGAGACATCGATAAGGCTACAGAGCACAAGCGAGCCCTGGAAGAACGGCAGAGGAATGAGGAGAGACTTCGTGCTGAAACAGAAACACCTTGGTGTACTAAATACTTCCTTAAAGATGTAAGTTCCCAAGCAGTTAGCTGCTGTTGATGAAGGTAGAAGCAGAGCTGTTACACAAGCAGGTGCACATATGGGTCTGTGTCCTGTCAGAATAGAGTACTTGGCCTTAGATCTTACAGTTTAGCTCTGTGGGATCTATAGGAGTAATGTGACGTAAGAATTCCTAAGCATGTAAAGATGTGACTTCATTCTCCACTTTGTAAATGCTTGGATTTTGTGATCCCCTTGCATCAAAATGTTTGCCAGTTTTCTGGTCCAGTTTCTTTTACCTGGCACATGGAAAATAGTTTTTCATATACATTTTTGCATATACACATGTAAGCAGACTGTAACAGTAAAGACCCAAAGAAAATAATCAGTAGTACTAATTTTGCTGAGGTTGTGTGTGTATGTACCCAACATATTATTGTTAGCAAGAAGGCATGTGAGTTCATTCTCAGCTTACCACTTTTTCTGTTCTTCTACATTACATTTTGGATAGAGCTTATTTGTTCAGTGTCTTAACCTGTACTTCAGTAATAGTAGTAGTAATAATATAGAAAGACTTTAAACAAGGTGAAGTGCAGCCTGCCCAGGAGGATTGAGGGATGCTGGAATGATAACTTTGAAATAGGCTTTTCTTGTGATCCACATGGTGAGACCTTGCTCAGATTTGCTGAGCCCTTTACAAGAGGAGAGTTTTTGAGTAAAATTTATGCTATAGTAGTTTAGATTGTCCTTGCAGTGAAAGTTTATCTGTTACACTGCAGTAATGTAATTCCCCCTCTTCTTCACATATCTATGATCTAGTAAGGGTTTAGAACACAGGCTAAAAAGTTTCTTTTTCTTGGACATCTTCCAGGTTTGTTTTGTCAAGTTCAGGACTATCTGTTAGCTCCCTTGAAGGTTTTTGTTCTCTAAAGCTGTGTTAGTATGATTAGCTCAAAATTAGAGAGCTGTATTGTTAGTATTGTTAGATTTACAAACGATGAAATTTTATTGCTAGTCCAAGATACAGATGTACTCAGAAAGTATTTAAATGTGATCCTGGGCACTTCATTTCCGGGTAAGCAGTTGGGCTGTGTTGGAGTTGATAATCCTGGGTAGCTGCCTCTCTGCTGGCTGCTTATTTGGCTTCTTAAAGTAATTTGGATCACACAGTTGAGAAGAGTGGCTTTTTGACTGGGTTAATTACAAGTGCAGCCTGCTCCCAGAGAGCGCGGTGGCTCGGCAGGAGCCTGCACGTGTTCTGAAGCCGTGTCAGCAGCCTGCAGTGCTGATCTCTGTGCCTTAATCTGTGGGAGTTAAAGATACCAGCTCTGCCCCTCTGCTGTTCACAGCCATCAGCCTAATAGCTGTGTGAAGGCAGTTCTCCCAAGGCAGTGTCTTTATGATAACTGTATTTTCTCTTTAAATTGCAGGGAGATGGCTGGGTTTATCATAAACCCCTCTGGAAAACAGTCTCTGCCGCACAAACTCAGCAAACGGACAGTAACTAGAAAAAAGCTGCTTTAAGATGAGTTTTCTGATTTTCCTCTCCTTTTCCTCTGTCTCTCAGAACACAGTAATCACACTGAGTGTCCTCTTTTTATGTAATTGTGCAAGTTTAAATAAGCATAAAGAAATAACTATACTAGGGCACTTTAAAGCTATTTAAAAAAAAAGGTAAAAATCCAAGTTGTAGGGACAAACTTGCCAGGTACGTTCAACCAACTTGTTTTTTTGTATGATCCAAGAGATTTTATCTGCATTGTGTAAGATTCTTCTAAGTAGATCAGATTGCAAAAGCTGCCTGAGAGAAGAAGGAACCAGTTGGATTTTGGAGTGACATAGGAACTCTTTTGGAATCTGTGTCAAGCTCTTTAATCACTGAAACCTCTTCAGTACACATGTAGACAACAGCAACAAAAAATTGCTGCTTTTATGCCCAGTAATTAACCTTCTTGGTGAAAACTGGAAGGGTGTTTGGAAGATGTGCCTGAAATCAGTATTAAGAAACAACTGGATCATGATGACCTTTTCTTCGGAGAGAACGCGTGCATGCATTGGAGGAATATGGGATGTACGTAGAGACTACTTTTCTTTTTTATGGATTTATAAAAGCAATTAGAAGTGTAACCATGGAGAAATTTTTCCTCTGAAACGTTTTAATATACTTGAAATAATTGACTTGAATTGGAAAAGTAATTTGAACACTTTTCAACTCTAATTTTATTAAATCTCTTTGAGTGACTGGTTTTTCTCAAGTTATAATGTAATGAGATCTGGCCTGTTTTTTCTCCTCCAACTTCTCTTCCTGAGGACTAAGGCTTTCAAAATAAACGGAAAACATAGAGTTTTGTATTTAAATTTCTCTGCTCATCTAATCGTCTCAGAGATGAAGTATCAGTGTTACAAACTGTCCTTTGGGTTGTTTTGTTTTTTCTCCTGTGGTGGTGTTCAGAACAAAGCAGTGAAATGTGACCTTGAATACGTGGACTGTAGGTCCTGGTTTTTCATCTTACCATAAAAAACCCCAAACAAACAACTGATTATGCTGAGGACTGGGTATTGATTTGAAACACAATCAGATATCAGGAAACTGTATTCAGGTACAAACATCCTTTTTTTTTTTTTTTTTTTTCTCCTTTTTATAACTATTTTATTGAAGTCTAAGAATTGCTGGCAATTAAGAATAGTACTTACTATGGCTTTCGTTATTGTTGTAACTACAAGCTACCTTAATTTTTCCAACAGTGGTGCCTTAATCTGTTTTTTCTTCTGATGTAGTCTTCCAATCAGTGTATATAACATTATCTGCCACCTCCTAGCCATGGCAATGGCTGCACCTGATCCAGCATCATGAGAACTCAAAACTGTGTGATCTGGTAAGATGTTTTCCGTAGAGAAGATGCAAGTGTAAGAATGCATCAGAAGGTTTAAATAACCATGTTAACTTTCAACACAAACTGTAAATCATGCAAAAAAAAAAAAAAAGAGTTGGGTTTATGCACAACTGTTTTGATCCTCTTGTACATTTTTTTTTGCTGTGAAATGCACTGAGATCTCAATGCGAGTCATAGTCCGTTTGTGAGAAGTGGGGGGGGATAATAAAGCTACAAAATGATTCATTTGTTCTGTCTGCTTTCCTAGAGATCAGGTGACCAGGAAAGAGTAGGTGGTTGTTTTCTTTCATGCTGGAGATCTGTCTGGGCTTTCCTTGGTCCCAGAAGTGGGATATTTTGGCACTGTGTGCTTGAGTGGTGACTATTCTCCAGCAGAAGAATGTTTTAGGCTCTACTTGTCTTGTTTGTGATATTCTATACAACCATCCTGTTGTGAAGGTTTTGGATATCCATTGGGCATTTTCATGTTTAACTGGGAATAAAAATAAAAATTAAAATAGTGGGATTAGTTCCTCCTTGTTTCTGGGTCTGTGGCACATTTGGCTCCTTGGCCAATTCCAGGGTTTGGGGTAGGAATCATGGTGGCAATGTGTGAAATTCTTCCATGGTTCAGCAGCACCTGCACCAGTCTGGGGCTGGTAGAGAAACAGATTAACACTGTGTATGTTTCATACTGTGTCACGTGGCACATTTGCCTTAAACAAACAGCAAGGGCTGTGGTGCAAGGTCCAGCTTTTAATATTGCAGTGGTCAGAGCAAAACCAAACCTTCTTCAGCTGAGCATACTCCAGGGATCAAACTTAAGCTAACTAAAATACAGACTTATGAGTCAGTCACTAAACTCAGCTTAAAATTTTGATTTGGGAATTTGTCAAGATGATGGCTGTAAATGAGACTGAAAAGCTCCCATGTTGACCATAAACCCATTTGTATTCCTTATATAATACTATTAGTCAAGTTATTTCTCTTCCTCCCTCATCTGGTATGCTTGTGGTTTCACACTAAGAAAGCTGTTACTAATTTTGTAAAAATAGACCTAATGCTGAAGAAATACTTTGATACAATACATGAAATGGTTTCTTTTAACATGGGGAAGACTCTAGGAAAAAATAAGGTAAAGCCTTCCTTTGCTCAAATGATCAAGAACTGGAATGGTTCCTGATGTGGATTCAGTATGATGCAAATTTCTGCTTCTAGAAACAATAGACATAGTTGAAAACAGTTTAAAAACAAAAAAATCTAGCCACTGAATATCCAGCTCAAATTGTAATTGTGATTCTTCTGAGAGTGGCAAGCACCCTGCGGAGTAATGGATGTATTTTTAACTCTGAGCAGATTTGATTCTCTTGCATAACTGATGTTGTTTCCATCCTGTACCTTCTGGAGCAAAGGGAAGGGCTCAGTTCTGCTTCCTGTGTAGATACTTGCTAGAACCACAGTGTGTTCCAACAGGGAACATGGCAAAATAGGACATTGGCTTATGTTACTGTCTGTCTCCTTGGCTTGATTGGGCCCCACTGAAATTAAGAGCAGAATTTTCATTGATCTCAGTGGTTTTAGGCTCCCTGATTCATAAATAGATCCTGCATCTTAAATAAGTGGCTGTCTTTAGAGGTCCTGTGCAGCCTGCTGCTCATGGAAAACAGAGTGTGACAAATCACCCCCGTTTAACAGGCATTCAGGTGTGTTATCCTGATGGATTTGTGTTTTATGGAAAAAAATGCACTATGCAGATCAAGTTGTTCAAGATTTTAGATATGGGTAGGGGAAAAGAGAAAGTTTTTCAGCATATTTATAGTATGAACTGTCGAGCCTAGGATGAAGTCTGTCTCTCCAGGGGAATTTGGATTTCAGCCATCAGAATCAGAGATGCAGCCTTCAGTGTCTAGTTTGAACAGGCTGATCCCCCTCTGTCCCTATCACCTGTAGGAAGAACAGGTCAAAGTGTCTTTTAAATCCTTTTGAGCTTGGAAGAACAAGTGAACACATTCATCAGTGTGTTCAAACAACTTGGTGCAGAACTTGGTTTGGAAATTCTGCACAAAATAATATAAGGAAAGATTGGGCAGTCGGGGGCGAGGAGAGTTTGGTGTGTTCCTGTAGATTTTTATCTCCATGACAGAAAAGCTGCCCCATGCTCTGTTTCTTTGGTGCTAGAACAGTGGTTAATATATTAAAGAAATGAGACTGAAGTCTGGTGGGTGGAAAAGGTGTATTTGTGGGGAACTGGGGAGGAGGATGTGCTTCAAGAGTAAAAGGTTAGCTTGAAAAATTGTAAAGTATCTGGAGGTAGCAGCCAGGTGAAGATTAGTGAAAATGACAGGTGTGGTCACAGCTGCAGATGGAATAAGTGGTAGCTAAGCAAATTTTTTGTTATTTAGATTTGATGCAACCTAATTCATTCCCCTTCTGTCCTTCTTTGAAGTGTTTAGAGACAATTTGGTTCTAGGCTTTTAATTCAGCAGCTATAAAAACAGTCCAAGGAGGTGGAAACAATAGCTAGAGAAGAAAAGGTTTTATATGGGTCACTGCTGTCTTAGCTGAGCACTTTAGAGAACCAAACCAGCCCTGCAGATCTGCCTCCCTGCCCCACATTGAGGAGCCTCGGCTGTAGAAAACTTATGGCTGTTGCATGGTTTGCTCCCTTCCCCTCTTCCTGGGCTGATCCATGCAGCTGTGTGGTGGCAATGTATTCCTCTCAGATGCTATCCCGAAAAATACTCCTCTATGTAGGCCTCGGGTGTGGGCTTGCAGGGCTTAGGGGCACCTGAGGATTTTGCTCTCGAGGGTGGAGGGCTTTGCAGAGTACCAGCGTTCAGAGCAAGGTGTGACTTACCTTTCCTTAACTGCTTTTCAGAATAGAGGCAGCCTGGGTAGATCTGGTGATCCTGGGAAAGAAGGTCTCGGTTCAGCCTGATCCAGTTTCCCCAGGTGGGGTAACCCAGCAGGGGGGTGTGAGAGTTGCAAGAACTGGCCAACACCCTTGTGTGGATGCTGTTGCTGTGGCACAGATCTGGGTAGAGGTGGCTGGAGACTGCTCTAATGAGGGAAAGGGTTGTCTAGATACCCTGCATGGAGAGTTTTTAGGGTGAAGCAGCCATGTCTACACTGGTGACTTCTGTTTTCTCTCTCAAAGAAACTTCACACACCCACATGAACTATCAATTAACCTGGGAATTCCCCAGTGAGGAAAGGAATGTTGGAGTTGCGTCGTATCAGGCTTTTACAAACTGGATTATTGTGGATCTATGCACAATGTTGAATGAGTGATTTCCTTGGATGTCAGCATTTCTTCCATAGAGGGTATGGTACATCTCATGATGTCTTTTTTTCCTGCTACAACAGATTTTCTGTATGTGTGTGTGTAGGCCATTAAAAAGAGGAAAATGGTTTTAATCACTGCAGAATAAGTTAGAAAAGAAACTAATGATGACAATATGGAAGGACTTAAAAAAGATAGACATGGAATTCAGGTGCTTATTAATAAAAGATTAAACATTATTATTTTAAAAAATAATAAAAGGAATGCTTTGCATCATTATACATTTTAAGTAAGTACAAAGTCAGTTCATATAATAATGTTTCACTTTAACCAAAATATTGATTCCACAGTTCAGTGTATCTGTGGGAGGAAACAGATCTTATAAATAATTTATGTACTAGATCTTAGTTCCATTTTGAAAAACAGTGAGGTTTTTTTCCCCCATGAGCTAAATGCTTCTCCCTTATCCTCTTGTTCCTCGTGATGAGGACTTTCGCCTGCTGCGTCACTGAATGTTTGTGCTCCCGTCACTGTCCTGGTGCTCCCCACCTGGAGAAGCTGTTTTGCTGGCCTCGTTGTCCATGTTGTTGTTGAGGATGTCATCACAATCCATCTGTGCCATCAGGTTGAAGCGCTCAGCCACGCAGTGGGCGGTGAGCCGAGCCTCGGGGTCGTGGTCCCAGCACTCCGTGATGGTGTCGCACAGGAAGCGCATTCCCTGCAGCCAGAAGGGCTGAAATTAGGATCAGAAGGCAGGAAGAAGAGGATCTAACACAGTCTCAGTGGTTTACCACACTTCTGACAGCCTCCTGCATAAAGGCTGTTTTTGGCCAAGCTTACGCACAAGAGGAGTCAGCCTCGGTAAGTTGTGGAAGTGCTGATGCTTCCACTGGCACTGCTTGTGTTAGAGCAGCAGCCTTGGCTCCCCCAGCATCTGCTCCCAAACATTCCTCATGCTCCCTGGAAACTGGCTTCTGTTGGCTGTGAGACTTAGAGCCTGTTTCCTTCCAGCCCCAATTTATTTCCTGCCTCAGCCTTGCCCATTTGGATCAGAGCATCTAAAATCAGGAGGGACAGGAGAGGTGTGGACAGTGACCTGTAGGCTGCTGGCTGAGCCCAGACCTTGGGTTTGAGCTGTGCCCTGCCTGTTACACCTGGAGGGAGGGGCTGCTGGGGATGAGGTGGTTTTCAAAGGTAAGTTTGGAAACAATTTCTTAAATCTGACTTCTTGTTTTAGTGGCATTCTGAAAAAGGGTGTGCCATGCCAAACACCCATTGCAATGTGCAGCTGAACCTTGTTCTCTTATCACAAAACAGCATTTTGGTTGAGATGGGATGAGGTGCTTCCCAGTTTACTCCAGAGCCCATGGAGTTCCTCTCAGCTACAATGCTTATATCTCCCAGAAAGCTATTTTTATTTTTTGTCCAATTGTGTAGGGCTCTGAAAAGAGTTGCAGTATTTTGGGCTTAGAAACAAAATAAATGGTAGCATTCAGCTGGTGCTTTTCCCACTCTTTAGCTAGTAACACAGCTAGCACCAGAAGCTGTGCTGAACCTTCCCTTGCCCATGTAATTCCATCATGTGCTATTGCTCTTGGCATCATTGTCAACTAAAGTTGGAACACAGTGGAAAAATCATTATTCTAAATAAAGCTTCGTGGGTTTCAGTGGGTTTTATGTATTTCTTAATTTGCAGTTAAGAGACCCCTAGAGTTTCATATGGACCCACAGAGGAGGAAAATCCAAGTCCTACAGAGATAGAGGGTCAGTTCCATCTGCCCTTCTGCACCTTACTCAGAACTCACTGCTCTGTGCTACGGTTCATTGTACTAAATCTTCCATAATGGATGCAGATTGGAGAGAACAGGATTGTACAGCAAAACTGACAGATGGTGTGTTTCAGCATCTCTGACGTCACTCATCTATTAGCTTAGTTGAAAGGATTTGAGGGTAATTGATTACATGGAAAAATCGGCTAGCTTAGGTGAAGCTTTTAAAGTCATCCTGTTCTCAAACAGGACATCCAGGATTTTCTGTACTTACTTTTCCCTGAAATCATAACATTTTTTTGCAGTTTGCCTTGTAGTGGTGATGCTCTTTTGAATGGTATAACTGAAACATCTTGTTTGGCTTACAAAATGAACTTAGTTTGGCTTTTATATTTGATATCTGTTTTTCCAAGATTCCAAAGGATGCTGATTTGTACAAGTGTATTTTTAGTGGCAATATTGACTTAAGCTTCCACTGCTCCTTCCTGTCCTGCACCAGCCTTTGGTTGTGCCAGTACATCAGTCTGTTCAGCTTGAATGTGAACCAGATTCAGGAATTTACCTGGCCTAAAAAACCTTTTTTTTTTTTCTTTTTTTAACGTGGTGGAGTGTGAAACAAGGTAGAAGTACAGACTCAAGGGGTTTGTAATTTATCTGAGAAACTGGGGATTAATTTCTTCAGCTGTCTTTGTTGTGGGGCCTTGCACGCAGTTGCCGTGAAGCTGCTATTGGGTGAGTCAGCCCTGTCAGGGAAATTAGTGCTGACACTTGCTGAAAATCAAACCGCGGTCTTCACTTGACTGAGAGCAATCTTGATGGTTGAAACGTGGAAGCAGCATTTGGAGCTCTGCAGCAAACGTATTGTCATTGGTGGGAACGTCTATGGGTGCCTCCCATTCAGGTGAGCAACTTGTCACTCATCCTCGGTGTCACCCAGCGCTTCCTCCCGCAGGAAGCCAGCCTGGACCCCCGGAGTGGCACAAGCCGGTGGCTTTCTGCTGCTTCCCAGCAGATGGTGCTGCCCAATTCCTCATCCTGGGGAGAGCGGTTGCAAAATGCCCGGAAAACGCTGTAAAGCCAGGCTTGTCAGGAGATGTTCATTAGACCAGCAGAGATTAGTCAGAGAAAAACTTCCAGCAACACAATGTGGCTTTTCTGCTCCTCTTCCCCAGTGACCATCAGATGGTCCAATAAAAGTTCCCACCTTATAAACCTTGCTCTGTTTGCCTGCTACACCAACCCTACTACAGCAACATTATTTCTGGGAGGTCACTGTAGTCAGCCTCCCTTCAGCCTGTGAACAGCACAGTTATGCTCACACTCTATCAAAGTGTGATTTTTGACAACCCGAGCCTCGGTATATTTTTTCTGTGGTTTCAAAGTTTATCAGAGATCCTGGGAGGTGAATGTCTCAGATGAATACTCAAAGGCTTCAAATATGTGGCACTGATGATTGAAGTTCCTGTATTTGCCATTGTGAATGGAAAAGGCTGGGTGAGCTTCAGAAATGGACTCAGTGACTGATAACTCCCGGGGGGTCCTGCAGAAGCCATGGATTCATTTGATGCTGTTTGCAGTTTTGGTCAGTTGGGTCAGCTGTGAGTCTTTGGACAAATACGGTTCTGAGAGGAGACACTGTGGGAACATGTGGCCTCCTGAGGTCGAGAAATTCTCCCTTTCCTTTTGCAAAGCCTGCCCATGTGTGCCAGCGGGGCAGAGGGGGAGCAGAGGCAGTGTGTTTTATGGGTGGATATTGCAAAATGATGCACTGAGCACTGCAAGGCTCTGAAAGCCAGCAGGCTCCATGTTCCAGCTTGATTTTCAGATGAATGGGAGTGTTGATCAGCAGCTGGTGTTTTTCCATGAGACATGTGAAATTCAAGAAGTACCAAAGTCAGGCAAGATGTGGAAGTCACGATCAGCATGCCTGTTACCCCTCATGTCCCTAATGTGTGGCAGAAAGCACTGGCCTGGCGCAGAGGACCCTGTCAGGGCCAGGAGGGAGCTCTGTTTCTGTAGCTGGTTGCTCTGGGTGTGCTTGTGGGTGGTTTTAACAGAGCACATTTCATCACTGCTGAGATGTTCCTGTTCTAGAACACTGGGTTATGCCCTCTGTGCTCACACACTTTTCTTTCAGACCCTCTGAAGGCTGGTGAGAGACTTCCCTTAACAAGCCCTGAGCCTTGCAGAGTCCCTGCTCTCAGCTTCACTCACTTTTCCCGAGTGTTTCACATGATGGAGATGCTTCCTGGTTTGCTCTTCCTTGTAGAAATGGAAATTTCTCTCATGTTAAAGGTAATTTTGAGCTTGAAACCTCCACAGGCAAGCAGGCAGAAGGCTGGATGCAGTTCCCTTCCCCTCTGTCCCTGCTGTGAATCCTGTGTGTGAGGGACTGCGTGTTTCCTGAGCCTTCCAGACAAGGTGCTTAGGGGAGGAGTGGGGTGAACTCCAATGATCTACTGTTTTGTGAGACGAGCTGCACTGAAGTGCTCCATTCTTCTGCTGTCCTCAGGGTAACTGAAACCCATCACCTGGCATTCACAGCTTCCTGATCATGGCTATTGATCAACACGTTCGGTACCCATGGCTTGTGGCTCTTATGCAATAAGGAAGGGAGTCCAGTGGGACCTGTGTGGGCCCAGCCATCCACAAAGGAGCTGGAAGTAGATCCCAGGAGTTCTGCCCGCTTTTCCTTTAACTATAAATTTAATTTTTCAGTCTGGTCTAGCGAGGAGGGACAATGTGTGTTGCTCTTTCCTGAACCCCAGCTTACCTGGTGCACCAGCCAGCTGCTTGGGATCTCGGGCCGGCCTCTGCCGTGCAGCACTATGTCCCTCATGGTGTCCACACAAGGCTGCTCCTGGACTTTCGACCCAAAAGGCAGCTCATAATTCTTTACCTCTGCAAGGAACCAATAGCAGCGTTACAGGATGTTTCTAGTGCATTCCCTGCTTTGTTTTGGTATGGCCCACCGGATGAGAATGGATTTGTTTTTAAGTCTGCAAAAAAATAAGCAGATCTGGAAACAATTGAGAATTTGAACACAGAAATGTAGTGCTGGGTTTTCACATAATGGTTCTTTTCAGAGACAGCACTGAGGAACCATCTGACCTTCTCCCTGAACCCAAAAGATTCAGTACAGAGGACCTGGTTTGTCTCCAGGTGAGACAATTTGAGCAGGCAGAAAGTATTGTGCTGGTGAAGGATGGGAAGGGCAACTATGACACAAGATATTCCAGATTTCTGCTGCAGGCATGGAATGGGTTAGAGGAGAAATGGCCCTTCTGGAAGAGCAACCCCACGTCGTGGGAGACCAAGGAGAAACTGCCTTTGGCAGAGGTGAGAGGCCACCCTGGTTTCTGCCAGCTCGTGCCCTGATGTGAATGTACGTGAGGAGTGGGGAGAGATGGCCTGGGATGCTGGCTTGGGAACAAAGGATGCACGGGGCATCCAGGCCAGGCAAGGGCCTCCCGCTGCTGAGCATGGGGCTTGCAGGGCAGTTGGAGCAGCTTTCTGGCCAAGGGTTGGAGGTTCCTGCAGTTCTATGGGCTTGGATTGTGAGTAGGTGGGAAAGGGAAGGAAGGGAAAGGGGAGCACGCAGAAGGTAGGCAGGGGCTAACGCCAGGGCAGTTAATGAAATGTTTTGCTACACACAATTGTAGATGCCAGGATGTGACTCTGGGAAGTGACAGGGGATGTCACACTGTCAGAGGCTGGGGTTTGTGAGTCCCTATTGCAACATAAGCTCTCTGGTGTTGTCTGAAGACAAAAATGGTTGAGGAGGGGGAGGCACTTTTGGCTTGTCCTGCTTTGTTTGCTTTGCATCACCAGCACAGGCTCCATGGGCCTTGGCAGCTCGTCAGCTTTGAGCAGGGGCTGGACCAGATGTCCCCATGGGGTCCTGTCCTGCTCCTTTACCACTGAGCCACCCCCCTTAAGCCATGGCACACAGAGCAGGGGAATCTGTCACTGCAATTCATGCCTTGTGCCATCAGTTGGGATGTGGGAGTAAGGGAGCAAAAAGGCACACAGCAACACCAGTGCGATGCTCCTACCTCCTACCACTTCACATCTGGAGGCCATTTCCCACAAAACAAGGGCCATGGAGTAGACATCCATCTGCTTGAAAGACTCCAGGTCTTCCAGGTTCACTCTGGACTCCAGGACCTCTGGGGCCATGTACCTGGCGGTGCCCACCTGGCCGCAGAGAGGAGAGAGGCATTAGCAGGGGGTGGGCGAGGACTTTGGCCACAGGACGTGAGGGTGGCTGGCAAAGGCTCCTCCAGAGAGAGTTGGTGGGTCATACTTGCCTGCCCGCTGTTGGCAAAGTCATCCACTGTCAGGGAGGGGTCGAGGCGTATGGCGATGCCGAAGTCGCAGAGCACACACTCCTGCTCGTTCTTCACCAGGACGTTGGTGCTCTTGATGTCGCGGTGGGCGATGGGGATTTTCGGGCGGCCGCAGGCGGTGTAGTCACTGTGGAGGTGGGCCACCCCGCTCACCAGGGACCCAGCCATCTTCTGCAGGTCCATCCAGCTCAGCACGTGGCAGGAGAGGTAGTCCTTGAGGTTGCCCCGGCTGTGGTAGGCGGTGATGAGCCAGTACTCCCGGCGGGGCCCCGCGCCCCGGTCCTCGGCAGTGAGGAACTGCAGGACGCTGTCGTGCCTGAGGCTGGTGTCGGTGAAGATCTGGCTCTCGTTCTTCCAGGAGGAGTATTCCTCACAGGGGAAGATCTTCACGGCCACCGTCTCGTACTGCCCCGAGCGGCTGTGGCTCAGCTTGGCCCTCCACACCTCTGCGAACTGCCCTTTGCCCACCATCTCGTCCAGCTCGATGGGGAGCAGCTCCGCGGGGCGGCTGCTGGCGCAGCTGGGGCTGGTGCCAGCTGGGCTCTCATCCATCAGCACGGACAACTTCTCCTCCCGCTCGGCTGCCTTCCCTGGCTCCAGCAGCGCCGGGGGCTGTCCCTGTTTCCCACCCCATGCCTTGGCTCTCTTGCGTCGCTTCTGCGTGCGGCAGAGGTAAAATATCACCGTGATCATCACCGCCACCAGCAGCGGGGGCAGGAGGCTGATGGCAGCCACTGGGATCACCTCTTTGCTCTGCAGCATGGAGTAGCCTGGGGGGAGGAAAGCAAAGGTGAGGTGGCTGCTGCTGCGGGTTCTGCCACAGCTCGTTTTCATCACGCAGAGGAGGAAAATATGCAAAGCTGTTAATGGAGCGCAGCCCTTTGCGGGGCCGCACAAGGGCCCATCCCGGCACAGAATCCAGATGTAGGCACTTAGTAAAGGGGCTGATCGGTTTTGGTCTCAAATTTAGCTCCATTTATCAACAGGAGACACAGGCCAGCATCGCTTGGATGGGACAGTGTGGCACCAGAGACTGCAAAGGGCTTTTGGGGGTCCCAAGCGCTGCTTGCGCTCGTGGCAAGGGGAGCTTGGCTGGAAATAACAATGATAAATCCAAGGCAATGCTCGACCACAGCAAATCTCTGAGAGGGCTTGGGGCTGGAGCTTTGCTGGACCCCTGTGGTACACAGAGAGTCAGGAGGGATGCTGGGGGTGGGCAGCGTGCGGGACCACCTGGCCCAGGGGAGTGCCGGGATGCTTTGCAGGATAATTAGCACACAGGAGCATCATTTCAGCACTTGTCTGCCAGTGCTGACATCTCCTTCCTCAGTCCCTTACGACAGCAACCCCAACAATCGCCAGGGCATGGCTGCATTGGTTTTATTTCTTTTAAACCCCCCATTGGCCTTCAGATTGTCGGGGCGAGGACACACACACAAAGCCATAACCCTCAAACAACATATAATTGTCTGATCCTTTGATGTTCGTGATTCCTGGAATAAACATGCTGACTTCAGTAGAGATATTCAAGTAAAATCTTACTCAGAGGTTTTTCTGCCAAGTATAATAACCCAGGGGAAGAGGGATAAGAATCATTCCATAAGCAAAACTCTCGCTGCTTGACCTCAGCCAGTGTGTGCAGATCATAATTCAGGTTCTGGAAAAACAGAGCATTTAGCTATTTTCCTTGGCAAATTTCAAAAAAATGTGCTGCAGCTAATTTCTGCAAGGCTGTGAAAGCGTTTCTAAAATAGGCATCAGGTTTAAACCACAAGATCAACCTAAACTGATATAAATCAATAACTAACTCAGGAATATGTTTATTTTGGAAAGTGTTGGGCTTGGATATCACCTACTGCTTTAATGGATTTACCCGATGCTTTGGATCCCATCTTTGAAACTCTGAAGAAAGAGAAGATATTTTTAAGGGAGTTGCGTGCACAAGTCCCGAAAAGAGGAAGTTAACACAGCTTCAGGAAATTCCTTCATGAGGATGCCCCTTCCTGATGGAAGTCTTTTGATACACAGGGGTTGCAGCAAGGCTTAGACCCCTTCTACGGAGAGCAAATGCAGTTGCTCTGGTAATAACCACAGGTCTGTAAACCCACACCTTGTCGAGCGTTGCTGCGTGGGTCTATCCATCCCTGCTGAGGGCATACGGACCTCCAGGGCCGGGCTCAGCTGGAGCACAGGTGGAAAGGACTTGGCATGCTCCACCCTACCCAGCATCTTCCCAAGGTGTCCTCTGGGCTCCTGCGTGCACAGCTTTAGGAAATGATGGCTCTGTGTGTTCATTAGCTTGGGCTCTGGTGGAGTCCCCTGCACCCCTAGTGTGAGGGCAATGCCACCCAGCAGCCCAGACCTGAAAACAGAGCTTAAGGAATTAAGAAACAGGAAAAAATCTGCCTGCTTCAGCTGTCGGAGAAGTGCTCGTCTCTGTTAGACATTTTTCTGCTCAGGAATTGTCTATACCATTGAATATGACCAAAAGTTAATATCTGGAATGCAAATGATCCCTTAAAGCAGAAGAAAAGGACGTAAAGAATGGGGTCTGTAGGACTAAGCTGGCCTCGTGGCCCATATGTAAGAGGAAAGAGTGGTTAAAACCTGCACTGCTCTTGCTCCGACTTCCAGCGCTTTCCGCGCCGGCTGACAGGAGGAGGCTCGTTATGGAGCCTTCACTGGGGGCGGCATTTCCAATGAGCCAGTTGTCATTTTTGTGTGAAATTACATACCCCAGCATCAGCTTTGGGATTTGACTATCTCTCCCTAGAAACGTGTGTACCTGTTATGTTTGGCTGGGGAAGCAGCAAAGAACCGCCAAATTTAGCATCATTTGCCTCCATTAGAGGGGCTTGTTTGTTCAGAGAATTTGCATTTCATGTGATGTTTTTCTTTTTTCCTTATGTTGCAGGAGAAGCTATGCCACTGGCTTGCAGGTTCTGCTTAGGCTCATTTTCAGCATCTCCTTGTTCTGTGATTATGGAAAATTGGAGGTGTTTCACTTTGCTTTTGTTACAGGTCAGATTCTTGATGGACACTTGGATTAACCTGGTCCACTTGGAGTTGGGGAGGTTTGGACAAGCCCCCAAAGGCTCTGGTTGGAAATGTTTCCAAAGTATACGACCCTCCTGAGGTACAGAAATGAGCTGCCTCTTAGTTTGCCCTCCTGTGGATTTACAGCTCCCATTGGATCTCCAGCCACGTGCAGCAGTGTGCCAAGCCACGCTTACATGTGTGCTCAGCAGCAGGGCAGCTCTGGCTGTCCCTTCCCGGGAGAAACGGCAAGAATTCCCAAGAGAACAGCAGGAGAGGCATTCCTGTGTGTCCAGCCCTGTGCCTCAGCACCTCCACCTCTTCGGGTTACAGCCATGGGGGACGCCAGCAGTTCCTGTGGGTGTGTTCTGGGGCAGGATTTGCTCTGATGTGATTTATTTAAAGCTTTCAGAGCTTTTGACTCACACTGGGTTACATCAGCTCCTGGGTTCCCCAGTTGATTCACCCAGTTGTGCTGAAGGCACAGCCCACTGAGAGGTATGGTGGATTTTCCAGCACCTGATGTTTCCAAAGGCTGGAGGTATTGCTGTGAGGAATGCCTTGGCCACAGGCAAAATGCTGGGCTCAGTAATGGGGTAGAGATTTTAACTGGCTTTTATATAGGGAAGTCAAAGAAGATGGCGAAAGAGCCTCTTCTGCCATTGCTTCTCCTACTCTGCAGGAAATACAAGGGGTTTGTCATCGGCACTGGGCGCTGCTCCCCCCATAAATAACATTAACAAAAGCACTCACCGTTGGTGTGGTTTTCAAAGATGAGCCTGTCGTTGCACTCCTGCTCGTCCACACAGCCACAGACGTAGATGATGCCATCCTCGCTGGGCTGGTGGCTCATGATGCAGCGCGAGGTGTTGTAGTTGGGGACCATGAGGTTTTCGATGGGGCGGTGGGGGTTGTGGCAGAGCGTGCTGATCCTGATGCTCTCGTTGTCCTGTCTCCTGCATGTGACAAATGAACCAACACAGCGTTAGCCTGGGAGCTCAGCCGTCGTTTCACCTGTGCGTCACCTTAAACCTGATTCTAAGATCATTTCTTTCAAGCTGTGTGGGGAACAACTTGTTTGCAGTGGCTCTGGTATAATTCTACTGACATGTACTTACAGGACCAGTGATGGGGGATGACTGGCCCTGCACAGGCTACAGCATTGCAGCTACTTCTGGGTGCATTCAAAGGAAATGACAACCATTAATTACTTTTTCAAGGGACAACCTCTGCCTCCTGACCTGGTGGTGCAAAGTGGGGGGGTGAAGGTACGGAGAGGTGTCACTTTGTCTTTGAGGTCAGCTGGGAAGTCCGACATAAAAGCCAAGGAGAGAACCTAAATTTGTCACCCTCTCCCTGGTGAAGTCCCCCAGTTTCAGCTCTCCCCATGTTTTCTTGGGGCAACCAGGTAATTTGACAGAGGAGCTCCCAGCTGAAGAGTCCTAGGAGGGTGAGATCCCTGTTCCATGGGCTGCCAAGGCTGGGCACCTGGAGGACATGAGCATGGGGCTAAAGCTGCTGCTGTGACTGAGATACCCACCCAGGACAAGTTCAGATGATCCACATTCGCCTCTGCAAGAGAGCAGCAAGCAGCAAGGCTGGCCAGGAGGTGAGCCCTGCCTGCAGGGATCTTCCTCTCTGGATGAATCTTAGAATGGGATGGGAGATGCTGGGAGGGGTTGGCAGGTTATTTGTGACTGTGTAGCTGCCTCACCCCATCCAATACACAATGCAGGGAGCAGCTCAATCCTGTGCAGTGGGATTGCTTCCCTGGAATGGGGATTCATGCTGCAGGGGCCTTGCTTCTTCCTGTACATGTAAGCTGTCAATGGGAAAAACCCAGCAACATGCTGGATTGCCTACCCAGGATTTAAGGTGGCTTCTCGTAGAGGAATTTGGGGCAGGGGGTGGATTTTGTTGTTTGTTTGTTTGGGTTTCTTGTTGTGTTTTGCTTTTTAAAAAGTCCATAATGCAACAATTATGTTGAGGCAAACTCCTACTGAAAGCTGGCATACAGCATTTACCCTAATTAGCAGGTTGAGATAAAGCCTAGCGATAAGTGCTTGGCTGGCTTTCACTTTGGCAGCCAAATTAAAAGGGAAAGTGGAGGAAAATCACTCTGGGCAGACCCAAAATGGATGTTTTTTTAGTTTTGCTCGTGGGGACCAAAAAGCTGGGGGAGGCACTCTTCCGGGCCAAACCATGCAGTGTGTGCTTGGCCTGAAATGCAAGACTGTGTTTCCTGTCCAGGCACCTCTCACAGGAGTAGAAAAGGGCTTTTTCCAGGGGATGGGGAAGAGGTGGGTTGAACCCAGTGGGTTAACCCCAGCGTGGTGCCAGCTCAGGTGTCCATGTGCTGGATGTGAACTGAGGTTTCACCCAGCCAATGCAAGAGGACATCACTGGTTTGGAGGTCAGGGTTGCTGGTTTGCCCTTGGGTTCAGCTTGTAAAGCTAAACTCAGAGGTTTATGGGAGTTTATAGGTCCTGCTGCAAACTTGCCACGCTTTGTGTCAGGCACTTGAAAGCTCAATTTATTTAGAAAATAAACTAGTTCTAACTACAGGGCAGACCAAATAATTTTTTTTACTGTGAATTCTAATTTTAATTGTAACGGAGTCAAGGAAAGAGGAAGAGAAACTCCTGAATTACTGCAATGGGCAATAATCCAGGCACACTGCTACACACACGGACCCCTTCCTCCCCGCTATCTCCCCTTGGGGAGGGAATCTCCTCTTACCATATGGCCACGCAGATCTCGTAGGGGTCCTCGCAGTAGGAGTTGAGGTTGCAGTTGCTGTAGCACACCTTCTCCTCGCAGGCTGGCGGCGTGGAGTCGCACCACTTGCACAGGTTGGTCCTGAGGCTGCGGCGGGCGCCGGCGCTGCAGCCTGGGGAGCGGAGAGGGGCTGCGGGTGAGCGCGGCTGTGCTCGCCCTCCGCGGGGAAAAACAACCCCCATTCCCAGCGATTCACGCGGCCAGGGGAGAAGGAGCCCCAACGGACCCTATTTCTCCGTGCGTTTTTTAAAAAGCTTTCGTTTTGCTCTCCGTTGCCCAGTCAATTGTGCTCGTTTCCCCCCTGTGCTTCCCGTAACGTTTGTCATCAAGGGGAAAATTACTTCTTGCTCTACAACCCAGGCTCAAATCGGCATTTCCCTCATCCCGAGTACGTTCGGTGCTCGAAAAGGGACATTTCAGGGTCTCTGTACGCCTGAAGACTTCGTTTATCCCCCTTTCGGCAGGAAGAGAGGTGCTGGGGAGGGATATACGGCCAGGCTGGGACAGCTCCCTCCTCTCCTGCTGTCTCCTCGCCCTCTCTCTTCCTATTCAATGAGGCCAAGCTGGGAAATGTGTTTGCTACCCACTCCCCAAGCATCTGCGGCTGAGCCTTCCCAAGCTCTGGGGCAGCAGGGGCTGCTCCCTCCAGGGCTCCATTGCCCGCTGTGCCCCATCCCAGCAGGAGATGCTCTCCCACCCCTGGAGCCCTGGATGTGCCACAGCAGCAGGAATAACTGCTGCCTGTGGGGAGCTGCTCTGCCTGTATCTCACAGGCATAACATTATCTCTATTTTTATAGAAAGGGTGCATGAACCATGCTTGGTTAAGGGATAAATCCCAGCTAAATTTAAACTTCCTGTCTTAAGGCTGCTAAATGTCTTTAAAAAAAAAAAAAGCCACTGAGTGGCTTATGTAGAAATATATATTTATACTTTTTTTAAACTTAAATATATGCACTCTAAAGTGTTCAGGTATGAACCTGAACTATAGCAGCTAATTTTTTGAAGGTTTGGGCCATCCATGATTCTCTGGCTGCCATGTCCCTGAAACACCCAGCAGTGCTGGGTGCTCCCAGCCCCTGTGGGAAGGGCAGTCATGGCTCAGGGTGCTGCCAGAGCCCTCACAGAATTTTCCATCACCAGCTGTTAGCCTGAAGAAAAAAAAAAAGCAAAATACCTGACTATGTCTTGGGGAGCCTCAGTCCTTGCAAGCAGAGCCCTGCTGATCCAGCACAGCCATGGGCACCCCCAGATCTGTCAGCAACATGCAGGAACTCCTGAGTTCTTGGTGGTGACATCTGTCACCTGCCTGTGTTCCACAGCTGAGCCCATGGACCTTTTTTATTGCATATACTGCCCCAACAGCAAAAAGGGGTTTTTAACTTCTCTGCTCCCCAAATCCAGGGCATGCAGCCTGCTCTGACAGCATCCCACATGCCTGCTCTGCTTCCCTCACCAGCCCAGACCCCCCTCCCTACGGCAGTCATAAAGAGCTGCTGGAAGGCTCCCACACAGAAATAAACCATTTACAAGCTCCCATGGCCTCGTATGTAGGGCCAAGGTTAATGGTGAGGGGAAAACCTGGGTGCAGAGGAAAAGCCTGTTGCATCTGAAGGCTGGAAGGAGGAAATTTTGGTTCAAATGACCCATGCCAGGCCTAAAATGCAGCTCAGCAGGGATTGTGTTGAGCCAGGTTTTGGGGAAGCGGGGAGCAGGCTGGGTGAAGATGTTGCCCACAACCTCTTGCTCAGCATCCTCCCCATCCATGGGGCTGCTCTGGCCCTGCTGGGGCACCCTGGGATTTTGTGGGTGACCTCAAGAGATCCAGTGACCCACATTCATCCAAGGGTTAGCCACCCAAACCGTGGCTTCAGCTGGGATTTGAAGAACCTGCAGCCAGCATGAGCTACCCTCACCTCCCTGCCTTGCTCTGCCAGGGCAGGGCTTGCAGAATCTGAGGCAAAACTCCACTGGAGGATGAGAGTTTTGGGTGTGGAACAGAAATCAAGCCCAGCATTTGTGTGCAGCCTTCAACCTCCAGTGACAGCCACCGCACCCTACAAACTCCATTTGCATAATTTCATGGGAGCAGAGAATTGAAGGTAAACTGGTTTCGTCCCCAAAACCCGAGCCCTACCACACCCAGGCCTGTGCTCTGGTGGTGTCACTGCCATAGTTCCTCTTTCACCCCTTCAGCTCAACCCATCCACGCCACAGCTTGTGCTCTGCTCACAGCAGGCTGGTGTGGGACTGGCTCAGCACCATCACCCCGGGTACACCTGCAGGCCCTGCAGAGGAGCAGCAAAAGGACAAATCCAGGTTGTGGATGTTGCTGGTGCAGGATGGGGCTGGTTATTTACGTACTTATACCCACCAGGTATGTTATTTACTTATTTATGTCAAGGGTTTGCTTGAGATCTCAGAGCAGAACGTCAGCCTCGCCAGTATTGCACTGGTGTGTGTGGTGGGGATCTTGACTTGGCTGTGCTGTGCAGAGGGGAAGCCAGGACAGATGAAAGAGTTAAATATGGAAACAAGATCCAGAAATATAGCGGTAACTGGACAGAATTCTTTGGAGACAAATTGTTCTAAACTAACTCAGGCTGTGATTCTGTTATCTGCTCTGCAAGAAAGGTCAGAGCAGGAATATCTCTTTTTTCTGCCCCCCACCTCCTTCTTGTCCTAGGAAGCTAAAAAGAAGAGCACAAAGCCCACTGCAAGTTTCTTCAGGACTGTGTGTCCTTGAACCATTAGCTCGTAGGTACAGTTTAACTGCCACATCACTCATCTTGGCCCTGATTAGACCCAGATGAACACTTTCAATATTAATAGTCGGATGATTTAATAAAGCTGCACAAGCAGTAAAAGTAACAATACACTTCCATAAACGGGTTCCAGATGTTGCCAAGGCAAATGCTAAACATCAAAATACAAACTTCAAAAAAAAAAAAAAAAAAAA
>VZTG01009766.1:265148-345682 GCA_013397845.1 Melanocharis versteri | reverse complement strand
AAAAAAAAAAAAAAGCTGGATAAGCAAAACTTGGAACAAACTATAAACTAATTAAATGTGGGCTGAGTTTTCCAAAAATAAATTGAAGCCATAAGGATGTGATGTGAGCCAATAAATAGTACAGTTAGTCAAAGTTATTGTGGAACGACAGTTGGAAAGATGGTTTGAAGTCACCGATAGGTGGGCTCACAGCGAGCTTGGCTTCCCATCAATAGGAAGGCTTGTTCTCCTGAGCACGAGAGCAGGATCAAATCTTCTGGTATCTATAACTGGGACCCTAGAGAGGTTACTGAGAGAATATGAGATGATTTTCGAGTCAGGGAATAAAGGAAAAACGATGCCAGAAGTGCCTGTGTCTCTCCTGCAATAGCAGCAGGGGTGATACCACCACCCAAGGACACCGGGATATTTTTTCATGCGTGTCGGGGCAGCCCTCCAGCCTCTCATTGCCCACAGCGCATCCACAACCTCTGCTAGGCCACCTGCAAAGCCCATGGAAACAGCACTGCTGCAGTCAATAACCCACCCTCTTCCCCATACAGGAGTCACTGAAAACAGCTCTCCGAGAGAATTTCACCCCAGTCCCATCGCTGCCGCCGCAGAAGCAGCCACCCAACAGCAGATGAGCTTTCTGCCAGCACAGACTGCACCTGTAGGAGCATGGAGGGGGATTTTGTGAGCCCCTCTCGGCCACTGCAGCCCCAGAGAGCAGGTGGGTCACCCAGCACTCAACTCTGGCTCCAGCTTTCTGCATGCTGTGGTCTCCAAGGAGGGGGAATCACTAAGGAGCAAGCTGGGGATGCTTGGGGGTGCAGGCACTGCACATTTGTTACAGGCAAGGAGAAAGCGCCTCGTAGCCCAAGCGATGGCAGGCAATGCATTTTCACTGAGGGGCAGAATGAACACTTTCAGTTCTCAGGCATTCTCCCTGACATGCTGCTTCGGGACAGCTAAACACCAAGATGGGCTTAAGGGAATGTGTTTGGAGCGAGATGCTCTGGCACTCATCCCTGTTCCCAGCTCTCCCCTTCCCAAGGTGGAAGGGAACCAAGGCTTTTGTTACACAGGACCTCTATTGTAAGACCTTCAGATCATGCTCTGTCCTCCAGTGATAACTTACATTGCTTGGATTTCTCAAGGACAAAGAAAAATTGATAATTTTTAGGTCATAAGTGCTCTATAGTGAGGTCTATCCCCTCTCTTTGGTGTATCTCCAACCACCCTGGAATGGAGCTGACACTACTTCAGCAGTCACAGAGGGCTGCCCAACTTGCTGTTATGGTAGTGGCTCTGGGAGCTCCCTGCATCATCTTTTCCATGCAGGTCAGTCAACCTGTAATCCCCAGGCTCTGCTCTGGGAGAGACTCAGGCCAGGGAGATTAGTTAAGATACTCTCTGCTTTCTCTAATCAGCAGCACACTTAAACACAGGCCTGGGGAGCAGCTCTAACTCATCCCTGCAGCCCTGTTATCCCTGGAAACCCCCAGATAGGTGCCCTGATGGAAACACAACCTGCACTGGGACCTGCTTTCCCACCTGGGTGAGCCTGGGCTCTGCGGCAAGTCCTGTGTCTGCTGCCAGGTTTAGGATTAGGTTTTGCTTTGGGCTTTTATCCACGGTTAATGACACAACTACGCAATAACAGAGCCTCTCATAAAATTATTATGAGAACAAACAAATTCCTTCCCTTTTATACGCAGTGCTTTGTTTTTAAGACTAACCCAACAGCAGAGCTGATGGGCTCTGCTCTCTCGCTGACCCATGTGAGAGCACCAGGTGTTCCCCATCACCAGGTTACTCGTGAGCTGCCTCCTCCACGACGCCACAACCAGTGCCACAGATGGGCATCAGGGTAATTCCTATGCCCAGATTTCCAGGAGGGTCTGTGCAGGGTCAGAAGTTCCCATGGCAGTTCTTCAGCATGACCTGTGGAACAGTGATGCTGGATTTCTTGCAGTCAGTTTGAGCTAGATCTGACCTGTCCAAAAAAGCCTGATCTTGTTGCAGCATCCTGCTGTGCTGCAGAATCTCCCCAGAACCAGACCTCAAAGTGTTATACTTCTATTTTAGACGCAGCTCAGCTTCCTCCAGCAGACTCCTGTTCTCCAGTGGCGGGGTCTGGTGCTGCTTTCAGCTGCTGAACTAAAGAGGTTTTTAGTATCAGGCTGCTCTTCTCCATCCATGTGTTTTACACCGTATCTTCATCTTTGTAGGAGAGATAGAGCAGACCAAACGGAGCCGAAAAGTTATTAGCCCATTTTTTGCCTCTGCAAGGCGCAAGCCAGTGGCTCTCCCAGGAAACCCAACAATGCTCAGGCTGCATTTGGATCAGGGGACTCAGGCTCCACCCTCAGGTATGTGGTCCCACATTGTCCTGCATAATAAATACTGCATTTGGCAGAGTACAGTATAGAGCAAGGAATGAGCCAGAAATGTTTCCTGGTGCATAAGAAAGGACTGATTTTGATTGTGTTAGACACCAGTGCTTCCAGTGCCAGGAACACATGCAGTATACATTTCTGGTTTGCTTGGACCTTCTTCAAACAGGCTGGTAACTGGCTTATTCTACCACTTATTTTTCCTTTGTGAAAATATCCCTTTAAATTCAGTGTTTAGCAAATAGTGCTTAGTCCCATTACAAAGTAAATTTGGTATGGATCATTCCAGCAGGCTTCTCCAGTCTTTCAGATGCTTAAATTACATCATGATCCAACTTCACCCAGGGGAGGGACAAGCTCTGCAGATTACTGTCCGTCCTTCTGCTTTGGTAATCTCTGGCATTTCTCGGGTGCTGTTCACAAGTTTTCTGTGCGTCAGCGCAATGACTCTGCTGTTGGGGTGTGGGGATATTTTGTACTCAGGTACCCCAGGGTTGTGCCCCAACAGAGCCAGCAGCACCTAGGCAAGCTGGAATGCCAGGGGCCAGTGAGGAGATGCCTGGCACTCGGCAGGGAGAATTTGGCCAGAGCAGTTTCTCTTTGCTTTTGGCCAGCTGATGTCTGGGTGAGGACAGGGGACTGCGCCTGGTCCCGCACTCCTCCACCTGCCCTCGGAGCCACTTGTCTCCTCCATCCACTCCGCCAGGATCGCAGGTTTCCTTCACAGATTTCACTTTCTGACCCCCAAAGCTGCGTCTGCAGGGACAACCTCTGCTCCATCCCGTGGGGTCCCTGGGGGTCGGGATGCCAGGTCCGGTCGGGGTCCAGCACCGGGGGCTGGCAGGGAGCAGCCTGTGCCGTGGGACGGCTGGGCCAGCGGGGATGCCTGTGGCAGGGGGGCTGCAGGGGCAATTATTTGCCATATTGTGCTCTCGCTTGTGTTTAAAAACAACAACAGCTCAACTGAGTCATAGATCCTACGGCCTCTGAGTCATTTTTTATTTCTGGCTTTCACTGCTCTGCCCTTTGCAATGAAGGGAGTTGCATGCTCACACACACACACACACACACATCAAGTTCACATTTGTTTTTCCCCTATAAAAACAAAACGATTTCCATACCATTAATGAAACAGAAATTATTTGACTTCGCGTACCCTGGCTTTTATTTTCCATTGTATAAACTCTGCAGATGAAATAATGATGGTTGTAAAGTAAACCTCTCTCTTTTTTTTTTTTCCTTTCCCTTTCCAGGCAGCCTCTTTTCGAAATAGCAATAGGGAGTCACTTACAGGCTTGGCTCGTGCTGCGCCTGTAGTAATTAACCCCTTCATCCCTAGCTTTTCCTCCGTTGGAAGTTAGCCACGGCGTGGGTGAAGGCATCAGCAGGTCTCCTCTGGGACCAGAAGCGAAGCGGGGGAGCAGAGCAGGCAGGGAAATGTGAGAAAGGAGGCCAAGAGCTGCTCCGGGCAGAGCAGAGCAATGGTGTGTGCCTGGAGCAATACACCCGTGGGCTGGACAGCTTCCCAGAGAAAGCCAGGGTGCTGGCACTGCAGGGCCCCAGGTACCTTCCATCTTCCTACGTCCCCCCCCTTTTTTGGGTTTTAATCAGCACCACCGTTCAGTGTTTAGCCTGGCAGCTCTGTCCTGGGTCACCTCCCTTCCTTCCCACTCCCTGGGGGCCACCAGTGAAACGTTCTCTCCCCTCCACACGCCACTGCAGAAATAATCCGTGGTAAATAATTCATCACCTAATCTGGCTCTTTCTGTTTACAGGGCCGTTGTGATTTTACGAAGTGCTCCGAGGAACACTGCTGGGGTGAGGTAATACCTTGCACAGCAGCAGATCCAGCCGGGGCTGGGCGTGCGAGCACGTGCCTGCCTTGCCCCGCGAGGGTGTGAGCTGTGCCTTTTGACAGACCCTTACCATCGCACACACTCTGGCTGTCTTCAAGGCCTCCACACATGCCACAAGCATTTTTCCTAATCCCATCTATCATGCAGCAGCACCACCCTGCATCCCCCCAGCACTGGATCAGATGCTTCACTGATGCCTGGCCTGGGTGGGTTGGTGACACTGACTGAGATACTGTTCCTCTTCCCAGACTGGGTGATGTGTTTTATATTATTTCTCTTGGATTTATTAAGCATTATGTAACTGGCTAACCAATCCCGCATGCGATGCAATCGTGGCTGATTTCATGTCAGTGGAAAGTAAACAAAAAAATTGCTCTGAAGTGGCTGAACTGAAATCCATTTCCACATGCAGAGCAATTCCTGGAGGATCTTTCCCATCTCCTCGCGGTTAATTTGCATCCAAGCTCTCATGCAACCCATTAGAAAAGAGTTATGGAAAAATTGCACATAGAACATGACAGTGTGTTACGAGGAAAAATTATTAAGATGAAGTTTATTTTATCTAAATATTTTTAAGCAAGTTTGTTGATTTCTGCTGTTCCTTGAAATGTGTAACACTTGCCTATTTTTTGTCTTTTAGCTGGGGAACTCCTTCAAATGTGAAAATTACTCACCAAAGAAAGTTTGGCATTAAAGTTTGAAAAACCAGGCAAGCTAACCCTGCAGTCCTGGGGTCCTGAAGCCCAGCAGGACCCAGCCCAACATGACAAGGAAGATGTTCTGCCCGTGCTGAGCTTTGGAAGGACTGTAAGTATCAGGTGGGGCAAAAACTATGCCCCCATTAGACTCTGAACTCAAGCTCTTTCAGGAACACTTGCTTTCTGGTGTCATGGACAACATCCTTCCCATTAATACCAGTTTGTACCCAGAGATGTTGAGCTAAGGATGGGGGAACATGGAATGGATAAAACAGTAGTGGCCTTGCACTATTTCATCTGTTTTTCTCAGTGTCTTTGAAACTTTCAGCAATGTCTGAAAATGTGTGTATTTCTGGATCCGTTTCATGGGACTACTTCACTGAAATATCAGTTAAGTTGGTGGTTGGGAGTTACCTGGTTGCATGTTATTTGCATTATTTTTCAGTAAGTCCCTGAGGCAGCCAAGCACCTGCTTCACCTGGGCAAGAAGCTAAGTCCAATTAAGCTGAAAAGCTGTATTAGACCTGGCTGGGCTCATGGATCGTGTAACATCATTTTCCAGTTGCTGGGCTGCACTTTGAACATAAAGGTGGCACCAAGCTGTGATCCAGGGACAGATGATGGTGGTGAAGGGGTGGGATGGGACAGCCCTGAAGGCAATGCCAGTGGGCAAGTTCACAATTCCCTGTGGGTGTCACCACTGCACCTAGCCTTGTCCTGACTTGCTAGATGAGGAAAGCTGTCCTAAACCAAGGAGAAAACTCAAAAGTTAGGGGTTTGTCCCCTCTTCTGGAGGTCAGTTGATTCCTTTGTGTGATGAGCAGGGATGCTCTGCATCCTTCCTTGAAAAGACAGCTCGAGGGAGGGTTGAGGATTAGAACAGAGGGTTAGCACAGGAGTCCCTCACATTGCCCAGGACAGCAGATTAACACTGGGGTTTTTCACTGCCTACCTGCTGGATGTTGTGGGTCACTGTGTAATTATGGCCAGTACCTCCAGAACCATCACCAGGCCAGGCAGAATCTTCCCTGGCAGACAAAAGCAGGTGTGAGTTTGCCTGGTAAAACCTGTACTTATCCCTCTAGGCGTTTGTCAGCCCCTGGATAAGTACTGGGCTACGAATGTCAGATGTGAGGAGCTACTACAGCAAACCAATTTTGCAGCCATCCTGCGACTGAAGGTGCAACCTTGTCTGGAAACAAGTCCCTTTCATTGCACCTATGTCCCCATTTCTTTCTTGTTTCTATCTTTTGTTGTCCTTTCTACCCAGTGTTGTATTGGAAAAGCCTAGAAGAGAGCAAGCCAAGCCAGCAGCACAGCCTGAAGCGTCTGGGAGGGAAAAAAACCCCACAGCCAGGGGTCAGCTGAAGAGAGAACCATGGATACAGTGTGGTGACCTGCACCAGCACCACAGCATGGCCCCACTGCCACAGCAACTCCCACCAGCCCAGACAGCACGCAAGGGGAACGTGCCATTCCTCTCTGTCAGATGGAAAGCAAAGCAACATATTCAGGGTCTGAGGAGGTGGGGAAATGCTGAGTTTCAGCAGTTCATAAGTAATGTTAGCAGCTCTGCCAGCACCTCTGCTTATCTGGGGCCTTGCAGGGTGAGGCAATGCGTTATCAGCACATCACGGCCTGGGGCGCGTGGGCTGCCAGTGGGGTTTGCAGAGGGCTAAGCTGGCACACACCCAGTGGAAGCTGCCTTCTGATGACTGGGGATTTGCATGCCATGATTTCAGAGGGCTCCGAGATTTCTGCCCTTTGAAGAGCGCTTTGCAGTGATCCGGTTTTGACTAAATTCTTGTCTTAAAAATAAGTCCCTTCTCCCACCTCCCACACTGCCGGGGAGCAGGAGTCACCTCCCGGCCATGTGTGGCTGGTTTGAGCTCATCTTGTTGCAAGTTGCTGCAGAAATTGCCAAGGACTTTAGAGCACTTTTAGGAGCTGAATGGCAGGAGGCAAGAGTCAACCAAATCCACACTGCTGTTGCCATGATTTTTGTTGTTCTTATTGCTGCAGAGGCATCAACAGTCTATCCCATATCCCAATTAACTGCAGCTTCTGCAGCTCGTTCTCAGTGCAGCAGTCATGAGTCCCCCCTTTCGCACAGAAAAAGCAGCAGCAATGAACCAAGTAGCAAAAACACGTGAGCTGCAAGTTGGTAGCAGACACTGCTCTGCCTAAACTACTGCCATTTAAGTAAAACTGCTGTGCAGCAGTAAGGGTTTTTTTTACTATTATCATCATATTATGCTCTGGAATTTAATTTTCTGTATATTTTTCAGGCTCTGCATGAATTCTGGATCTCCATGAATAGACAGAATTGGTATTTAAGGATACCATCCAAATAGGTAAACACATCAGAAACATTATCTGGGTCACATTTGGGCAACAGGGTTCGCTCTGTTTTAAGTGCAAATGGGTTACTGATGATTCAGATGAACTTCCTGAGGAGTGTTTGAAATTCCTGGCACACATTTGGTTTTCCATCTGCTAGAAGGTCTTCGACGAGCCCACAAAGAGACATTAGACTGGAGCTGCTGCTCTTCATCTCTGGTTGGACTTCTTATGATTGACCAGTTTGTATTTTTTTGCATTTGTATTACTTTGATTCCCAAGGAGAAAAAGAGCTTGCAAGGGACTGTGCAAAAGCTGCTGGGGCAAAGATGTTCCGTGAATTTTCCATCCATGTGCTGTCATCAATTTGTTCCAACATTGCCAGTTCTTTATGTCTGCTAAAGTTATTATGTAGAGTCAAATTTTGCCCTCGTTTAGGCCAGATCTAACAGTAATTAAGTAATTTGTACTGTCAGAGGGAACTTGAGGCTAGCCTGGGTTACAGATGCTAAAACTTTCTCCCTTCTCCTGAAGTGTCCCATGTTTAGTGCATAAATAGATGGTGTGTTCTTCTCTTTCATGCCTTTCTTCATCTCTTAAGAAATATTTTTAAGGATCTTGGTTGCAATTTACCAAAATGCACTGCCCAATAGGGTTGAATTCAAATTGAATATTTCCCATTTTTTAAAAGCAGAAGAGAGCTGTGGCAGGAGGGCAGGGGGACCAGGGTTTTGGAAAGGAATTTTTCTCAGGAACAGAACAAAGAGTCCTGTTGACAGAGCCTGAAGTGCTTTTTTTCTGCACATGGAAGTAACGGGAGCTTGTGTGTCTTTACAATGCCTCTCAAGAGATCTCCCTTGCAGGAGAAGGAGAAGGTTCCCAAAAGTCCCAGCCCCCAGGCAGAGCTGCAGCACAGCTCCAGGGAGGCTCAACAGCTGGAGGAGAGGAGGTTCAGGGGACAAAGCTGTTCTTCCAGCATGGAAGAAATGACAAAGCGGGGAATGCTCTCTATTCACCATCTCCTGCTCCAAGATCTCATCATTTTGCAGTAGAGCCTTGTCTTTTCAACTCAGCATCCTGCCTCTGGACACCTCCTGACACATGCCATGGTCTAAATGTGCTGAGCAGTACTTCTGCCCAAGAGCTGCCTTCCAAGCCACAGCCTGCTGCAGAGCTGATAGCCCTGGCAAGGGTGAAAGGAAGGTGATGATGCTGTTCTACAAACAGGTGAGCACATGGCACATATACAAAACCACAGTAAACGTTTGCTGAGATCTCACCCCCAAGCTAATAGCTTCTGCCTCTGGTGGGAATGTCTGCATTTTCTTCCACTGAGTGCCTTTTGACATATTAAAGACATGGCAGGAACTGAGTTCCCAGGGGATCCATTGGTCTTATTTCTGTGGATGCTTGTACCCTGGGTCTATTTGAAGAAGGGTGATTCATTCAACTGCTTGAGCTTATGGCTCTCTGTGTCACTTCCCATTGTAAGAAGAAGGGTCTTGTTTGCTATCATGGACTGGTTGGGGCTAATTCTGGGATAGATCTAGCATGGAAAAAATGCTTTATGCAGCAGGATAGCAGCTGATTCAGTTTCTTCCATGCTGGATGCTGGTGTTCAGAGTCTCCAAGGCAGGAAGTTTTATCAAGCAACATCAAACAGATGTTCCTCATCGTGTTCCAGCTGCATTGACTGGCAACCTGCTCAGTCAAACACTCGAGGGGGACACAGGCATTCATTCTGCATGGTCAGCAGTTTATTAAACTATCCACCTGGAAACAGCAAAGGATCATTTAAAAGAAATATCTGTACCAGTGTTTATTGTAAAGGCACCAGAAGCACTTGTAGTCATGGCACTCACAAGAACTGTTTCTGGGAAGGCGCCTGAGTTACTGATTTTGCAGGAAAACTGAAGAAATTTTTTCTGGATTTTCACTGCTGGACATGGTATGAATCCATATTGGCAACACCATCTTTCTGATGGGGTGCACAGTGAACTATGGCAATGCAGGATACAGCTAAGCATTCTGGTTTGGGATCGCCGAAGTGAGAAGGGATCAGTATCAAAATCCCAGGCTTTTGCATTGTTGATCTAAGGAAAAGGCCCCTGTTAGTGGCCAGGAATTTCAGCAGATGTCTCTGGGCCTTCCAGATGCAAAGATGTAAGTGGGTTGTTCCCAGAGGAAACACCGTCACAGGGCTGCTGGAGGAACTGAAGAGATTAAGAGAGATTTGGATATTGGGGCAATATCGGACATCCGTGGGTGTCAGCTCAGGTGATTGCTTCAGGGCTCTGCCCTGCCTGGACCCCAGAGCAGGGTGATAAACCAGCCCTGTTTGCTGGCTGCCATGGCCGTGCTGGCTCCCATTGCTGGCACATGCACATCTGTGCTGCTTTTCGTGCAGGGCAAGCATTAGGGCGTGTGTGATGGTCCTGGAGGCCTTCACTCTTTGCAGGCTGAGTGAAGACAGTCTGGAATTTCCTTCAGAAACCTTCAGGCCTCATTAGAACTGAGTCTGGAGCCGTGGTGGAAGCTGCTGGGAACAGCTTTCTTTGGACAGCTTTCTATTTATCCAGAAAGACTGGAGTTTTGGTTCCAGTGGAGAGTAACTGACATGGAGCTAAAGGGAACATCTCCATCCACAGTTTGGGAAGGTGAGAGGTCTTCCTGCAGGCAGAATGTGTCCAATAGGATGCTGCTTCAACTACTTCGAGAGCTGTGGCCCACTTTGAGAGAGGCACAGGTGGAACTGGAGCACAGGACCCTGCAAAGTGACACTCTGCAGCTGCCACTGCTGGAACCACACCTCAGCCCTCCACCACAGCTGGAACTGCACATCAGCCCCCCAAGTACAGCAGGCTCAGGCTGATTGCTTCAAATCACTCAGCTCAAACAGTGATAAGGTCCTTAAAAAAAAATTAATCTTGAATCCAAATAACCCTGTGCAGTCCAGGGTAGCACTTGGGTTTGGCATGTCCGTGGGCTGCTGGAGTCCACACGGGCCACAGCCCTCCGTTCAGCACAGCCTGGCAGCCTGGGGTCACAGCTGGACACATTAATGACCCACATGCCACAATGCATTTGCTGTAGTATAAATCAGCTGTCATTTGTTCCTGGCTTATCAATGGGAAGGAAAACACTGCAGTGGAACAGCTCCATGAAAGGGTAAGTCCTGGAGCCGCATAACTGGTAGGAGCATGGGCTGCAGGGGGGATGCACGATAAGCAGGCTCTCCCACTTCTCCTAAAATTTTGACAGTTACCAGAAGCTGGCAGCAGAGTTTCAACCCTACACGGGATGTAAAAAAAAGATGAAGCAACTGAAGAAGAAGAAATATGACTCTGATGGATGCTACAGATCCTTTCCAGAGGCTGGATCACAAGAGTTGACTCTGAATTCAGGGATGTGCATGCAAGCAGGGCCAAGACAGCTTTCAACCACTTCTTCACTTCCCCCTGAAGATCCCCAAGGAAATGTTATCCCACAGTTGGGGTCCAGCATGGACATAATGTAGGTTTGATAGGGCAGGCAGCCATCAGTGGTGTTATCTCCCTTCTGCATGGAGGCCCCTTCCAGCGCGAGGCTTTCACTTGGCACACAGCACAAAACTCGGGATGTGAAAAGAGCTGAGTGTGTGGGAGCTGCTGATTTTGTCTCCTTGGTGGGACTGTTTCTTTTTAATAAAAGGATCAGATGTTGCGCTTCCTTGAAAACACGACAATCTATGGGAGAGTTCATTAGTTTATGGCAAGTTGCAACACTGCGGAGCCTGGCTGAAAGCAAATGTTATTGCAAAGAGTTATCACTAAGGGGAGAGGAAAACAATGTCCTGAGGAAATAAACTCAATAGAGCGAATCACAGAGCAATATAAAGCTGTGGAGTACAGGCAGCAGAGCAGAATTCCTTCTCAGAATAAAAGCCCCCAATCACCTGTTTTTAATGCCAATGTTTGCTTTCTGCATATTCAGTGAATACGGGGGATACATCTGTCCAGAACTCTGTGTCTAATGGGAGTAGCAAGTATCATGATTGCAGCTGGCTGAACTTATTTACTACTAGTACACAAAAATGCCTTTGTGGCCATCATTAAACAGTGATAACACCACGAAAATACCAGTAAACATCAGTTTTGTGTTGGTTGTTCAGGTTTTTTTGTTAGAAAATTACGTGTTTTAATTTCAAATTGTATGTAATATTTCAAAAAGCACTTCTTTCCACAAAACCCCCTATAAAAACACAGAGTGAAGCTTTACTGACGGTCAGCTTTACTGATGACTAGCCTGTCTCAAGTCGGAGCAAAGCTGGAAGTGCAAGGGGAGAGGAAATACCAGTTTTCATTCATCTGACAAAGCTGTACACTGCCACTCTTCTTAACCTTCAGTTAATCTAACTCACACCAAGGACTGAAACCGTAGCATCAGATCTGGAGATGTGTAAATGTGAATTGAAAATAATCCATCACTTTCCTTGCTGAGTCTCATGGCACTTGCAACATTGCAGAGGACTCCGGTTCTGCGTTGTCAGGGTTTTTCTTGTGTTTTCGCTTTTTATTTCCTTACTGGAGAATTTGTTGCAGCTTTGTTCTTATGCAGCCTCATGGCAGGATGCGTAAGTTTCTCCTTCAGGCGATGGGATGCTGTGCCTGCTCCCAACCCAGCTACCTACACCAAGCCAACGTGGGGCTCCTGTAGCCCCTTGGAGTTTTTTGAGGGTGGTAATTTCTTCCTTGGTGTTTTGGCTGTCTTAGATCAATATGAGAGCAAAACATGGTGCTACTTGAGATGGATTGTCACAACCAGCCCTGTGTCCTGGGCTGGGCAGTGCCCACCTCCACATGCTGCGTAGCCTGGGAGGAGAGGTCTGCTCGGCTGCTCCGGCTCATCCTTGGACCTGCAAAGCTCCTTTCTGCAAATGTCTGCGAAATGGAGGGTGACTCTTCCTTTGTCCTTTCCTTCCCTCATCCTCTCACCAGCTCAGGTTTGACCCAGTGTTCCTGAATTGTGTGTGCATTGGTGCTGGGGTGCAATCGCAACAGCTCCCCTGCCTGAGGAGCGGGCTGGCATTTTGGTGGCACTAAAACCCTTGGTTTTAGCTCTGGTGACCTCAGAAATAAGAGGCCAACTTCTTGAACAAGCTGCCTGAGGAGCCTGGGATAGGTCAGAGATTTCTTGAGCAGATCAAAAGCCAGAGATGCTTTTCTGACAGCCCTGGAGCTCCCTGTCCTGATTTATGAATTCTATATGCTCTATATATTTAGCTGAAGAGGCTCACTGGGGGAACAGTTTGTGCAAGCAGGAAAGAGAATGTGACTTCAGAAAGCCACCATCTACCAGATAACCCCTCAAAAGCACTCTCTGTAGAGCCATCAACCGTGGCAAAGAGAGCCCAGGAGCCTTGGCAAAAAATATCAGGATATTTTAGCGGACCAGCATTTTTAACAGCAGATTGAGTTATGGGGAAGCAGACTCAAACCCCAGGAACTGGGAGCTCTGGACTTGGGGTAGCAGAGCTGCAACCTCACCTCATTTCAAAAATCTTCTTTCTCTTTCTTCGGAGCCTCACCAGAGCCCAAGGGGTATAGCTTGCTCTCCCTCGGTAGGTGCTACGTGCCTTGGCAGGTTTGGAGTTTCATATCCTCTTTTGGAGGTTGGATGCACAAAGACTCTGCCGGGCCCCTGGGGCTGTTCACAGCCCTGAGAGCTGTTGTCACACGAGTGACACTTAGATCATGTTCTTGAGGCTGTCTCCACAGGTTGGAGGGTTGTGGTGCTTCGCTGTCCCCTCTGTGAGATGAGACTGATCTCAGCCCCATGCCTGTTTGTCTAGATATGAGCCCTGTTCCTGACAGATGGAGAACAAGGGAAAATTTCCCAATATTTGTAGAAAACAGGGCAGGAAAACTCCTAATTCCTAATTCTAAGGCCAGAGTGTTTCCATGTGCACAATACAGTGATCCTGATATCAAATCTGTAGTTCCCATACAGGTTATAGAGTTCCAAGCAGGTAGTCTTGCCACCCTGAAGGCTTTGAGCAACAAATATCCACCACATCCCAAGCCTGAGGAACTACCTGCTGGAACAACTTTACTGGGTTGTGTTCGAACACAAAAGTGCCCCATTGTAGCTTCCAGTGTGTACATCTTGTTTTCTCTCTGTTCCATAGAAGAGGAAGCCCTCTGCCAGAAAATTCTTCCCAGGACCTGGCTGTAGATGGCCAGCTCACCTCCCAGCTCTCTCCCAGCCAAACTAAAGATGCTGAAAGCCTCCAGCTGCCCACCCTGTAAGACAGTTTTCCAATTCTGAATGATCCTTGTATTTTTTTGTCCTGGTCCAAGGTAAGTCCAGGACTGTACCAGCTCTCTGTCCTGGAAGGATTCTCTGCTCACCTGTGTGAGAGTTTGTGTTAGCAGTGGTGAAACTACAGCTCCTGTCTGCACCTTCTGCTGAGAAAGCCATGTAAAAATGCTACCCTCCAGCAGGCACTGCCACTGAGAAAAAGTTTAAGGGTGGACATTTTGAAGCGTTGGTAGGGCTGGCCATGGAGAATTAGGGAAATCCAGCAGCTGAATTTCAGTGGTCTGTCAGGCCGGAGCCCTTTTCTGCACTGCACAGGAACTGAAATTGTCAGACGTGCTGTGTGGTGGCCATTCAGTCATGCTGGGGATTAAAGGCACAGACAGGCAGCACGGAGCCCAGGCTGGGGTCTCTGCTGCCCTGGGGTAAGCGCTTAGGGACAGCAGCAAGGTCCCTCCAAACGCCCAGCTGGAGTTATTCTGGGATAACAGAGACACAGTCCAGGCCATGTCCTCTGTGGCAAGTCTTAAATCTCTGTGCTAAGAGGAACGACTTTGCTGCTGTCACCAAGCCGGCGCTGTCACTCTTTAAAGAGAGGCTGGATGAGTGGTAAGATTCGCTGCTTGAAGGAAAGCTGAATGTGCTTGTTCTGTCAGTTTGGGGAATTTGGAGAACTAGCTCTTCCCTTCTCTTTTAATGGAAAGTGGGCTCTTTGGGTACTTTTACTTTCTCAGAATGACTGTAGGGTCAATCTTAACACCAAATGCAAAGGAAGTGGATGTAGTCCCAGAAAACATCTATCACTGGGGAGCTGAATCACAGAGAGCAAGCCCTGGCTTATTTTTTTTACCCTGTGCAGAGGCAAATTTTGTCATCATATCACTCACATAACCTTTCAGATGAACTTAGTAATCATGATATGTTTTGGTTTGGCTTCTTTCAGATTAAAACCTTGCCTTTCAGAAAAAGGAAACCATAAGTTAAATAACTCCAAAATTAGGTATTTCTGAAGGATAATTAGTGGTCTTCTTTCTTACCAAAAACAACCCAAGGCTGTGCTTTAAATAATAACTTGTAGTAAGTCCTGCTCCAAATGTGATTAAGTTAGCAAGGATGTTATCAGTATAGCATCCTACATTTCAAACCACACTTTAGGGTATTGCCTACAAAAATGAATACTATAGATCTCTGTAACCTTTTGAAAAATCAACCAGAATCTATGTCCTAAATCTCCCCATCTGGTTCTCTCTGCTTCAACAGTCGCACCCATGGTTTTGTTTGCCTACACACAAATTACTGACCTATCATTCTTTTATTCCCTCGTCCTGTAGATAGGGGGACCCATATAAAGTGAATGCAGATACAGATCCTTGCCCCCAGTGATTTCATTTGCATGCAAAAATACTGGAGTTATAATCCTCTTCCTTCATCACTTTGAGCAAAAAGTGATTTTAGTTGCATTGAAATTTCTACAGTAAGGGCAACAGGTCTGTGTTTGTGAGAGTTCACTTTAAAAAGTAGTGTCCATGCAAATATATAAATATATGCTTTGTAGGGATATATGCATGTATACACATACATAGACTCTGTATATACAGAAGGACACACACACATACTTAGGAGATGTGTATATAACACTCACTTATATACAAATCCATTCCCTGTTATGAAACAATCATCAAGATATAAACAAGAAAAAGTTAAACCACGGATGGGCACATTTTCAAGTGCTGCTGGAGGGTTTTATCTACAGTATTGAAGAAGTGCTATCAAAACTGAAACAGGGCACTTATTACAAAGAAATCTTTACGTAAGTGCTGGAAAGGTTTGCCGAATAACCAGATGTTGTTGCAAAGACACTTCTCCTCCCCCTCTCCCCACTTCTTTCCTTCTTTAATAGTTCGATTAATTCTGCGCATAAACCAGGGCTGATAAAAGTTCTAAGCTGCAAACTTCACCACATCTGGACACTGTTGAAGCCAGATCGTTCAGCGGTGCACTTCAGTTGCTTTTAATCTCCCGCAATAAAATAAAAACTTCCAACAAGTAATGCTGACCTATATATATTTTTGCACTGTAAACACTGACATCTGCGAACTGCTCCAAGCGAGCACGCAGCACTTTCCACCAAGCAATCGCTTGCCCCTCGCCATAAGACAAATACGCAGCTCATGCAGTCGTAGCAGAGTATTCAACTAAACTCTCTGCTATTTCCAATCCTCTGGCTAATTGCTGTCAGGGGAGAAATCAAAGATTAGCCGTTTTGCTGGAGGAAGGAAAAATAAACGACCTCTCTGAGTATGTTGCTTAACATTGCCTAACCAGAAACATTTTTCTACTCACACAAGGAGAGCAGCAGTAAGGAAAGCAGACCCGGTCTCCTCCAGCACCCCATTTCTGGATCCCACTGGCAACCAGAAGCCCGGCGTCACGGCGCTGACCAGTTCATCCTCCCTCGGTGGAGCCAGTCTCCTGCGTTCCTGCTGTCAAGCCCGGAGCCCCTCTTTGCGAGGCTCCCGGCTCAGGCTTGCCGGGAAGGCGGATCCAGCCGCTAAAGCCCAGCTGTGCGTGGGGTCCGCCCAGGAACTGCAGTTTATGAACAAACTAAGCCTGACTCTCCTCTCGAAATATATACAAATAGGAGAGGGGAGGGGGAGCTGGGGGAAGAAGTCAGGCTCTGAGAAAAAGAGTTTGATTTCTTTTTTTTCCGATGTCAATGCGGAGCTGCTCCTGGCTCCATACGGCCCAAGGATCTCTGAAGGGGACCTGAAGCCTGCTGCATGCATCTAATCAAAAAGGCATGGGTACTCCTGCACGGGTCTTTCATCTGAATAAAGCACGAAAGGTAATGCCTCAATATGCTGAGCTGCCATTAATTCACTGCTTTCCCCCTCTATTTTAGAAATTATCTTTTAAATAAGCTTCAACGGGCTACATTTTTAATAGGGGCAATTAGAAGTTTTAGGGCAGCTTTTTCAGAAAGACCACATCAATGTGAGCTTAGCCTAAAATAGGTGCTTGCAACCCATTAAAGCAGCAGGATTTAAACACATACTTATATGTTTTCCTGAATCAGGGCCTAAAATAATAACACAGAGCATTTAAGTATCTGCTTTCTCCCCAAGATCTTGAACTGCTCTGCAAAAACTTGTAAGAAATATTATCCTACTTACAGAAGGGAAACTGTGAAACGTAGCAGAATTCTGACTTGCCTTGGTTGTTAACACAATCAGTGGCAAAAGGAGGAGTAAAATCCTCAAACTCTTGCCCTATGATCTACCCCAGTCCTTCAGATTGATGTATTTGAGTGTGGCAGAGAAAGAGATGTTGTTATTAAGGCTTTTTGCAGCCAAAAGAATAAGATAATATTTTAATGTTCCTGATAAATACATTGACAATTTTTTAATGCATACACTGTATTCTAATTCCATGAATCTCCAGCTTTTTATTTACCCATTTTACGATTCATTTTTTGGTTCATTAATCAGTTTGAGGTGGCTATGTGGTGTACCTATGTATGCTTGTGTGTGCATTCATTACGGTGAATGTTTTCCTCCATTGGACTTGAAGGCCCTTTCTTTGTATCCATCTTGCTGATAATCTGCACCCACTTGTTTTGTAAACTATCTATATAAATTATTCTGTTAGCGTTAAATAATGGTATCTCTTTTCCCTTCTTCTGTGTTTAAAAAGGAAAAAGGGGAGATGTTAGATGTGGTACAGACACAGCTGATACACATGAAGTGTGTCTCCTATGCCATGGTGACACACACAGGCCTCTGCAGAGGGTTGCATGGTCTGCTCTGACTTGCTCCAGGGTGCCCAGATGCATATGAGCTCAGCCTGACCTCCGTGGGGAAATGCCTGCATGTCCCTGGCCCAAGCTACCACAGATCAAATATGGCCTTTGAGGACTAAGAATGAGCAAATGTTCAGCAAACTTCCAGAAAGGCATTATTTTCCAATAAATATATTGGAAACTGCTTTGTGCACGGTGATTTCTTGGGGTGATCTGCCAACTCCCTTCTCCCGGACTCAGAACATTTCAAAATGCCCATGGACTTCTCAGACTGCCAGCTGGATTTTCAGATGTGAACTCCTGTGTGTGTTACAAAACAACTGAATAAGGCTTGTGTTAGCAACATCACAGATTATTCATGATCCATGGGAGCCCTCTTTAAAACCAGGAAGAAACCCCTGCTGCCTATGAAACTTGGAGAGAAATAATGTCCCCAGCAGGAGCCCAGAGGGGCTTTAAACAGTGGTGGACATTGACAAAACATGCTGTATGATTTGGAAGCGCAAGAGAAGCATGGGGTATTATTTTTTTTAGCAGCAGAACCTGGGAAGGCAGTAGGAAACCTGCACAATGTCACTGCAGCCAGGGACCCTAAGCTGCAGGATCTGCATTTTCCAAAATTCCGGGCAATCCCAAAAAACTTCTGAGCCAAACTGAACCCTATTAAATGCTTTGTCCTGTCTGCAGAATAATCTTATGGAGAGATTTGGGGCCAGATCTCACTGAAATGAGAGCAAAGGCAGTAGCTGTCCCGTGCAATGGCATCTTTACAAGGCAGTTGGATATCTACAGGAAGCTCTGCAAGAGGAAACTTTTGGGGAGCAATGCATGTCCTGCTCTTCCTAAACAATTGTATTTTTTTTCTAGATGGTGTTAGACCTTCTGCCTGGCAAAACAAGCTGCCATGATGACATGGGCAGAGGTTTGCTTTCCTAAACTGGCCGCTGGGCACTGCTTGCTGCTTTCTGTGCAGGGGCAACCTGCCTGTGTGTTCAGCCCTTGTGTAAGATTGCATGGAGCTAGATGTACCCTCCTGCAGCCTGCATTTCTAGTCCACTGAGCTGAGGCTTTTGCAAGCAAACCTCGTCTGAAGAAGGGGAGGGAAGTGAGGCTGGGATCTCGTTTCTTGCCTAGCACTATGCCATGAGTCACCCCAGGTTGACTGGGGAGCCCCTCAGCATGTGCCCCACTGACCTGGGCTTTTCTCTGACTACCAGAGAAAAGGTTCTCTGTTCTGGAGAACCTGGTTATTTCTTAGACCTTATCTAAGGAAAAAAATAAAACTAAAAATCCACCAAAGTTACTTGGGGAAAAGGGAGCACTCTGGTTTAGCCTAAAGTGCCTAAAGTCACATTACAGAGCTTTGCTTCCATGAAAGAACACAGTGACCTTTTGAGTAAGACACTGGGGAGGAAGAAGAGATAAATGGTTATTTTTATTGTTGGCTTGTTTATTCCTTTTGGTGTAAATTCCCCTGCTCCTCTATTAGTGGTCTGGACAGCCTCATAATTCAAGACACACTGAAGGCTGGATTTAAGCTGAGGAACGTAAGGTCTCTGCAGGGTGATTTTTAAGTTGCATTGTGGGAGCAGTTTTCCCAAAGTTCTCATTTAGGAGCTGGAAGATATTTACTAGAGAAGTAAAATAAAACTTTGGACACCTGAAACAATATAGCATATGTTTAAACGAAGGTTTCAAACAGCTTGGGTTTCCACTGTGGGAGGCAAGGCTCAGCAATCAAGCAATAGATTTGAAGCTCCCGAAATGGGCACTAAGCACCCCTGCACAGGGGAACCTCATGAGGCACACGTGCCAGGCTCAGGTGAGTCACACCTGTTGTTATTCCCAGGGGTGAAGGTCACCTTCATGGGACAGGGAACATGAAGGGAGAGCGAGAAGGGAACCATGCAACCATGCCCCAGACAGTGCTAATGCAAGGGCCAAAGCTCCTGAGCTTCCCTGGACCTGCTCCATGCTTCCTAGGCCCCAGAGACCCCAGCAGAGGCACAGGGTTTGAAATGACTCACTACCACAAAAGGTGTTAGGTTTACTTGTGCAACCAGGGTATATCCTCTTGGCCCCCTTGATTGCCTGCACATTACATGACTGGACTAATATCTGTTGCATCTGCATTGCCCTTTTTTAATCTGTGTATATCAGTAGTGATGTCAGGCTTCAGGTGAGGTCCGTGAGTGTCTTTGTTGTTCGGAGAATTTGTTTTGTACTTTGAAGTATGAAAAGACAGGTCTAAGGAAAACATGTATCTGATAGGATCAGGACTTAGGTTCTACTAGCGAGCACAAATCCATGAGGATGGATTTGTTTTTATGTTGTGTGCTCATATTGAACTACACCCAAGTTGTCCTGGCGGTTAATTAAACCCCAAAAATGTCATCACTTCTGCATCTTATAAGCACGACCTCGGTTTCACTGTGCCATCAGTAACAGTTGCCTGAGAAAGATGTGCAGCCTGCAGTGTGCATCCAATCCAGCCGTTGTCTCCACCCTGCATTTGCAAGGACACTGGCTCCAGTCCTGGGAGTGTTGACTACATTCAAACCTCATTGCCTGGTGGCACCGAGGGTGCCCATCACTCTCTGGGAAAAGTTCCCATCGCATTGCACTGTCTCAGTTTCACAGGGTTTTGGTGTTTGAGATCCTGGATGTGGTGCTATGGCTTGTGGTCCCTGCTACCACCTAAGGAAAAATACCATGATGACCTCTGGCATTTTCCATTCTCTTGCTACAGCTTGTCCAGCAGTGCTATGGTAACCTTTGATGATCCGATGGCATGAGGAGTGCAAAGCCAGCACTGCGTCCTGAGGGACACAGCCATACCTCCTTTGGGCACAGGTGGCCTTGTCTGCTTTGCCACAACCTCTTCTCCTTAGCCCTGCCAACTTCCCTGTGCTCCAGCCTCTCAGCTAATGCTCGTTTCAGTAGCCACACAGGATAACTGCATTTTCTAAGCGATGCCTGACTTTTATTGGAGTCTTTGCATAGTCCAGATACACTGACCTAAGTTCTAACTTCTCACAGACTGTGTGCAACAGGTTCCTTGACCAAAGCTGCACCAAGATTAAGTAAAGGTCTATCCACCTCTATCATTTACAATGTTATTGTGTTGGCTTGTTGTTTTTTTTCTCTTCAATTCTGTTCCAAATCATCTGGCTTTCTTCCTTTGAAGTTTTCTTACGGCTTGCTTAGAGCTGCTTTTGAAGCCACTTTCAATACATTTTCATTCCTACTGTTGATGTGTTTGTACAGATTCTTTTAAAAATGTGGATTAGTTTTGGTTTTCTTGTTTTTATTTGTGGACTGAGATATGCTGTTGCTTAAAGGGATGGAAACCACTGCTACCAATTTCAGACTGAGTGAAATTGAATGATTTTCCCCACCCCAAAAGTCACCCATATCTCTTATTCACTCTTTCTCTGGAAAATTAACAAAATGCTGATTTTCCTACTCCTTAGTACTCATTTCACTCAGGTATTTAGATGATAGAAATATGTCTATGAGGAGCCTGAACTCACCTACTTTTCTTCCTGCACTCTCCCATGCTGAAGCAGCTACTCATGCATTTTACTGACAGCTCCTTGACATTAATTCCTCTTCTGTATTTTCTTAGGGATCCTAAGCAAGCACTGTTTTCTGCTGCATCCATCATACCAAGGACATCACACACAGACAGATGCCAGGGTCTTCAGTGAGGATCAGCCCTTGAAGACCAACAGCACAACCTGGCATCACTTTGGCTGCTGGATGCCTCTGGAGAGCAAATACCTGCAGTTCTGGAGGAATCAGTCTGTAGAGGGAAGTAGGAGCAGTTTGACAGCCTGACTCATGATCTTTGCATTATTATTGCTGGTAGTGAAACTATGACAGGATCCAGGAGCCTGAACCATGGATCAGGAATGTGCTTTTGAAGAGAAACTCCTGGCCTTCCTGTCTTGGCTTATATTACAAGGCAGTCTTAAGCCAGGCACACACAGGGTTTTTTTTACCATAGCAGCTAAACTGGAAGGTGTGAAGGGTGGCCAGTCCCTGGGAGTGGGCTCGAGGCACCCTAAAAATGATCAGCTAAAATATGTGTGGTGTGGATGGTGGGTCCTCAGCTCCAGGGTGCTGCTCCATGAATCTACTCTGTCCCGAACCTCCCTGCTTTTGAGCACCAGCACAGCCAGATCCTGCACAGGATATGCAGTCAGCAGGAATATTGGCTGGTTTACTCTCTCTTCCTGAGGTTACTGAAAGGCTGTGGGTGTTGCAGGATAGATGCAAAGCAGAGCCACTGCTTTAGGTGTTTTCATTCTAGTGCTCAGTAGTGCGATGGTTGGTGGTGGTGGTTTTATTATCTTTTAAATCTAACTACATCTAAAAAGCTGAAGGATGAGGAGCTTTAAATGAAGATACTGATAAATAATATTGTGACAAAGGGGAAAATATTGGACATATTTCCCATTAATATGGCATTTTCTTTTTAAGGTGTGTTATTTGCTAGAGCAACACAGGCTGTCGAAAGATCCAATAAGAACACATAACATTACAAAAGACACCAGGAAGCCAGTTTATAAGGTAATATACCTTGCTTAGCTTTCTTCCATCAAAAAGCAGTTTATCCAGTGTAATATTAGGATTAAAACAAATAGACTTACAGAATAGAAAAGATGGAGTTCCCTGTTTTCCAGGGACTGTAGTGGGAGTCAGGGCAGCTTCAGAGACTGAAGGAACTTGTAGGTAGGCAGTTGAGTAGAGTTTCCCTTCTTAAAGTTGAACAAGGGACATGCTGCCTAGTGAAGATGCTGAAGAGCAGGAGAATGTCCTGGTTAGACTGACCTGCAGGAAACTGGACTCGCATCCTGACAAGAGGGGGTCCAGGGAGACCCTGGCTGCATGAATGGTTGTGCCTAGTTAAGGGGGGAAGCACTACAGCTTATTTTGACCAAAGTAGCACAAGTCCTGAAAATTCTTCTGAGAGCAGCACTGTGCTGAGAGAAAATACTGTTACCCCTCTGCAGGCTGAGGTAGGGAATGTGGCTCAGGAAGAGCACTTGGTGCTTATGGAAGATCTCTCCATTGCACACTGATTTTTTCAAGACATCTCACTCTCCTGTAAGCTCTCCAGGCTATAATGTATGTGAGGGCTACCCAGGCTCCCAGTCATCTTGATTTGGGCACTTCTGTCACTACCCTCATCCTATATATGTAATGTTTTAACTCTTCTCCACATCTTTTAGTAGTATGAAGAAAATTCGAAGGTGAAAATAGTCTTTGAAATCATAGAATGTTAGACCTACAGTATATTACTGTACTTTATTGACAATGTTGTTTCCATAATAAAAATATTTAGTACAAAGTATGATACCCCGCATGAGTTTCACATAAATATTTCCATTATATAACTGATATGGATCAGAAAAATTTCAGTATGCACATGCTGCAAATGCAAGTGTAATTGATACAAGGTATGTATCTTAATGTACATCTTGAGTAAACATAAGAAAATCATAGCTTAATGAAAAACAGACTGTGTCTTACAACGTGCAATCGTGCTTTTACATCTAAACTGGACCTTGGGTTTAGAAAACAAATCTTAAATCAATCCTATTCAGAGGACAAATCACAGTTCACATACTTGTAAAAAACTTTTGTTTTAGGAAAGCCTTTTGTGGAAAAGCTTGGGAAACTCCATCCAGCTACAGTGGTGGAGGGGTGGGAAAGGACAGATTGAGGTATCAGTTCAAACAATCTGAGGAAAAAGTTGAATAAACATTGAAGACAACAGAATAGAAACCAGACGCCAAATATTAATTCATGGGGTCTTCAAAGGGGATTTTGAGATTTATTTTAATTGTTGTTGAAAGAAAAAGATTAATTTTTGGATGAAAAATGTATGCAAATTCATCTCTGGTCAACACAAAAAAACCCCCATTTCCTATGCAAAGCAGAAAAAAGCAAAGCAAAGAAACCCATAATATCAACTCTGTAATCCCCTGAAGTGGCCTTTAACCTGGGTTTGAAAAGAGTAGGAAAAGAAAAAAACCTACATAAGAATAATAAAGAATGTAGTGCCTGAATCAGAAACCATGAATCTGGTGTGAAAAAAGGGAAATCTCAAAGGTTGATGTGATATGTAAACCAGGGAATAACGGCACTGTTCCTGAGTGTCCAAAATGGTATTTGGAGAACGAGGAATAAATAGGAACAACCTCTTTGTCCAGTTTGCCAGTCCCACAGGGACTGTGTAGGCACCCTGGGATCATGAGGGAATAAACCCAATCGTGAAAATGTATATCTATATATCTACAGTGTGTGATGCTCTGCAGGGGCTGCAGGGTGGACTTGCTGAATGTCTCTCTAAAAAGACAGAAAAGGAATGACAGAAATGCACAAGGACGCTTGTTCCTGTTCAACGAGAAGAGATGGGACAGCTGGGGCTTTCATTAAATAATGTCAGAGGCTTCCCCAGAGCTGAATTTGGCAGATTTTACCTACTCCAATCCCTCCTGAGGAAGTGTGGCAGGATGGGACATCCTTGGGTGTTGCCCAGCAGAGATGGTAGGCAGGAGAATGCACTTCTGGATGTCCAGCCACTGTTGGGAGGGAGCTGATGGAAAAGGCTGGCAGCCAGGAGGGTGAGGCAAAAGAAACACAGCACGAGTCCTTTATTACCTAGTAAAGGAGAGAGTGGGAAAATAACGGGCTGGTGGGCTTTAAAAAAATAACCTGTGCTGCCTAACGCTAACAAACATTCTGTGGGAAAGTTAATGGCTGCTGAAAGAGACTCAATAAAGGAAAGTGACAAATCCTGCCATAGAAGAAAGACGAGAAAGTATCTGAAATACTTCCCATTAATAGGAAATGTATTTGTTGTTTAAGATGTGTTATTTGCTGTAACAACACAGGGTGTCAAAGAAACTCAACAAAAAGCAAGTAGGAAAGGTGTGCCAAGCATGGCACGAGAAACGCTTCGGTGACCTGAGAACTAGGAGGGGAACAACAACACAAACAAATCTTAGAAATAAACATTTACAGCTGTAAGAGTGCGGGTGAGGGGCCGGGGGCAGCTTTGTCCCAGACAGGGACAGGGGGCTGCAGGTCGCCTGTGGGTGAGCGGAGCGCTGTCACAGCGAGAGGTGTCCGTGCACAGGGGCACGAACGAGCCCCTTTTGGGCACCAGGGTGGGCAGCACGCCCTCGGCACCNGGAAGAAGAAGAGGAGGAAGAGGACGGCGCCCTCCCGCCGCCGGAGCAGCCCTTGGCCGCGGTGAGGGTGCGGAGGGCGGTGGCGGAGGGGCAGCGTCCCCCTCGCCGGGCTCACGGCCTGCTCCGCCGGGCGAGCACCGGGCTTTCCTGAGCGCGCTGCCCGGGGGCCGGGGCCGGGCGCTCGCCCCGCGCTGCCGCCGAGGCGGGAAGGGGCTACAGGTGGGACCAGCGCTTCCTCCGCTGTTCAGGGCCGAGCCCTGCTCGGTGCAGCCCGGGGCAGAGCTGTGCAGCGTGACCCTCTGGGCTGCGGAGTTCTCTTTGCAGCCCCGTTCTGGCCGCTGTCAGAGAGCTTTGTGCACTCTCTGTCCTCGTCCCTAGTGTCAGATTATTGTTTATTATTATCAATTATGTTTTTGTCTCCCCCTCCCCCCTTAATTTCACGAGTGACTCCCCCTCCCTGCTCAGTGCAGCTCTGCCTTTCCATGGTAGGCGTGTGGTCCTTACTGATTTCTGTCGGCCAGTGTGTAAAAGATAACGATCCTCCTCTGAGAGATTAAAAGAAAAACATCTTGGTCCGGATATATTCGTGTTTCCTGTGAAAGAGGAGAGGTGGCTACATGTGTCCCGGGTGTCCTGCGGAGGAATTCGCTGGTAGTTGGGAAGTGTTTGGATAGAAAGTACTGGGGTTAGCTTGTTTGTTTTTTAAAAAAAAGGTTACTTTGTTACGTGTAAAGAAAAATATTTCTCGTTGCTGTATCCTCCCGACTTAGGGTGGTTTTTGGTACCTGAAATTGTGAGTTTGTTGACTTTTCTGTTTTCCCCCTAAAGCAGGTTTCCAGTTTTCACTTGCAAATGTGATACAGAACATAGGTATAAAGTGAAGCCCTGTCAAAGCCTTTATCCCACAGAGACCTGTCTTATTTGAACAAATGTGGTGTGGGAGAAGGGGAGGCAGTGTTAGTAGCCTTTGCCTCGTGTGGTTAATGTTACATGAATCTTTATTTTCCTCTTCTATAAAGATGGAGGACTGTTTGGCAAAGAAAATGGAAATCACGGTTTCAGAAGCTGAAAAACGGACTGGGAGGAATGCCATGAACATACAAGAAACATACACTGCTTACCTCATTGAGACTAGGTGGGTGATGAGATCTCAGTCTCAAGAGTACATGGATGTGCCGTTCTAAACAGATTTTCCCTCCTTCCACCCCTAAAAATAATCAGGTACAGTTGATGAGAGGATTTAGCTGGTTTGTGCTTTGTTGTGTTGTTATCAACCCACTCTGGAGGATCTTTTCCCATGAAAATTTGGCAGCTGATCTCCAGTTCCGTTCTGGCGCTGGTTTTGTGTAACTGTGTACTGTAATTCTTCATTTGGAGCTAGGTGGAAAAATGTGTGTTTGAAAGTTGTTGCATTAAAATGGTGTCAGCAACTGCTTGGTTATTTCTTGGACATAAGTTGGGCAAATTTATACATGTGTTTGTGAGATTGTATGGGAGAGACTTCTGAAGTAATGGTTAGGCTTGCTTGAGATGACTAGGAAGAGAAGTCTCATGACTTATGTCATGTGGTCAAAATTTATTGCTCAGCTTATATTTGAAGCGTTTTGCTTGATCTGATTACCTCATATTCCTTGTAGATGGTTTAAGTGTTAGTTAACTACTTCCTTTCATCATACTAGCTTGAACTTTCACTGGGGAACTTACCGCTCTCAATCTTCTTGCGTTAACGAGATGAATACTACTGGTATGATAAACATTCTCAGTACCACAAACACAAAATTTCAAGTATTGGGTAGTGAGCAAAGCTTCAAAATCTCTTCTAACTTACCGTTACTTCCCAAACAAGATGACAGATGATGCAGATGACTCTTATTATGCAAGATCACGTTACTCAGCTGAAGCAAGAATTTCAAAATTGGGCTTTATTATGAGTTTTGTTTAGCTCTTCTTTATATTACTAGTCTTAACCTTTGGGCTTGGCTTTGGAATGATCTGCTGTGCAAATAAAAGCCTCTGAAACAAATCAGTTGCATTTTGCAAAGGCTCTGAAGAGTTCAGATTGTAATATGGTCACATAAGCCTTCTATCTGCTAGTTAAAAGGCTTCTTAGCTTGTTTAGCTGATGGACACACCAGTCACACCAACTGCAGGCCTGCTGAGATAAGTTTACTATATTTTTGCTAACCTTAAAGAACAAAATCCGAAATAGACATATATTTTTTCAAATATTGTAGCTTTTTGACAGTTGCTCAGAGGCTTAAAAATACTTTTACAGTGTATTATATAAAAGATGACACCTTCTCATGTAAGTAGTATTATTTTTATTGTAATGATATTTCTGAAGGAAAAGAGAAGAAAATTGGAATCATTGGGGCCTAGCTGTGATATGAAGTGTACTCTGGGGGCAGATTTATGCAGCCCCAGAACATGCTGACTGCATCTCCTTTTCCAGTCATCCTTGCATTACTTTAGATTTGCTCCCACTGGTCTTTCCCAGTTGTTCTTTCGTAATGGCAAAACTGTGCTTTGCTGGCCAGATTGTGTTCTTTCATTAAGATTTATTTTACTCTGTGGTCAGCAAATACCGAGACCAATTACATGTTTGTCACAGAGCTATTGAAAATGTGGGTTTGTCACATCTCTAATAAAATAGGTTCTTTATTCCTTTTGCTGAGAATGCAAAACTTCTTGCATAAATATAATTGGTGGCTATTAAATGTGCTTCCTGCTGAGCCTGTAGCTGTAGGTGGGCTTCACAGTAATTTGTCTGTGGGTAATAAGATATTTTGTAGCTGAAGAATAAAACTGTTTATAGTAATATAAAGGGAAGACCACTTAATAATAGTTGCATTATGTTTGTGTGAACTGGGGTTCCACCATTGCTGCTATCGAGGACTTAATTTCAGTTTGAATTGAGGAATTCTATCTGGGTGAATAAGAGACACAAGATGAATACAATTACGACCATTTGTTATAGAACAGGAGTTGAGTGCTTTAACCTTTAACACGTAAGTTTCACTGGTGCTGGTGAAAATGTTTTCAAAATGCAAGTGATGGTGTTGCTTATGTTTTCTTTTTAAAATGGAAAGATTTATAACTATGCTCACATATTTGTGTGACTTTTGTTGATTTTTTAAAATGTGATATTATACCTTGATGTAGATCTATTTCTTTGAGATAAAACGAACTCCATTGCTGTAGACTGCAGATCCTCAGCAGATTCCAAGGACTGTACTTCCCGGAAGCATCTTCTCTTGCTTTACACCTTTCTGCATTAGCTAATTCGATTTTTTTGTGGTGAGCCATTTCCATTCAATCAGTCATGACATCCGTTGTTTCACAGCTTCTGTTAAACTATACAGTTATTTTTAAAAAATCAATTTTTATATTCTGCCTGTGAGAGCAGAGGTCACTTCTACCTATTTGTGGGAAATGGCATTAAGGCAAGTACAAATTTTTAAGATGTGTAGCTAGATATTCCTTCTTGAGATGTGCTCAGCGTATCACTTGCTTTCTATAAGGGAAATAGCAAATATCCAGGATATTTAAATCCAGACTTGCTTAGAATTTTAGGCAGCTGTGTCTCATGTCAGAGTCTGCATGAAACTACAAGCACTCAGGTAGAATAAACCCCTGAATCTGACTCCTGGCTTTGTACCTGTTATTTTTTATGACAGAGCTGAAAATCAATCAGAATGCAGAACACCTTTGAGGTGCTCTGTGGTATTGCACTTTTAATTATAGGACATACAGAGAATGCCTTTTTTTTTCCTGCTATCCTTTAAAGTAAACCATTTCCTCTCTAGTAGTAGGACATTTCCATTTAATTCACTTTCCTTTCATCCCTGCTGACTATAAGATCTCTATCCTGGTCTTCCCAATCAAACAATATGATGACTAGCGTGTATTTTTTTTTGTTCTGTTTTAAATGTGGCTTTAGGAAAAAGTAGCACAAGTTTGTGCAGCCTGGTATCTGACTACTCAGTAGCAGGATCCCTGGTTTCCAGCCATACTAGTCTTCACTTCCTCTTGCAGTAATTTGACAAGGGGGCTCAGTTTATTTCCTTTTTACTCCTCTAGTATGTCTGGGAAGTTACTGGTCTTATTTCTGTTTTCAGTATTTGGAAAGTTTTTCTCTAGTTAAATTGTGATGTGGGTGATATCTGCTTCTCTGTTAAGACCTTGAATTGCCCATCCAAAGTGTGAGAACTTCTAAAGAAAGTTTCTGTAAAAGAAATGAACTTGGAAGTCAGTAGCTGGCCAGGCCACAGTTCAGTAAGAGCAGTGCTGCATTGTGGGATTTCTGAAGCTTTTCCTTTGTTACTTTTTGTTTAGTACCCTTCTCAAAGTTTCCTGTTTCACCCTGGGCTAGGTGAAAAGCCCAGGCATGTGTTTCGTGGGAAGAGGCACAAGATGAATGCCCACAGAATTATGTTGTCTTCTGATAAAACAGTTAAAGGCAGATTTTGGCCAATGGGATTCAGGAAGACTTGTCCTAAGTACTCGAAAGGAGGGAAAAAGTCTAAATTCAGCATGAGCTTTAAACAGGGGAGAGTTGGGAGGTAAAAGAAGACAGAGGATTTGAGAACTTAGTTTTCTGTTGGCTTTTACTTGATTGATACTATGAATCATTCATCTGCCTAACAAATGCATGTTTTAGTTAAATACAGTAAACTGGATGACAGTGTAAAAAAAACCAAAGAATCACCTGGCTGTGAAAAATCTTCTGGCAAGAGAAATGCTTCCTTATCATACAGCTTGCCAGGTAGAAGAGCAATTATTAGACATCTGCTGTCTGAGAGGCCTGAATACAGAGACTGTTTCTAAATAGCTGGTGGAAAAAGGTGCCCATCCCTCTAAAATGGTGTTCCACTGCGCAGGGAGTGAACCTTGCCCACTCTAGGGAGTGGAAGGTCAAAGGCTGGAAGCAAAGTTACTGCTTCTGCCGTTGAAGAGGTGATTGCTTTTACAAGGAAATAAACCCGTGTATTTCCTTCTTGTCTAGTACTTTGCAGCCATTCATCTTTTTATTGCAGTCAGAATTATTTAATGGCTCATTTAAGATAATTAGTTCTAAATGGGAAGTGAGAAGAGGTTAATTAGATGGACTGAAGTTTTCACATTGACACTTTGAATTAAGGCAAATAAATGAGACATGGAGTAATGTAATCTTCGAATTGGTTATGATAACATCAGTTATAAACGTAAAAGCTGAAGGTTTCAATTTTGTCTTTTTAATTTTTTCAGGCAGGTTGGTTCATTCAATGAATAACTTGCATTGTTAAAAGTGTACTTAAAGGGGAAACATATGGTTTTCCTGCCTGAAGACTGTACAAGTATTATATTGTGTTTTTAGAACCAAAACAACTTGAGAAGTTTGACTGAATGTCAACAAGTGATTATAATCTTAATTGAAACTGGTCTGCAATGCTTGCATTTAATGGGGGAGTTCATAACATGGTCTGAAAAATTGGATGGTAGTGAAGGTATTAAGTGTAATGAGTACCTTTGTGGATTTCTACTTCCTTTCTGAAATGGTGTTCCTGGGGAGGAAATGCTCTTGTAATTGGTGATATTTTATGACCTCATATGTAACCAGGTGGAGACATTTTTGGTGTGATTAAAAAGAAAAAAAATTCTCTCATCTTGGTCGCCTGTCCCAAATCGATCAGTGCGGTTTCAAACTCTTATTACCTCATTTGAAAGGCCATGGTGCTGACACAGGCTCCTAACTGAGGGCTGTGCAGTGCTTTCCCACCACAGCTTTGCAAAGAGCTTTGCTGCTCTCCTCCTTTACCCAGCTCTGCAGCGTTGTGTGCTCTAGAGAGCACACTCTGGGAGCTTTGCTGTAAGCCTGGGTGTAAGGGAGAATCTGAAACTGATATTAATACTTTCAAAATGTCTTAAATGTATTCAAATCAATTAATTAAAGAAGCATGGCTTCTTTGTTAGGTGCTTCATAGGTGCCCTCCTGATGAAGATAAAATCTGTAAAAGGCAGGGTTTGCGCTTCTGAGACAGTGAGAATAAATGCATGTTAGAATAAAGGAAACAAGTATGGTCTGAGATGAGAATAATGTCAGGCTGCTTAACACACACTACGGTGAGGTGGTTGTATCAGATGCTGTCTAGTTAAGAAAGAAAAAACTACACAGGTGGGTTTGACCTTCAAGATTCTCTGGTAGTAATTTAATCTTTTTCTTCAGGGCATAGTGTGAGGTTTTTGTGTCCCTCACAAGGGTTGTAAAGCTTGATTAACTGAGACTGAGGGAAGCCTACCCGTTGTCCACAGATCTGCTTTGTCAGAATAAATTGACAGTAGGCTTTAGATGTAGTAAGCTTCCTTAGTGCCTTTAGTGTGGGCAGGGAAGATACAGTGAGTGGTATGAGCTGGTCTGGCAGTCTGCTTGCTTCCTCCTGGAGTTCTTGAGGCCCTGTGTGGGCATAAAACTTCAAATAACAAGGTAGTGGTTTGTGCTGATGTAGGACTAGGCTTCTCTATAAAGCTGTGGTCCTTTCCTGCTGAAGTGCTGTGCTCCCAAATGACCTTTCAAAATTTTTGGTTAATATTTAGTTTTCTGCTTAATGTGTGTGGACTGAGATGTTACTACTATGATTTTTTAAATAACTGATGGGTTCTTATTAATTATAACAAATACAAAGCTGGTAGGCATGTTCAGAAAGGGTTTTTTGTTTTATCTTTTGCACAGTTAATGCTCAACATGGTCTTTGCTGCTCCTACTTTCTAATTAACTCTGCAAAACAATTACAGAGCATTATAAGCATAATTTAGAGTGGACTATTCTCCTGTCAGAATACAAGCACAGCAGCATCTGTATCTGCAGCACACATGGGTCCTCCTGGGATGTGGCTGGGTTCTCAGGGCAGTCCTGACCTGTGCTTTTTCTTGTCTCCCTATTTGTGTTTGCTTGTGCAGCCTGTTCTCAGGCAGCGTCCCTGTAATACCATCATTCATTGATGGCAGCAGTCTTGCTTAAGGGTTGACAATAACCCATAAGGAAATCGTGCTCTTGAAACCCATGGTGTAAGTCAGTGCAGCTGGTTGGTAGGCTGCTGAAGCTGAAGATAAAAAGGATCTGTTATTCTCAAGTACTTTTATGTGAGTGTCTTGAACATCCAGATTGTTTACCAAACCCTGCTGGGAGTTTCTCCTCTAGGAATGTAATGTTTGTGCCTTCAGCTTTGACTAAACAATTAATCTTTTGAAGCATAGTAGCTCAATTCCTTGTCTATTCAAATTTCCCTCTTACTCTTCAATAGTTCAATCACTAGATACCTCCTTTGAGCTGAAGTGTTCTTGAAATATTTAAATGGTGCAGCAGTCAGTGTGGGGAGGAATGCTGCACAGCCTGTCAGTCTAGGCTAGGCTGAGCTTACCTTCTTCAGAACTCAGTATTTGCCAGGTGCAGCTTCATTGAATTAAAATACTCTAATAGGGAGGAATTCTGCAGGATGCTGGCAGTGTGAATAGTGGCTGTCAGCAGTGTGCTCGCCTTTTTCTCTTGACTCACTCTCAAATGGTTTTAATCTGCAGCAGTTTGTGTTGAATGCTGTGAATGTATCCTTTTCTTTTCTTAGCTGTGAAGTTTCTTTTTCCCTACAAATTCAGTCACCTGGAATAAATGTCCTTTCCCCAAGGCACGGGTAGATACATAAAAATTGTTCCAACTTACTGAGTTAAAAAAGTATCTTTTGCATTCTTCTGTATGACATTATTTCCACCTTAAGATGTAGCTAAACCAAAGCATATTTCAAGACTGTTCCTCTCTAATGAGAGTTCACAAATAGAGGCATCTTGTATTTTGTCTAAATGTATCAAATAATTGAGGCCGCTTTGGAGTGGGATTGTTTGTTTTTCTGTAAGATCATTAGAAGTCCGACCTTGTAGGTTAAGACTTGGTTAAAAAAATACCAATAATCTGTGTGCTGCTCAGATGTTTTAAAACTTCAGAAAGTTCTCATGAATTCAAGAACTGTAAAGCCTGACTTTTGCTGGAAAAAATAATGTAGCTCTCTCTTCTACTAAGTACCATATGAGTAACTACTTGTAGTTCATAATTTATTGTGCCCAGTTCTGAGTTCTTTAGCACCAGAAGGATGTGGACTTACTGAAGCAAGCCCGGTGAAGGGCTGTGAGGATGATTATGGGCTTGGATTGTCTGACCTGCAGGGAGAGGCTGGGAGAGATGGAATTGTTCAGCCCGTGCAAGAGACAGCTGTTTTAGCAGTTGTGGATCAGTACCTGGTGGGGAGGTAAAGAAGATGGAGTCAGACTTCTTCTGTGATGCAGAGAAGAGGGCAGAAGGCAGTGGCCACAAATTCAAACATGGGAAATTCCATGTGAAAGTAAGAGAACCTCTTGATTGTGAGGTTTGTCAAACATGGGAATGGGTTGCTCAGTGTGGTGGTAGAGTCTCTGTCCTTGGAGATGCTCAAAACCCAGCTGGATGTGTCTCAAAACATCCTTCTTTGAGCAAGGGAGGTGGATCACAGACAAAGAGAGTTGGATCACAGACATGCAGAGGTCCCTTCCAAGCTCAGCAGTCAATACTGTTCCGTGTAGGCTTATGCTAGTGCTTTGTATGCTAATTAGTCACTTAAATGAAGAACTAAAGTGGATATAGACATCACTGTTTTCTGTTAAGTGCCTTGTGTGAATTCTCTCTCTGTGTTTATTCTGGCACATGCCAACTGCCAAGTGGTGTTACTACCCAATGCTTATTTTATGATATTGCAAAGTATTTCTGTTGCTTTGAATGTCTTGTATGAAAAATTATTTTTCTCGTCAAGTTTTTGTATTACTTTCCAATCCTACAATATTCAATGATTTCTCCTTTTATAGTAACATAAAATCCTTTATTACTTTGCTAGGTCATGTTGGTTTTAAGTCTTCAATGAATTTTTAGACACATCAATTTTGTACCTGCTTGCTCTAGCTAGTTTGTTATGTTTTTAGTCCTTAAATAGAAAAATATGTCACTTTGAACAAAAAAAGAAAATTGGAAGTACTTTGAAATCTGCTCTTTTTCTAAAAATATCCTTTAAAATATCTTAATATTTTTAAAGTTGTATTTGTAACTCTATCAACTGTTGTATGCAAGACCATTTCTATCCTCTAAAGTGAAGACTTTCCCACTGAATAGTAAATTTCTTCTTACAATACTCTGTATCCTTCAGGTACTCATGAAATTTTACTGACTTCGAACCTAACACTGTTCCAAGAGATATAGGGCTATTTCTGTAATGGTGTGGACTAAGTCACATGTGTGACTCTTTACTTGATTGTGACCTACCTGCTTGTTTTTGATGTGTAAGTGCATTGACTTTTCCTGTGTTCCTGGCAAATTTGAGTGCTCTCAGGCAGAAATTATAAATATTTTTAAATTAAGTATGTAGACATGAAATTACTTAAGGTTGCTTTAGGTTACGGGCAAGTCATGCAGTGATCACTACTGTTCTTGGGGCTTTTGGTCTAATTGCACCGATGGTTTGAGGGAGTAGGTGATAGCTCACTAATGTTCAAATTCGCTGCTTTATCTTTCAGAGCTGTGGAGTCCCAGAGCGAGGGACAGTGTGGCCCAGTGGAGTCCCTGTGGCGACGTTACAGTGAATTTGAGTTGTTGAGGAATTATTTGTCCGTTACCTACCCACATATTGTTGTTCCACCTTTGCCAGAGAAAAGGGTAAGGAAACCGAAATTGCGGCTTGCTTTGTTTTGTTTGGTTTTTAATTTACTGTTGACACTCTTCTGTTTAACTAGGCTGACTTTGTTTGGCATAAGCTATCAGCAGATAATATGGATCCAGATTTTGTGGAAAGAAGAAGAATTGGTTTGGAAAACTTCTTGTTACGTGTGGCTTCACATCCTGTTCTTTGCCAAGACAAAATCTTCTATGCATTTTTAACACAGGTATAGTGAAGTTATTTCTAAACACATTATTTAGTGATTATTTATTTAAGATAATGTCCTTTTGATCTTCTTCCTTTCTATTGACCCATAACTTGTTCTATGCCAGGAGGAAGGATAGACAATGTGAATAAACTTGAGGTGGAAAAGGGTTGACCACCTAAAAGTTTCTTAACAGCACACTGCAGTTGTACAGTTGCCCTTCTAATGGACCTTATGACTTTTTCCCAGTCAAGTTGTAAGGCTTCTGAGAGAGAATTTCCAACTCTTTGGTGCAGCCTGTTGGGAACCTAATGCATGTTGGTTGGGAAAGCTTCCATAGGACTAAAGCTGAACTAGTTAGTGTGCTATACTGCTGCCTGCAGGGACAGCATTGGCTTCCAATTCACTCTTTGGATATCCGTGGTTTCTTTAGCCTTGTGGTTTGGATCATGATCCATTCGTATGAGTCGTGGTACAACACTGATACAACACATTGTCACAAAAGTTGTGGTCCAATTGTCAGCTTAAGCATTATGTTCTGCAGTTTTCAGCTTTAGGTGTTGGATAGCTCTTTTTTCTGTGCTTTGATGAGAGATTCCCAGATACTGGACTGAGCAGCTGTGTTTGCCACAGTACAGTATGTGGGTGAACCAATGAATGAGAGCTGAAAACAGTGGAAAACCAGCCAGTACACCTGAGCCAGGTGATGGCAGGTGCACTGCAAACTTGTCACCTGTGTGTTCTCTGCTCTCTGCCTTGAGCTGCAAAGGTCCTTGGAGACGCTAGTAGTCTCATAGGCGAAAGATGATAGCTACTCTTCTTTAGACAAAGCAGTGTGGGTCCTGCCCCCAGCTGATAGATTGAGGTAATTGAGTAGTGAAGAGGGTTTTTTTGGGGGGAGATTAGTATGTAAGCACAACATAATGATTGGTTATTCTTAACCCAGATTCTTGAAAAGACATGGGGAGGGTAACTGAGGCAGAAGCCAGGCGTACTGGAGAAGCTCCTTTGATACAGGCTCTCATAGGGACTTGAAAAAGCTGCAGCACTCTTAAATCACTCTAACTGAACATTCTTCTCCTGTATTTTTAGGAAGGTGGATGGAAAGAAATGGTGAATGAGACTGGATTTCAGTTGAAGGTAATTACTCTAATTGTTTGTCTCATGATTGCTGTGACACAGACATATTCCAGCAAACATGTTTTAGGCTATTTATGAAAGGGTGTTTGCTGTAAGAATGAGTTAAAGGCATTGCTTTATGAATACTTGTTATTACAAAAAACAGTGATGTTCTTGGCATGTGATAGGTAGAATTGAAGTTAAGTTCTCTAGCAGGCTTGTTACAAGCCTATATAATTCTGCTGGTAACGTAGAAGTATGATCCTTATAAGCTTCGAAAGTAATGAACTTGAGGCCATAGCAATGGGGTTTTGTGTTTTCAGTTTAGTTTAGCATTTTTAAAGGTGGGTGTCAGATTTAGTCTAGTAAGAGGTGCAAGGTGTCAAAAAAAGGTAAGCAAAGAGGTCTGAATTGTAGGACTTCTTTGCAAGCAGCAGTTGGTGAAAGGGACTAAGACAGACGGATTTGGTGCCCCTTGACTGTTTAACAGAATGTGTCTTGGAGTAACACTATCCTCATTGACATCAGCGAGTTCATGGCTGGGTAAACTGGTGGAAGACTTGCAGGAATAAATGATCAGAGGTCATGTGTCTGTGCAGGTCAAGAATCTGAGAAGCTGATAGATTGCTGGGCTCTGTCTGGAAGAATTACTGTATGGGCACAAATACTGAGCTTTTTGTTTCGTTGTAATGTGATCTGCTCTCATGAAATCACAACTGAAAACTAGGTGGATTATGAAGAATTATTCTAAATAGTGAGAGCTAAAGAAAATCCCTGGTGCTCTTATCCTCAGTGTCCAAGGGGCTTTGATACTGACACTTACTGTTGATAACTTAAGTTGACAATAATTCTCTTCCATCACAGTTGGGTTTGCATAGTACTAGTATTCATAATGCAAACAATGTAAAGCTCTGAAGCTGCATACATTCATAGGAGTTCAGCAAGTTTGTACTGGCAGGGTGTGTTCAGGAGAGCACACAGTGGTGTATTTATGGAAGAAAACTCATAGCAGAATGCTGAGAATATTTGCCTCCCTGAAACCACATTGCAGATTAAATGAGATGAGCAAGTCTTGTTTTCCCTCTAGATTTGATTGTGTATGTTTTCCCTTTTACAGTTCCAGTTTCCTTAGGAAAGAAAAATAACTTTTTCAAAAGCCTGGTAAAAATAATCTTCCCTTTATTCTACATCTGAAGTAGAAACCCTTAATATTTAGCACTACACTGGAAGGAAAACCTCTCTTCAGTGCATGTTTTAGACTGGAATCAGATCATTTGTTTATGTTTCTGCTGCCTCTGCTGCATTTAAGCAGGATGTGTCTTTTGTCTGAGAGGGTTTGAACCCTCTGACTAAACTTTAAATTATGTATTAATGCAGTGTAGCATGCTATAGCTGAATGTTGATGTTGGAGACTTTGTTTATTCTGCCAGCTGTATCATTAAATCATGCCTTTCCTCCTTCCCACCCCCAGCACTTAATTTTATATTTAAGGGATTTGTCACTTGGGATTTTACCCTTCCTGTAGGAAAGACAAAATTCACATCTCTCTTTAGTTTACATGAATGATTATGGGATCATAGTAGGCATTAACTGTCTGAAAACTCCTCAGCTGTACCTCATTTGATGAGTGGTTCATCTCTAAAATGCTTGTGCGTGTTACTCTTAAATCAATTTTAAGACTGGACAGATGTTTTTCTAGAAGCCTAACTCCGGTGTAAATGCTCAAAAGTGGTGTGTGAGAGTTACTGTGCTGCAATTGGCAAGAAGGAAATAGCCCTACTGAGATGGTTGAGCATTGTCAGAATCGTGCTTCCTGCCTGACAGTACTTGTCTGAACTTACTGCTCTCCTTCAGAGCACTGCGTGTGCCTGTGACAAAAAACAAAAGCTTGCCCTGTAACTGTAGGGTAGGAAGTTGTCTTTTCCAAATGTAAAGCTGTTGGATGTGCATGGTGCCCCAACAGACTCAAATGGCTTTGGTGCCTGCTGTTTCAACACAAATACGATGTTTGTGAAATAGCTGCTTAGAGGGAAGGACTCTGATAATGTCAGTGTATCTAGGTGATGTTTGTACTGTGAGAGAATGTGTGAGGAGTACCTGAGGTGTGTGTGAACAACCCAAAACGTAATTGGCTTGTGTATTGATTTGTTGGGGTATAGCAGTGGAGATCCAAGACTACACAAGCCCCTGAAGCGCTCTGAATATGCATAAAGGCTGGGATTTGGAGCTCCTGCAGTGTTTTGTGCTATCTGGGACATGCTTCCCCATGCTGCCTTGTCTTCCTTTCGCAAGACATTCTTAGAGAAGTGTCACACAGTGGTGACAATGAACCTGCTTACTCCCAGTGTTAGTCAGTCTTAGTCTGGAGGGTTTTGTTCCCTTACCTTTCGGTTTGTGGATTATGTTCTGTTTTGGTGGTTTGGTCATTGGAAGAACAGCTAAAGTTAACCTGACTCAGCCACCAGTCCACCACTAAACCATGTCCCTGACTGCCACATCAACATATCTTTTAAACACATCCGGGGATGGTGACTCCATCACTTCTGTGGGCAGCCTGATCCTGTGTTTGACAATCCTTTTGGTAAAGAAATTTTTCCTAGCATCCAATCTGAACTTCCCCTGATGCAACTTGAGGCCAGTTCCTCTTGTCCTACTGCTTGTTATGTGGGAGAGGAGACCAACTTCCACCTCACTACAACCTCCTTTCAGGTAATTGTGGAGAGCAATAACGTTTCTCCTGAGCTTGCTTTTCTCCAGGCTATGTATGGGATATCTTCTACTCAGCCCAAATGCAGTGGGAGGTGAAACAGTCTCAGACTTTGCCTGTCTTATCTGTAGAGGCTGTTACAAGGGCCCTAAAGGAAGGACTCTGTTCTTGTTTTGGGAAAACAATGTGTTCCCTTCACTGACAAATTCAAAATAGCTCTTCAAGCTCTGAGTTTTCTGTAACAGGGCACAAAATATTCTTTTGTCAAATACCAGCACTAACAAGTATTGCTGAAGTAACTTACTGCTTGCAGCTCTGGCACAGCCTGTGAGCTAAAGGAGTACATTGTAGGAAATATACACACCTTGCAAGGTGTGCTGATTTATTTTCCTTTTACTGAAGAGAAGGATGTTTTGATCAAAAGTAAACTCCAGCCATTTCTTCACAATTGGAGTTTTTCTTTAGTATGGATGAGCCCTGAGTGAGCTGTTTGTAAAATGCATTATAGAAATGAAGAGTTGTAATGATGTGGACCTCTGTGGATGAGGCTAGGATCTCTCATCTGTGTTGGTGTCTTATTAGGAGTAAATACCCATTGCACAGTTTAATATTCAATAAACTGGAAAAAAACCCCTCCATCTTAGAAACGTTCAATACTACTGTTGTAGTAATTGGTAAACCAACATCTCAAAAACTAAAGCAGTCAATTAACTTTTTAATTAGGTATTGAACTTTATTCTGTAGAGATTTATATATGTGCTACTGTAGAGAAGAACATTGCATTAAAAAGGGCTCTATTCTGATATACAAATTACATATTTTCTGTAAAGCAAGTCATAAAATAAGAGAACACTGTATATAAGATTTTAATTTCACTGGGGACCTGTTCCTGGTAATAAAGAGCATATAGAGGTCACTCTACCACTGGTTTTATTTGGTTTGAAAAATATAAAATAGCTTGTCCATATGGTCTTAAGTTACCTAATTGCTTCATCTAAAAAGAATGTGGGGTTGTGTATCTTAACTCCATGGTTTGTGCAGCATTTTGAGAAGGGACTATTTTTGTGGGACTTGGATTATACCAGCTTTATTTTAGTGGTTACTGTTTACATCATATTCACAAAAATAGCTTAGTTTTTTGACTTTTTAATAAAAATATCTGACATTCAGGGCAGCTGGTGTCAACTTGTTCAATGTTTGAAGATTTAAATATGCCATGAAGGCAGGACTTTTTTCTAATGGTGCTGCCAGAAGGCTGAGATTTTTTTGTCACTGAAATTTAATTGCATTAAATTAACAAAGCTTTTTTTCCCCTTTTTCAGGCAGATTCCAGATTAAAAGCTCTTAATGCAACATTCAGAGTGAAAAACCCAGACAAGTAAGATTCCACATCCTTCTTCCCTCCCTTTCCCTTTTTCAGTTACAACTATAACTTCAGGTGACAGAATATTCTATCTCCTTAGTGTAAATTCAGAAAAGAAAAATTATCTTTCTGCACTTCAAATCTTAACAGAAGCCCAGTAAAGAGGTAGTGTGAAAAGATTTGATAAATCCTGCCTCCAGAAGCAGGAAGCATTCAGAAAAATTCCATCAGTTTACGTAAAACGAGTATTTCATTTTAGCTAGACTAAAACAAAAGGGACAAAGAAACTCCAAAACCAGACTCAGAAAAAGAACCTCTTAATACTTGTTTTCAAGAAATCTTTCCAAGCGTGAACAGAATACAGATTGATAGGAGGCCTTTCCAAAAGGCTGCTAGTGTACAGCTCTGGATGCACACACCCTGGTGTTGCAGTTCACAGTTCTCTCCAAGCTGCCAATTTTCACAGATGCTTTTGGAAGTCCAGAGGTCAGCTCGGCTCCGTTGAGTTTACAGAGCTCTGGAACAGGCGCTAGAATAATCCAATGGATGGAAAAACTGCTCAGAATTGTCAGTGTGTATAGTGGGAGGTTCATCACACCCATGGTGATGTGGGAAGGATAAAATGAGAGTTTCTGCTTGTGCAGTAGTTTAGAAGCATCAGTGTGCAGCAGTGCGGCCAAGAGGTGTTGCTGTTTGCCATCCACAGGCCGTGGAGACCCGTGCAAAGTGTCCTTCTGGGTGCACCTGCTGTCCTGCAGTGGCACCAGGAGATGCTCCTTAGGGAGAGCCCCTGTGCCTGACTGCTTTCTGTTGTCTGTTCCCTTTGTACCTCCATAGAATCTGTGGGTGTTGTGTTAAGGACGTTAGAGAGTACATACCTTTCTGAACCTCTTCATAGACATAACCTGTGAATTGGTCCATTCCTCCCCTCCTTTTTTATTGTGCTGTTTTTAGGGCCTTCTGTGGCAGTCAGGGAGCTTTTAGACAGGGTTTAATATAAAGGATGACATTCATGAATGAGATTGGAAGACAGCAATTCTCTGTATCTGCAGGTGAAAATGATCCCTTGTTTGAAAACTTCATCCTCAGTCATCTTCCTCTGTGGCCAGTAGGAGTTATGTTTTCCTGCTGTCACAGCAGGGAAACTGCCAGAAGTCTGACTGTAGGCACAGGTGGGCAAGACTGTTTAAGGAGCATCCTTGTTATCTTTTGAGGTAACAATATTTCAGAAAGCAAAGCTGTTGTGAGAAGTAGCTTGTTAAAAAGCAGGAAAAGCGTTAGTACAAGGAAAACATGAGGAAAGGGCTTGTAACAAAAGCAGTCCTTGAGTGTGTGTACCTTGGTAGAGCCTTCACAGCACTTGAGAGATGGCACATGTTTTCTGTTGTATTCTGCCAGCTACATAACTTCCTAATTGAACTTGGGGATACAAATTGTTTAATAAATGGCTGCTGAGCAGAAGTTGCTGTTTGTTTGCCTTTTGCTGTAGCATGTGTGGCTCTAACAGGAGGGACAGTGCCTTGCTCTGCCCAGCACACTCACACTTGAGCTGCCTGGAATGTGATGCCTGGCCCCTCTGCTTTACCTTTGGTGCTTTTGTGTGGCTGGCTGGTGAAGTGGTTCAGCAAGCTCACCTTGCTGAAACAGAAGGTGTGACTGCTGTGTGGAGTGCAGGCTTTCAGGTTGCTGGGCCAGGAGGGGTTCAGGTGAGGAGTAGCTGCAGCTCCCAGTTGGGATTGCTTTGTGGTGCCGTGGAGCTGCACCCTCCAGCTCGGCAACGTGAGGAGCTTCATGCAGCTGAAACAAGGCTGCTCTTCGAGGTCAAATGTGGACTGGAAGCTAAACCTTCTCCTGTGGGAAGCAATTTATAGTTTCTATGGTGGAATTAAATGGTGATAAAAATACGGTATTCTGGTACTCAGAGATGAATTTGTATCTACTGTGGACCTCTCTGATTTGGCCTCATGGCGCTCATCCTTCCTTTCTTTTTCTGGGCTTTAATCAAAACCATAGCTTTTGAGTTTTGGTGGAAGATTCCTTTAGAAAACACTAAATCCTTTCCTAAGGCAGGCTTTCTTTTTTTTAAGTAGCTCTCTGTTTTGGTTTTTGTTTTTTTTTTTTTTTTTTGATCTGGTTATTCAGACAAGTGGCTTGTTTTTTAGTGAATAGTTCTGTTCTTGTGGTATCTCTCTTCACAAAACAGGAAAATGTCACTGCCCGTCCTGATGTAGATAGTAGTACTGCTGAGTAAAATCACAAAGTAAATAACTTATATTGAAATGCTGTCTACTGTAAAGGAAATTTTCTTTGCCAGTATCATAAAAGACATTTTTGAGAGACCTACTGGAGTTCCTACATCAATGTGACCCAATCAGTTCTTCATTTGTGTCTCAAGTTCTGTTTAATAGCTCAGTTAAGTATCTAGGCTGTTGGATGTTGCAGAACCAGTAAAACCGTGTGAGAAGTGCTAGTTAAAAAAGCCTTGGTTACTGAGTGCCCAAACTATGTTATGTTTCACACTTCTACTGTTAGGATACACTGGAAAGTAAACATCCCTTTGTGTGCCTCACTGTGCTTTGTTTGGAAATTACTTTATAATTATGTAACTTTTTTTTACATGAGCCATGAGTAGGACTTAAGCAAATACTTGAGAAATAAACTTTTGATCTGCAGCACCATCAGTCTCTTAAAAACAGTTTTTCCTGAAAATTGTATTTGTAAAATTCTCAACCTTCACAGAAGACTAGGAAAAAAATAGCAGCACTTTGGCTTATGCTTTTAAGAGACAAAATAGAAGATAGTTTGATTCTGAAGTAGTAATTTTTAAAAATTATTTTTTTAATTGAGGAGGAATTGGTCTGGGAGAAGATCTATTGCTGCTGGGGGCCAGGATACTGAAAATCCTCCTAGGTTCCTGGCTCTTACCTTCAGGGAGTACAGCATTCCTAAAAGATTTCTTGTGGCAAAACAGGATAAATAAAACTTTCCATTATAAATTTCTGGAGTGGAAAGGGGAGTCTTCCTGAGCTGGAGGCATGCTTTTTAATCTTTTGTTTTTAGTTCAATTATTTCAAATATCTTCACTGTACGTGTCTGCAGCTGTCTGACGTGCATCCCTGGTTCATATTTTATAAAGTGTAAACTGAAAAGATTGCTCTCTAAATCCCACTGTGCAGATCAGTGACTACATTTCTTTTTCCCCATACAGTTTCTCTGCTAACTTTTAAATCTTTTTATGTACTTTAACCCTGTGTGTGTCATAATACTATAAAAATGCTTTTTGGAAATCAAAAATATTAGAAGTCATAATAAAGCTTCTACTTCCTGAATGTAAGGATGGGAATATTTTAGGGGAAGACTTCTGGCAGGGGAGGAAGAGGTGTTAAATGAAAAACCCTGGAATTTCATACTTGGTCACCCAAAACAAGTGACCCGACTCATTTCAGTAAGACCTCTTGGGTACAAACTATTCTGAAATACAAAGCCTGACTGTGTGCCTGTGGTGGGAGGAGAGATGAAATTTTTTTTCATTCTCGAACATCAACCTGGAACACTAATGTCAGTCTCTCATTCCTTCATTCTAGTTGCATTCCTCTGTGTTTATTTTCAGGTCATTGTTTAGTAATTTAGGTAAAGCTGTTTCTAGCTTCCCATCTGGATGGAATAAATACATTCCTGTGTACCAAAGTAGGTCATGAGCTAGACTTGTGTGTAGTAGGGAGGGTTTATATGTACACAAGAGGCTGTTGCTGTGGTTTAATTGGTTACCTGTCACTAGCAAGGCTGTGCCAAACGATTCACCTTTGTTATTAGCAAGAGCTAAAGGTATCAGCTTAAACTGCCTCTGACGCCTAACTGGGCTGGCTGATAAAATGCCTCTTCTCCAGAAGTGACAAGCCAGCAATGTGCACGTGTCACTTGCAATGGCTTCCCTGTCTGGTACGTTGTTGAGATGTAGTGGTTTGATGCCTTCAGCTGTACATGGCTCCTGTGCAGGTACAAGTCTCAATAGGATTTCATATGTAATGTTACAGTTACTGTACGGATTAGCCTTAGGGTAATTGTAATTGTGAATGCTTCCTTGAACCCCTGAAAAGCTGTGCCCAAAACTGGATAGAGGCAGCTTGAAAGTAAAGTATCTTTGTCAGGTTGGAAATGTAAACATACTTTTATTAAGAAATATGCTTCAGCAGATTTTGTCTCTGTATTTGTTTGAAGCTTTCCTATTCACTAACCCTTGCTTTTATAAATCCCATTAGAAAACCCTAACAACAAAACAGTGATGTAATAACTTCAGCTAACTACTTTTATTTCATAAAATTTTATCTCTTAATTCAATCTGAGCCTTCAACATTTGCATTTTAAAAACCAGCAGTCCTGCAAGTGTTGGGATGTTTGTTCACTTGAGGGAAATTAAACTCAGCAGTCACTTCTTTAGGAGTCTTCAGCTAATTCCACTCCAACACAATCCAGGCTCCGTCTCGCTGGCCGCAGGGTTGTGGCTCTATTGTGCATGCTGTGAAAGCTTGCTTTCATGATGGCTAATGATGTACTATCTGTTTCCTGCTCCCAGGAGATTTACTGAGCTAAAACACTACAGCGATGAACTGCAGTCTGTCATATCACACCTTCTGCGAGTCAGAGCTGTAAGTATTTCCCATGTGTGTCGTGACAAATAGTATGATTTATTTATAAGGCAGTATTTCTTGTTTAGTCAAGAGAAGTGGTGTATGCGTTCTAGAATAAGGGCAGTTTTGCCTGAGGGGGTCTGTCTCTGGAGTGTGGAGCAGGAGACAGCAAGAGGTGAGGGCACTGACTTTGTACAGATTTGGGAGGGGGAAGGAGCTCCAGATATGATGGTTGAGTTTGACAGTGCATGTTGCTAATCTGCCCTGTCCTGTGATGGTCACGTATCGCAGGGAGGTGTTTTAAAGAGGATCGAGGCATCTGCTTCTCTCTACTCGGCAGACAAGTTGCTTTTGCTGGATGTTTTGTTTGGGAAGGGCCTAAAAACACAGTTTTCTGGTCAGACATATAATACGCTGTTTTTCTGAGCTTGTAGTATGAATCCCTTATGCTTCCCAGTGTGTGTTTTCTTTTTTTGGCTCGTTCATTGATCTGCAATGAATAATAGTCTTTCTAACGATGACAACAATTATGTCATGCATTAAGATACTCTCTGGGTTGAGAGTGGAAGGTTGTTATTTTTTTAAAGACACAAAAAGGAAATAGGAAATTATGATTCCGGTAATGAGAGCATGATACTTCTTTTTAGTATGTTCAACAGGGATTTAATTTTTGATGGACCTGTGTGGCAGAGAGGATGGTAGTGGATTGCCCTGCTAAACTCAGGTTCTTGAGAGAATTAATCACTCTCAAGAGTGGTGTTCTACAGACAGTCCTGTTTTCTCAGGGTTGTGTGTGTGAGATCTGTTGGGCAATTTATGTTTCAGCTTTACTGCTGCTGTGACAGACATAATAATGATAATAATGGTAGCTCTTGCAGAACTTCACTCTCATTCATTGGTATGTCACCATTCCAAGGGCGTTATCTGGGTTACAACTCACACTTCAGAGTGTACACGTGTCCTTTCTTCTGAGGTTTTGCCAGCATTATAGTGCTGGCTGCAGCAGGTACTGGCACTGCAAGCAGCTGAAATGACCTCTAGCTCGGGCAATGAGTTCTGCAATGGATAGCTCATTTCCTTTCCCTCAGTTCACTCAGCTGGGTGGAAAAATCAAGTCACTTGTTAGAATTTTACTAAAGGTTTCCCTGCAGCCTTGATGTCAAGATGGACTTCTGGCTTGCCATCTATAAATTGAATAAGTATGTGCCTAAATTTGGCATTATCAGGATAAAGAATGCCTTGTATTTGGTTATCAAAACCTGAAGGGAACTTGATTATGATCTCCACAGACATATCCTGTCAATGAGCCCTTCCAAAGATAGATTTGAAGTGCTGCTTTTCGACATTGCCTTGATTGTGACTTCAGTATTCCAGGACTTAATGCTGTTGATCTCTTTTTTTCCTTTCAGTAGTGGCTTAGATTAGATTTAGGCCTAATCTTGTTTACCTGTTAAAGAACATTAGGGCTTTAGCTTGGAGTATGTATGTGGGTTTTCACAAAGCAATTGCACTTAATGTTGATGACCAAAACCTGTCTCTAAAATGTTTTAGAGGGTAGCAGACCGGCTTTATGGTGTCTATAAAGTCCATGGCAACTACGGAAGAGTATTCAGGTAAGAGTTCATCCAGTTTTTAAATACATCCATAGACAGTTACGGGGAGAGAGAAGGGAATTCCTTGGTTATGTTGTTATGCTTTTGAAAAGTATATCTGAAACATTTCATTGTTGAAAAACTCTGTATTCCAGTGCTGATGAGATTTCTGTGTTGCATGCAGAGATCTCCAGATCAGCTGAGGTTAGTCTCTAGTGGAAGACTTCAGCTTTTTGCTTTGTATGCCAGACCTTTGGGCCTTCTGCTGCTGCGTTGGCATTTTGTTTCTTCAGAAAGTAACTCACTATTCTTCATGCAGTTGTCTCTGAAAAGCTTCTAGGTTCTTTTAATGGATAAAAATCAACAATTATATCTATCCAATTTTAGTAGCTTTTAGAAGTGAATTTGCCAATCGTTTTTTTGATTTATATGAGGGAATTGCATGCTCAAGTTTTCCATTTCACAGGAGAATTCAAGAATCTAAACTTCTGGTTAAGGGAAACCTCCTGCTTCTACACACTGTTCAAGTGCTAAATTTAATTCTCTGGGTTAATGGATTGCAGATGTCTTTCTCATTGGGGATTTTAAAATGAAATTAGGTGTAGTTCTGTAATAACACAAAGACAAACAAATATCAACATCAGCAGAGTGGAATGTTTATGAAAAAGTGAAGGACAGAATAGATGCATTACACATGAATTATGTGAAATATAAGGGGAGCCTCTTTTTTCCTTGTAAAAAGAGTTGTGGGTGTAATTCTTGTAACTAAGAACTCTCAGAAGGTTTCTCAAAGCTGAGAACACAATTAAAACGGCAGTGTATATACCAGGATGTCCAGAACAAGTCTCTTGCTATCTTTTTTGTTGCTCTGTTTCTTTCTTTATCTAAATAATACTTCTAATGTAAATAGGTAGTTGAGACAATTGCAAGTTGGATTTTTTTTTTTTATGAATAGAACTAAACAGGAGTCTACTCTTTAGTAGACTCCTACTTTATGAAAACATAAAGGTACATACATCAAATAGTTTCAGGAGAAGTAAAATGCTTACAAAAGTCAAATCCCACCCTTTGGTTTTTGGAATGAAAGGCTTCTATCTTCTATCCTGTAAGTCTGGAAAGCTTTGTATATTCTTGGTGAGACCAAGATCTATTTCAGAAAGTTCATCATCATTGTCGTTGCTTGTCCCATTTATATTAAGTGCTAGGTGGTCTGGTTTTGTTTGTTTGATTTTGTTTTAAATTGAGTTTCAGCTATTTAAACAAGATTATGCTCAAAACCCATCCCAAACTAAGTATATTTGTGACAATGGGTTTAGGGACAATTGTTTTACAGAGTGCCATAAATGGCCTTGTCACATTGTCAGTGCTGTTCCTTGAAGGAAGAAAACAGTTTGACCAAGTCTGACTTTGAGGCAGTTTCCATTCAGGTGTCACCTGGAAAGAAACTCTGTACAGGATGCAGCTTATTAACTTCCCTTACCCTTCATGTGTGATGTTGTTTCTCGTTTGTTTTTCCTACAGTGAGTGGAGTGCAATAGAGAAGGAGATGGGGGATGGGTTGCAGAGTGCTGGCCACCACATGGATGTGTAAGTACTGACTGAGTATCTGATAGTTTGATGTAAGCCAGATGTGGAACTCTCCCTCTTTCCTCTCTTTTCCCCCAACCCCAAAGTACATATGAGTGCCGAGAAAGCTGGGGGTGCGTTGTTTTGAGGTATACAGTGTTTCTGTGCCTTGGATGCAGGCACAGTTTTAGCATCCATGTACTGTATTAAGTAGCTCAAAAAGCCTCAGGAGAACCAGAGGGGTTTCTTTTTTTATTATCATTTTGAAATCGTAGAAGTGTTTGGAATCCTTCCAGTTTTTCTTTTAAGCTACTATGCCAGAAACTGGTGGAATACAACTTTAATGTACTACAGACCTGATGAGATCCATTTGATTTTGATAGCAGCATTTTGTACTATGCGGTAGATGGTACACAGATTTGGACTTAATTACAGGGAGTTAAGAAATTTAATTAATCGGCACCAAAACTCCAGTGGATTCTTGAAACAAACACTGACTGGATATAATAAAAGTAAAGAATCCTCTCTCTTTGCATCTTTAGAGTCATTTGGCAGGGTGTGTGAAGCACAGCCTTCAAAATAAGAGTCTAGCACTTGAGAGTGCTCACAGGAGTGGTATTCTGGGCTCATGAGTTCTGCTTTTCAGGTAGTATATAGCAAATGAAAGAGCATTTCTTACCACTCCGATTCCTCTTCTGTAATCCCACACAACAGATAAGTAACACCTCCAGCAAGAGATGGAAGGTATTTGACACTTCATCCAATATTTTTACTGATAAAGTGTAATTTGGGTGGAAATAAAGTTCTCAGGTTTAGTTTATAGGGCAGATTTACCTGTGTACTACTGCCTGATTGTTACTGGTGTTGTCAAGTTAACAGGTTGTGAATTGTTACTGGCCTAGTCAAGTGGAAGGGTTTGAAGAGCCATGCCCTCAGCTTCTTCAGAGTAATTCTGCTTTTATCCAATTTTTCAGAATTTGACCCCTTCTGAATAATTTATTCACAGTTCTGTGTTTTGTCTAATGGGGTGGTTTCCATCCAAGCAAAGGTTAAATATTTTCCAGGCAGAGGGCTCTGCTGAGAATAAAGCAATGGAGAATGCATTCTGCTTTCAGAAGAAAGATAATAGATGTTGGGGTGGAATACAACGTTTAGCACCTACTGCGGTAGGCAGGAATTGAAGAGATTAAGAAAACCTGGTGTAATATAATGGTTAAGGAATCACAAGTAGGTTTTCAGTGGTTCAGATACACCACACCAAGATGTCAAGCACCTGGAAATGCATAACCGATTAAAAGAAGCTTGTCTCACTTCTCAATCAGGAGGCTGAACCCTCTCACACATCCATAATATTTAATATTTCTGTCTGTAACACTGTTAGGGCTAAAGATCCAGAGTAATGGCAGTGGGTAACTGCTGTTCCGGGTAATTTTAATCACTGCATGAAGTCTGAGGTGGCTTTCATTGTCTGTCATCTCCTCTGCTCTGGCACTCTTGAACAACAGTAATCCCATAGTGATGACAATCAAGCAAGAAGCAGCAGTTGTGAGATTCAGAAATTCATTCAGTGACCCATGTGGTCTCCTACCAATAAGGTTCATATCTATGATCTCTTTAAAGTACAGTTTACCAGTTCAGTTACCATTCCCATAACATCAGGCAGGAATTTATTGCAACAGAAAGCTACTTCTAGAAGGTTGCCTAATGTAGATGTTAAACTTCAAAACTAATTTAATTATTCTCTATCTGCCCCATATGCTGTAGTCTTTACTAGATGTTTATTTAAGCTTTTGAGTTGTTATTGGTTAGTATGATCTATAACTGCTAAATGTTTGGAGAAGGCATCCCAAAGCTTCTCTGAGTGTGTGCTCTATTACAAGATGAGGCTTGCTAAAGTGACAGAGTATGATGGGAAAGTTGGAGTGAATGCCTATAATTAGCATTTAAAAGATGAAAGAAAAAAATGCCAGACCTTTGACTTATGTCCTTTATTCTATTAATGAGTGACCCTTTATCTCTGTATCAACTAGACTGTCATTATATATTGAACCAGTCTAAACTAAAACAAGGGTTTAGTTGAAAGCTTGCAAGAAGAGTGAGAACATGCCAGGTACCTTTAGAACTTACTGCGATGTTTCTCCTTAACACTTTCTCTAGTTTGCCTAAGTTTAGGCAGTCAGAAATGTAGCTTGTCCTATTACACTTTTTTTTCCCAAATCAAACTCCTTATAAAAACTTGTCTAGGTAAGGTAGGATTTTGTTTGGTGAGATTTTTTGGTTGTTTGTTTTTGGTTTGTTTTTTTTCTGAGAGTTGATCTGCCACAGATGAGTTCTAGCACTGCTCTAAACTTAGATCTTACTTGAAAATGAAATATGGTCCATCTGCTGCCCTGAGAAATCTAACCACTATACTAAAATTATTGCACTGCAGAACTTAAAATAGGGTAAGCCATTTTTGACCTATGTGGCTGCAGGATTTTTTCAGAACAAGTGTATTTTTCAGCTGTGTGATTTATTCCCTACTTTGATTCATAATGTGAATTCTTGTTCTCCCTGTTCTTTTATCCCTTCTACTTAAACTGGTCTGCTGTTGCTGACCACTTCATATGTTATGTTTATTCATCACCAAGAGCCTTGGTAGGGCTTTTCCTGGATGTGCCATGTCTTTGATTTCACAGAGCATCAAAACAACTCATCATACTTGCAAACTTCCCAAATTCATGTTACCAGTTCCCTTTCATCTTGAGACTCTGCCACTTCTTCCACAGAGCCAATTACTGGAGAGGGATAGGGAGAAAAGGAAAAATGCAAAGATTTTGCAAAAACTTGAAAGCCAAGAGGTGCTATAATTAGCATTTGGGTCACGTTGTGCTGGTTGCTAGAGAAGAATGGACATATGCTCACTTCAGAGAGCCTGCAGATGTGTGAGAGATTGCCACATAGCTGAGAATCCAGACTGGGTTAGTAGAATAGATGAAGGTATTTGTGTGGAATCTCATTCATGCTGGTTATCTCCAGTGGCACATGCCCTGAGTGCCGGGCTAAAACCGAATCTGATTTCTGTCACTGTGCCAAGTGAGATGTGCAGTTACCTCTTAGCTGTAGGCCTGTCCCTGCAAATCTGTCCAAGACAGTCACTTTGGTTAGCAAGAACATACTAAATGCTGTCAAATAAGCAGTATCAACTAGAAAAATAAAGTGCTTTTTGCCATTTGTAGGAGACATCAGCCTAAATAACAAAACTCTTACTGAATGCAAGAGCTGCAGATTTGGTCCAAGCTCTTGTACTTCAGATTTCTCCCTGAAAGGAGAGTTAAACTTCCTGTTGGTCTGAATTAATATGCCTGACTTACACAGCAGACAAAGCTATGTGAATTTATCAGCTTTACATTTAACTGTGGCTGTTTTTCACTAGATATGCAGCTTCTATTGATGACATACTGGAGGAAGAGGAACATTATGCAGATCAGCTGAAGGAATATCTCTTCTATGCAGAAGCACTGCGGTATGTACAGAAGTCTAGAACTCAAAAGGAAGCTGTAGTTGTTTTCTCTGATGTGATGTTGATGTCTAATTTAGTCTGGTATCCTCTTGTGTTCTCTGAGAAGGGGAAATACCAATGTTGTGGAGTCTCTATGTTCTTGTTTCTTATTCTGCTTACTTATATTTGATTGCTATGTGAGTGGCAATACAAATTAGAACTGATCTGATCAGTAGTGAAAAGACAAAAATGTTAAAATCTGTATACTATGGAAGAAAATGCTGTTTCTTCCTCTGGTCCCACTGTTTCCTTGGCTTTTGGTGTAATAGTGCCCCAACGTGCTGAAAGCTCCAACTTTCAAATGAGATAGGCCAAACAGAGCTGCTATAGCCATTATAAATTCCAGGAACTTTCAAAGTGCCCAATATAACTTTCATCTGCTGCACAATGTTGTGCATTTAAATACCAACTTTTTGTTTTGTTTTACGTTAGTTTTTGTCAAACAGTCACCCCTAACAAGCATGGACATAAAGGCAAATTGCTTTATGCTGCAAGACCGTGCCTAAAGCTATTGTGCTTTGCAAGGGCTGGCTCTGAACCTCTTGGAGAGGCCCAGTAGAGGATTGGGTTGGTGAATGTGAGGGCTGCTGTGTGGGAACCTGGAGCACTGGTAGCCTCTCCTGGGAGACGAATGTGCATCCGGCTGTGGAGTACGGATGTAGCATCATCAGCCCACACAGGACTGGGACTTGCTGCAGGTGGTCAGAGGAAACTCCTCTTTTCCAGATGAAAGGCACTGTATGAGTCTAAAAGCAGTTTCTTGTTTCATTGTTTAAGAAAGAAAATGTGATGAATTTTATGATTGACTGATAGATTGCTGCTGTGACAGGTACCATCTCCAGCTATCTTTTGTCAAAGCTGTGATATTTCTGTAATGTATTTTGAATTAAACTATTTTACAGTGGTGTCCTTACAGAGGTGGTAGGGCTTGTATTGCTGAGTGTATCTTGGAATGAGTCTAAAAAGAGGAGCAGAATGCTGCTGTACTAAGAACTTTATTATACTTTGATCCAAGCTTGCTTAACTGTGGCATTTGCAGAGTTATGCAGTCTGTGATAGGGCTGTTGAATTGGGCTAGATGAATAATGGGAGGTGTTTCCTGTCAAAAACAAACAAAACATGATGCTATTTGTAAAGTGTAAATTGAGAGAAGCGTAGCAAAACAAAGTATTATGTGACAGATCTTTCATTACTTACTTTTCAGGGCAGTTTGCAGGAAGCATGAACTAATGCAATATGATTTGGAAATGGCTGCACAGGACTTAACATCTAAGAAACAGCAGTGTGAGGAGCTGGCAACAGGAGTGAGTCTTTTTCCACTTTCTTCTCCAAGATGCCTCTTTCTGAATTTATTTTTCACTTGAGCCAAGTTACTTAGAATGATATTTAAATGGCACCAGCATGCTGGCTGCTGCTTTTGAGAAGTGGGATCATATGAGCTGGAGACATGTGAAGTTTAAAGTAACTTGGTTCTTGGTGACATAAGCTGTTTGTGCCAAACTTCTTTTATTGAATACTGAGCAAGTAAAGGGTTGCAGTAAATATGACTGGAGCAGAATAACACAGACGCTATCCTAAAGATGAAAATGTTGGGAATTCTGAAAGGCTTCCTTTGCCTTTTGAACAGTGAGTGTTATTGATATGTTGTGTTAGTCCATTTTATATGGGAGATAACATTACCTAAAATACTATCTGAAAATGGTAACTGACAGTTTTAGAATTTTTAATGTTGCTCTTGGATCTACTGATGTTCTTTATGGAATGCCTTTATGGCTTTTGTTTCTCTTAGTTTCTTTCCTACTTCACTAGGAAGGCTGCTCTGAAAGTTCACCCTTGTCAGCCTTAAAGTGTTTGAACATCAAATTACCTCCTCCCCACTTTGGTTAGTCTAACCTGAGTCACCAGAGCTACTTATCAATTAATGAAATGGAAGTTAAAGCAAAAAGTCAGCCAAATAGTAAGCACAAATGCCAGTAAAAGTCACCTTATGTCCTGTGGCTGTGCTCAGGAATCCCAAACCTAGAGTATCCTTGTTTTTTGTAGACTGTGAGAACCTTCTCACTGAAGGGGATGACCAGCAAGCTCTTTGGGCAAGAAACCCCTGAGCAGAGGGAAGCCAAGATAAAGGTTCTAGAAGAGCAGATACAGGAAGGAGAAGAGCAACTGAAGTCTAAAAATCTGGAGGGCAGGTAAATGGCATTGACTGTTTCAAAGAAAACACAGGGCTTGTCTTAGCAAAAGTCCTTGACTGGATGCTCTTAAAGGTGTTTGCATTTTATAAGTGTTTTTAATATATTCTTGGTGTTTATGAGCTGTCTATAAAAGCTCCTGTCAGCTGCAAGTTGTGAAATAAAGTGCAGTACATGCAGTTAGCTTCTGGTCTGAGTGTATGGCTTATGTAAAACCTGATGACTTTCCCAGTTACTGAGCCCACTCTAATGGCTGACTTGCATGCTTTTATGTTCCACTAGTAATATATTTAGCAGGTGGGCTTGGAGGTCTGCAGCTGAATAGGCTGAGACTCAAAAGCCGATTTGCTTCAAATGCAGTATTTAGTTTGGTTTATATGTAAGGGTCCTGAGCCCATATTCTGCAGCTTCTCATATGGGGGACACCTTACTCCTGAAAGACATTAGAAGGTCTGGGGAGTTGTGTTTGAGTAACTGCTTCTTGGTGCTCTAATGAAATTTTCTTCAGGTATGCGAAAATGAAAAATAGGAACTAACATTCTTAAAGCAATGGGATTTTGTCAAAGCATGTCTGTCATATAACACAAGGGGTAAACGTGCTATCTCCTGATATGTTAGCATTAGAGCTGGAAAGATAAGACTAGTTCATGAGTAGTTCAAAACAACAAGACACTCAGTAAATGCAATATCTTGATAATTTTGGCAGACGTATTGGAGATGTGCTTTTGTAGCTCTGGAAGCAATTTTCGAATGAATGCTAGTCCAGCACAAATGAAAGTATGGATTACAGATATATGCCTCCATTTTAGTTAAGGAGACCTGACTACACGTCACCAAACCAACAAAACTAATTTCTGAAGTGAATTGTCCAAGTTATATTTGCATTGTAAATGTTTATTGTACTTGACTGTCTCACATCCTGACAAGTGAGTTTTCACGCTGAAGAGATGAAGATTCTGACTTGACAATTGAAAAATAAACAGGCAGTGTTGTATGCTGAATGTTGGCATAAAGATAATTAGTTACCCCCACAGAATCTGAAGGAAAAAAGTATATTCTGACTTATGCTGGTTCTATGGCAATGATGCTTCCTGGGAAAAAAATCACCAAACCAGACAAACATCCTCATGTATCCTGTGAAACTGATTCTCTAGGTTAAAAACCTTAAAAAGAAGGTGGAGAATTAGGTAGTGGTGCCAGTTGTAAAATGAGGACACTGAGGGATGCGTAATATTTGCAGGACTGGATTTACTGCCTGGAAGATGGAGCACTCTGTCATACACTGCTTCTCTGCTGAGTGTCCGGAGCTGAGGGTGGAACATGTAAAACACTTACTAACAGAAATAATTGCTTTGAATTTCAGAGACTTTGTGAAAAGTGCCTGGGCTGACATTGAACGGTTTAAAGAGCAGAAGAATCATGATTTGAAGGAGGCACTTATAAGCTATGCTGTTATGCAGATTAGCATGTGCAAAAAGGTACGTGTGGCTTGGGAAAGGCTGGCCCAGTGGATTTGTCCTGTCAGCAGGGGGGAGATGCACACTGTCAGTAGCTGGGAACGTGGCAGTCACAGAAGACTGGAAGCCACTAGTGTAAAACCTCCCACATACTCCACCCTTCTTGAACTCAGTGACATGTTAATGTTGAGATATATATAGACATAGATATAGAATAGACAGTGTGGTCCAATTTCTATGGGGTCTCTGCCTTATTCTTCTGTGAAGTTCTATGGGACTTCTTTGCAGAGCCTTCTGTTGAAGAAAGTTGTGGATGAGGTTTGCAAATAGAGTATATTCCCACCTATTGAATTTTAACTGTTCTTTTAAAAGGGAATTCAGGTTTGGACAAATGCAAAGGAATGCTTCAGCAAGATGTGACTATCTGGAAATGAATTCCTCCTCCAAGTGCCAGAGAACGGAAGCACAGTGTATAACACCAGTGTTGTATTGCTACATGACTTACATACAAATCATGAAATAAACGTAATTGTTAATAAAGGATGAAAAGGACATGTTGTTAAATGTTTAGCCTGGACTGCCACTTCTGTGGCATGTTTTATATGTGGTAGCAAATAATGCAGGGGTAAAAGAGTTACTGAAAACTACAGCTCTGTATTGGGACAAAGGTATTGGGAAAGTTATCCCAGAAAGTATGAACTAAACTGTTCAGAGACTTGTGAAACACCATGCTCTGTAATGTGTAGATCACTTCCAGATGCCCTTCTTTCCAACCCTTGCTGTTTAGAATTTTTAATGCTCAAGGGTGCTTTGGTTTTATATGGGGCACGCAGTTGTGCTGTCGAGGTCTACACCATAGGAGGACAAAAAAATGAAATATTGTAATGCCTAGAGTTCATATTTAAATACCTTTGCATGTCCATAGAGAAATATGTTTTTCCAGAGTTCAGGTTAAGCAGTCTCAAACTCCTGAGATGTTTGAAACTCTCTACAGTAGAGGTGTTGTACAGTGGTTTGATAACAATATTCTGCATTTACTGGTTCCCACTTCAGTTTTGATACGGGCATTGATTTCTTACTATACTTTTTCCTGGAAGTAAAGGAGACTGGTGATCCAGCTGAACAGAAAAACCAAAGTCAAAGCTGGTAAGAAGCAGATGCAACTTCTCTTTGGTCGTTTGGAACCTGTTTACACTTGGTGTGAATCTGGCCTGTGGCACCTTGTAACTGAAGTGGTTTGGCTCTTAAACAAATAGTTCTTAATGAAGGTGCTGAAATAATAAACCTGGTGCAGCTTCTGTCATACTTCAGAGCGGTGATGTGCAGAACCCACAACGAACCAAGGTGTCTGTTTGGCCCTTGTAATGATGTTCCAGTGTGTGTGAGTGTGTTTATGTGTGTATGGATATACACACCTGTATAACATGATTTGCAGTTACAGGATTTGCATTAAATGTTTCCAATTATGAAAATCGCTTACCACTGTCTAATATTGGGCTTTTTCTACATCCTTACTGAAAGTTCCTGCAGTCTTGTAGAATTTGTCAGACTTGATTGCTAGTCCTGAAGAAGGCTTTGTAATAATCTGTTGAAAAGTGTATTTAATTATTTTGAACACTACTCAGATTTTTTTTTAAAGATACTCCAGAAAGTCCTTAAATGTTCTTTTGATAAAACTATCTAAATGTATTTACTGGTATGTCCCATGTTACTTTTGTCTCTTCAACCTTTCTTTTCTATAAAACCGTTGTGAAGAATGCATAGGTCTGGTGCACACTACGGCTTGAAACTCTGAAGTGAAGTGCTGGTACTCTGCTAACCTTGGCTTTTTCAAAGCATATGACAGTGACAGGCCTGGCTGAGAGATGATGTTGGGCACAAAGAGCTCTCTTCCTTTAACATCTACAAGGAGAAGCATTGTTCCATTCAGAGGTTGCAGTATCCGGTTCTGATACAGGTTGAAAGACTCTCACATTCCAAACCAAGAAGTTGCACACTTGATGTATACAGTAAACCTTCTAAAAGAGTGGTGCCTTAATACAATACCATGAGGCGCTCAGAGTAGGTATTTTTCATGCACTTTGATTTTTGGTAGATCTTTCTGGTGCCTCCTTCCACATGTCACTTGCTGTACAGCTCATTAAATGTATTAGTATGCCTTTTTTTTCCTTGCTAGTTGTACTAAATTTAAGAAGGGAACAAAACAGTTCTTGTAAGTTTTGTGCCAAATAAGATAAATAAAATTGCTCTTTGATATTTTTGTTATGTTGTTTTTATTATAAAAAAACTGTCTTTCCTATTCTGAAAACTGCTGTTTGATTTCTTGAAAGTGGTTCTTGTCCATCTTAGCTCTCAAGTGGCCTCCAAATTTGCATTTAAAATTTGGTGAATTGTGCACAGCTTCCCCTTTAGGTGAGGAACATAGTGCTAAAGTCAAAATTAGATGCTTGCTACAAGTCAGGTGTCTGAATTTCATGTGTGTTTCCATCTAGTTAAGAGAAGATGCTTTTGAAAACATTTTGCATTATTTGACAGAAATTATCTGAAAGACAAGTCAAGGGTAATTTGCAACAACTTTGTTTCTTTTACTTCTGTCTTTCCAGAAAAGCATTGCATGAGGTCTGTGTAGCTGGGGATCATAGCAACCAGTGAAGGTTTCTCCTTCTCTTAGCTTTTCAACTTTTTAAGGTGAAACCAGCCAGTTAATGGCTGTTTCCATGTGAGTAACAGAGCCCACATGACAGATGTACACTTGCAAAGTGTGCATTTTTCCAGTTACAGTGTGGATTTAACTCCTGTAACTTGTTCCACTTTGCCAGTTATCCAGTAAGCATCAAAAATTGGTGGAAGGCCTTGAGAATAGTAGCAGGTAGGAAGAACTTTTTTACTTAATCTCGACAAAATGCTTGTATATGAAAATGTTTACCTGCCTGGATCATCTGATCTGCTGATCCTGTTGCTTCTGTTCCAGGAAGCTTTGCTGGGTGGATTATCACTGCTCGTGCTATCTCTGACCTTCCCCATTACTAGCAGGACCTTGTCTTGTCAGTGCATTTTAGTTGCTACTGTTGTCTGTTCCTGAAATGTAGCAGGAGTGATGGACCCAACTGCAATGGAAAGATAGAGTTTTATGAGCTCTCTTTTTGTAATGTATTATTTCAGTATCTGGGACATCAGCCCGAGCAGTGTTAACCTGGCAGCTGTGTGCAGGGACTACCTTGGCAGGCGCAGAGCAAATCTTGGGGCTCGAGCCACACTGAGGAACTTGCCTTGTGCAGGTGAGCCAGAGGAAAGTGCTGGCTGTGGCCAAACACACAGCAGAGCCAGCAGAGCAAGGCTGCAGTCCCAGAGCAGCTGGCTGGGCTGGGAGCACTGCAGCTCAGGATATCTTCCTGTATCACTCTCCCTACCACTGAAATTCCTTTGTTCGTCTTGGTTCAAGAACTGAGAAACACTTTCTAATGTTGCCTAAAGGATTACAGGGAAGGAAATTGTCTTAATTCCCTGTGCTTGTCACACAATGGCAGGGCAGGGCTCTAATCCATGTTTCCTTGTGCTTCCTGTTCTGCCCATCCCTGGTGCCTCTGTCTTGTTTGCCTGCAGAGCTCCGTGGGGAGGCACAGTGTGTAATGAAAATCCCCACACAGGGCTGCTCTAGAAATAATGCAGAGAGGAGGCAGGCGGAATGGGAGCTGGGAAACTTGGAGTGCAGGCCTTGGTGTGAAATCCAGGTACAAAGTACTTGTATGTCACCAGTAAAAGCAGTCGCCTTTGTAAGCAGTTGCTTTGCTGCTGCCAGGAGTCCATGGCTGCTCCTGCCTGGCGGGCTCCCACCTGCTTCCCCAGCAGAGCTGTGTTTCCTAGGACAGGGGCATCTCCCTAAGGATGTCACTCTTCATGCATCTCCTGCGAGACCCTTGGCAGTGCAGGACAGAAAGCAGTGAGAGCTGCTTTCCTCTACGGGCAGGCCCTGGGGCGGGCAGGATGCTCGCTGCAGCCCTGAGCAGAGAGCTGTCTCTCCTGAGTGACAGAGGCTTGGTTGTCCCCCCAGCTCAGAAAAGGGGGTCACCTGTGTCCCCTCCACAATGGCACTGCTGTGGGTACCTCGGGCAGCCTGAAGAGCCTCAAGTTCCTGTGTACACAAAGGACTGTGACACTCTGGCTGCTGTGTTCTGATGCTTCCTGGTGTGATATAGTGTTGTGAAAGGGATTTTGTGATTCTGACTTTCTGAAGGGTCAAATGCAGAGGAGAAACTTTTTTGGTTTGGTGTTTGTTTGGTTTTTTTTGCTGGCTGCCTTCTGGTTGCTTTTGAATGGCCTTCCTAATGCTGTGGTTTCTTCAAAAAGAATCTTTCTGTTCTGACTGGTGGTAGAACATATCTAAAACATGAAACAAAGGCAAATCAGAAAGGATTTTGGGTGGTTTTGGAGGAAAATAGCTTCAGATAGTGGAAGTTCAGAGTATTTGGAGATAAGGAGAAATGGTGCCGTGCTTGGACAGGTAAAGACAGGGCTAAGCTGCACATGAGGGTAGACAGGTTTTGAGGAGGGATACACAAGAGGGTGAGGAGGTAGGGAGATGAGGCAGGGAAGAAGGACAGCAGAGATGGGGTGGGTGGTGGAACTGAAGAGGAGAACAGGTGGAAAGCTTCTGTACCTGCAGGCTGGGCTGTGCAGGAAAAGGGAAGAGCAGCTCTGTGTGATCCTTGTTTTGGAGAAGACAAGAAAGTGAGGAAGATGAAAGCAGGAGGTAAGGAAGTTTCAAGAGCTGTCAAAGGCAGCTGTATAATATTAATGGTAGTATAATGATAATATCTGACTGAAACTTGTAGTGGTGACTGTGGTCTTGAAGCTGAGTTCAACACTGATAATGGTGTGACATAACTCAGAAGGAGAGATTTAATTTCGTCTAATGTTTTGTATCTATATTTAATATGGTAGTTTTCACCTTTCTGAATAAATAAAACAAGAGAAGAAGCTACAGTCTTCAAAAACCCAGCACAAACTTTGTGGGCACCGCAGTCCTATAAACACCAGCATAACCAACCGTGGGATCTGGGGGCCTGCTGTCTGATGCAGCTCTAAAAGAGGCTGCCCCGATATGCCAGGGACTGCAATTAATAAGTAACTTCTTCATCTGCAGCAAACATTTTCTGTTAACTGTAGATATCTGTGGCATGTGATAACACCAATTATATTCTCTTTGGAAAGCAGCTGTAAGTGGCCGGCAGAAGATAAAAAGCGACGTTGTGGTGAGGCTCCCCGGGATGCAAAGGTGGAAAATGATGTAGTCGGAGGGAAAAGGCAACCCCGACCGCCCTCTGGTGGGTCTCCAGCAGGAGCTCGCAGGGCCCGGGATCCGGGATCCCGCTGCGGGAGGGAGGTCAAGGCCACCTTCTCCCCTCCGGCTTCGCAGAGGTACGAGAGCAATGCAACAGCCATGGGGTAATGGAAACCTAAATACAAAAGGGATGGGTAATCTGGAGCAGTTTTCCGTGCAGGATTTCGTGCTGAGTTCGTGTCCTGCTGTAGGCTGCTGTTAATAATACAGTGTACTACAGCGTGATTTGCAGCTTGGGTGCCTTTTGCGCTGTGCAAACACTGCTGTGAATTGGACTCAGAGGTTTCTGAGCTAGCAGTATTTTTAATTATTTTTAAATTTTTAATAACTGCTTGGATGTGATGCCAGCTGCATGGTCAGAAGGAATGATCTGTGGCCGCTTGTGCAAGCTGCAGTCCTGTGTAAGAGATGGCAAAGTCACCCTGCCCCGGTGCTGCTTTGAATGAGGATTTCTGAAGTGCGTGCTCTCTGGTGACAGAGAGGCTGAGTCTCATGATGGTCTTGGCCTCAGTCCTCAAAAGGATAGACTCTATTTCCAGTTTCCTTTGTTTTGATTAGGTTCCAAGCACAGTGCAGGTGGCTTCTGCCTGCTCACCTCTGATGGCCCTGCAGATACTGGACGCGCAGAGGGCAGCAGGGAAGAGCCGTGGGCTCCTTGAGCTGCAGCAAGACCCCTCCTAGGCCACATGAAGGAGCTGTACATCCCCCTCATCTGCCATTTGCCAACCTGGAGTGGGCGTTGCAACAGCCAGAGCAGCGTTCCCACCCGTGGGTGACATTCCCTGCACTCTTCCATGGATTGTGTTAGCCACCGAGGTCACCCTGCTCATTTCAAGCTGCCTCTGGTGCTTCTGTTGTTCAGAGTGGCTCTTCTCCCAGCCTGACCACACTGGGGCTGCCTGCAGCCACGCAGAGCCTGCCACTGACCTGCTCCTTGCTTGCATCAGGTGATTCATCAGTGCTTCCCAGCAGCACAGCCTCCTCTTCTTCCAGTGGCTCCTAATCCTTTCCAGCTCCATCTCACCCGTGGTCTCAGTAATGCTCTTACTGCCCAGGCTGTCTGTAAAGACTCTGATCAGCACAGAGCCAATGGGAGAACACAGCAGGACCCTGCTTCCCCAAAGAGTTCCCTTTTCCAGTTGCATCCTGAAGGCTTTGACCAGATTTTAGTTTATTTTAAGGAATGCTAGGCTGGCTTTCTGATTCAGAGCAGGACTGGCCCAACCGGAGCGAGGAGAGCTGCGATGTGGTGGATTGCTGCATTAATACTATTGCTCCATCGAGGAAACTATAATCTCTTAAAATGAGAATTAATTTGACAAGATTTGTTTTTCATGAACATGTTGATTGGCATTAATCTCTTTAAGCTCTGTATCAACTATTCTTTTCCCAGGGATTAGTTTCAGACTGACAGGCCTATAGTACCCCAGTCTCTGTAGTTACATACTTTTAAAAACAGACAGAATATCAGCCTTCTTTTAGACTTGTGGAATTTCTCCTGAAATCCAAGACTTGTTGAAAATCAACATCCATGGTTCAGAGATCTCTTATGTTGAGACTTCTATGAGCTTGAGAAAAAGCTACATGGATCTGGAGAAATAGGCATTAATTTAAGCAGCTGATGTCTAGTGCTGCACCCTGGGTGTGCCTCGGGAGAAAATATCCCTTTGTGATGGAGCTAAGGCACAGCTGTGGTTGATGAAGAGCATGCACAGAGCATGATTTGGTTTTAGCATCCTCCTAAACGAAGTGAAAAGCATATTCTTGTGTAGTTTCACACATTATTACTCTATGCTGTTGCTGAAGTTTGACTCTCTGACATCTCAGAATGAAAGTGAGGAATTAACCTTTGAACCATGTAAAGTGTCAGGAATATTCACAGATGGAATGGACTCATTTGTGAACTGGGAGTAGCCAAACTATTAGAGGAGATCAGGAATCCTCCTTTCAAAATCTGAAATCATTCTCAGTGTTAAATCTTCCCAAAGTACATCTTGCTTCCTTATAGATAATTGATCTTTCATAACCTCGAACTTCTCTTTATGGTTGGCTTTAGCGTTCCTCCCCTCTACCTAATACTTTACCTGGTTATATTTGTCCTGTAAGCCTGGACAGAGATTTGAACATATGTTGCATTTTTCAATTTCAGGGCACTTACTTAAAATATCCAGAAATAATTGCTGGTGATCATTCACTTTCTGTACAAACTCCTTCTCCCTGCTGATGTAGTTACTGCTATTTTTAGCCTTAAAATGCTAAATACATAGTGCTTAGCTGGGCTTTTTCTGTTTCCTACCAACAAATATAATGATTTCGATTACAAGGCAATTTAGTGTTTGCTGGGTTTCATGTTACTTTTCAATTTGAAAACATTTCCTTTTTCTCTCTCATGTTGACATTCGCTGTGGATCTTCCTGGGCTGGAGTTAAATGAAGGTGATGATGACAAGTAAAATAAAGTGATGTTTGCCAGCAAATGTGTGAGCGGCAGGACAGATGCCTCCATGCTGGTCCTTGGCAGATGGTCCTGGGGAATTATCGACTCAATCCAGGTAATGTTTCTCCTTTCTCCCTGTGTCCAGTTACTTGAGCAGGATGGCTTTGGCACTGCGGTGCGGGAGATTCCCAGCTAACACAAGGGGATGGGGGAGCTGGGTCTGATGGAGATGCTCCTGAAGGGTCACAGGGCAGCAGGTTCCTGGTTTGGGGGTGCTGACAGGATTTGTCGGGTTTCAGGGGAGCAGAAGGTGGTGAGCAGCCATAGGACTCCGCCTTTGGGAGCTCATAACCTCTGTGTTGCAACATCCTTCTTCAAGTAGGCAGATAAGGATGTAGAGAGGAAACCAGCTGTTAATAGCAGCAGGGTTGGAGATAAGCTCAGGGAAGAAACCAGAGCTCTGCAAGCCCAGCTGGAGGTTTGGGTAAGGCTGTGTTTGGCAACACAAGCTGGTGGAAGAGTATGTTTATAAATCTGGCCTCCAGGACTGACTTTCACATGAATCTGCCATGATCAGGAGATGGCTCAGCTTGGCAGCTGAGTTGGGGTTACTTTTTCCATCTGAGGAAAAACATGTGGGATGCAAGAGCCCTGGTCTTGAGCAACAGAGCTGAGAGTTGGTGCCTCAGGGTAGCGTGGCCTGTGTGGGGTGAGGGGGGTGTTTTTGGTGTCCTGGGCAGACTGGGCTGTCTGTGCGGGTAGACAGGGCTGTTGGTTCAAAAGTGGTTCCTGACAGCTTTGCCAGAGGGTGAACCTTTCCTCTCTTGTCACCTACCTATCATTGGTGTTGATGCTTTGGCATGCGTATCTTTCCACCAGGTATAAGTAACACCCTTGTGCTAAGTTTGTGCCTGCACGTGTGTCGTAACCATTGACTTTGTGTTACCCACTCTGTGGCATTGTGCAGGCAGCTGGTCCATTTCCTTCACTGCTTTTGTTCTGAACACTCCAGCTCCACAACTGTTCCCCTTCCGCCTCCCTTTATGCTGGTTCAATCCCTTCAAACTTGTTTAGTCTGCCTGAGCCTGATGCTCAGGAAATTGGGGTGGCTCCTACTGTGGCCATCCACAGTACACAGCCTTCCCATTGGAAGAAGGTGCTACAAAACCTTAATTTCTCACTTAAAAACGCAATTGCACCCATGATTGCTTTCTGTTCTTCCTATCCATTGGTTAAGGATGGAAAGGGTCTCAGTGAATGTTGCTGAGATATCTGCTTCTTCGTGTTGTGCAGAGTCCTCTAATTCCTCACCAACACTCCCAGCCTCCTGGGACGTACATTGGCAGGGATGGCACTGCTTCTTCACAGGTGGCTCCATAATTAGCTGTCCCTGGAAATGTAAGCTTAATTACATTTTATGTATTGGCTCTAGAGAGGCAGGAACTCTGTCCCTTGAAGGACGTTCTTCTGTTATCCAGAAATTTGTGGTTTTTTGCAGTGACTGAAGAGCTCTCAGGCAGCATGGATTGCCTTTCAGCTTGTGTTGAGCACTGTCAGGGCTGCTTCTTCTCTCACCATTTGTCTTCCTGCCCTTTCCTCTTCTGTCTCCAGCCAGCAGTGCTTTGCCCTTTTGTCTCTAAAAACTGCAGAGACTCTTGATTAGCTGTGATATGAACCATGTCCCTAGCACTCACTTTTCTTTTTTTCCCCGTCTTCCTTACAGGACAAGTGGCAAATCCTCTCCTGCTGGGTTGTCCAAGAGTTCTTCAACTGCTGCATCAAGGCTTGTCTTCCAAAGCACTGATTTTCTTGTAGCAAGGTGACCAGCACTGACTTTTGAGGAAGCTCTCCTGCTGCAGGACAGTGATGTGGAACACTGCAGCAGGCAAGAGGTGCACTTCCCCGCTGGCATATCCTTTTCATGTCTCACAGCTGTCCCTCAACAGGGACGTTTCTGGATCCAATGAAAGGAAAAGCAAACTGTCGCATGGCTGCATGGGAACTCTAAATCCAGTTGTTAGATTGCCATCATCTGTGGAAAGAAGGGAAAATAAAGCACAAACCATGAAATAGCCTCCTCTTGCAGACTGTTCATGCCATTGTTGTGGTCCTTTGGGTCGACACACACCCAAGATGTTCCTTCACCTCCAGGTGTTTGAAGAGGTTAATATTTGGAAGGACAGGCTGCTCTGCTGAGTGTAAGAGTTCAGTCTGATTGCATGTCCCAAAAGACAGGATCTGGAGTAATTTCGGTGTAGCATCCCTGGGTGCTGGGTGTGAGAGAGAGTCGGTCACATCCCAAGGTAGGTGTTTCAGGCAGGTTAAAAGAACTGCTCCTTGGAGATCCCTCTCTGTCTGCCTTGACTGCACAGGGAGTTGCAGAGAGATAATTAGATTTCAGATTTCTACCCTAAATAAGGAACAGAAGCAGCAGTGGATTTCTGTGGATTTGCTTTTTGCTTTGGCCTCTTTTTGTTGGTAAAAATTAGAAACCAGGAATTTTACAGAGCCTTCTTGGATTTGGTCCAGAACCACTAGATTTGCTGTTCTCTAGGAAAAGGAACCCCCGACTTACAGATGTTGTTTTTTCTCTCTGCTTAAAAAAATTTAAAAAAAAAAAAAAAAAAAAAGTTTGTGGGTCAGTGTCCCTCCAACAAGCACCTGGGTTTATCTGCTTGGAGTGCAGGACATGAATCCCAGAGGAGCCAGGTGCTGGCTGGAGAGCTGGGTGTTGTTTGCTTCTGGGGATGGCTGTGGGCAGGCAGAGAAGAGTCAGCTGGCGGTACCTGGGCTCCCTGCGCGCAGAGCCGCCGCTAATCTGCAGACGAATGTGTTTCAACAGGAAGAATAAATCCTGTCCGTACCTGCGCTCGCTTGCTCCTGCCGGAGCCGAATCGCAGCGCTGGCTCGCAGGCTCCGGGCACCGGCAGCGCCCAAGCAGCGTCACTCCCCGGGTCGGAGGCTCTTGTGCAAGCCCCGTGGAGCCGGGGCGGTCCGTGTGGAGGCTGCGGGGTGCAGCGACAGCCCGTGCGCGGTTCTGCAGTGCGATCTCTGCTCACGATTCCGCCCGCGCTCCGCCGCTGCCCCGCCGCGCCCGCGGCGCTCTTGGCTCGGCAATGCTCTCCTGCCCTCCTCGCCAGCCGCGCGATCCGCGGCCGCCCCGCTGTTTGTTTGTCTCCCGGGTGTTTGCGAGTTCCGCCAAAACTCGGCGTTTTAGCTCCAGTGCTCGTTGACGTCAGGGCCAGGCGCGGGGGAGCCCCGGCGCCGCTTTGGGGACCGCGCGTGGCAGCGGGAGGAGCGCGCAAGGCAAACCTGCGCTGTGCCTCGCTCTGCCACCGGCCTTTTGCTCCGGTGGGGCTCGGCAGAGAACCCCAAATCTGGACTAAAAAAGAGCCAGAAAAAGAGAGGTAGATTTAAGGCATGCTTTTCACAAGGGGAACGATTGTTTCTGTGTTTCTGCTTCTTCGGCTTTCTTACCCAGCCTTTGGCTTTTCTTCGCAAATCAGGCCGCTTGTCATGAATTTTGGGAATAGAAATAAACCTGGAAGCTCCAGGCCCCTGAGTGGCAGTCGCTGTTATGGGATGAGTGTTTGCAAATGACAGCTGGTATGCTGCACTCGGCATGGTGGGGGACGCAGGAGAGGAGAAGCCACTTCTGCTATTTGCCAGCACTCTCAGGGAAGGGATGCTTGCTAGACAGACTGGTTTGTGACATCAATGTAAAACAACAGCAAAAAAGAAACCCGAAAGAGCCATCTAAAACCCAAGAAAAGCCACTTGCTGTTAGTCTTGTCCTGCAAGTTGATATATTTTCTTTGCTCTAATGACGGAAACGAAATCCTTCAGCTCAAGTTTTTCCTACTGGACAGTGTCTGTGAGAGAAACTATTTCCATTTCTGGACCTGGAAAGTTAAAATCAGAGAAACAGCTTCTTTGCTTATGGCTAACCTGTCAGAGAAGAGGCAGAGCTTGGCCATCATGCTTCCACACCCACCCAGAATTCCTCAATGTTTGGAGCAGACTGATCTGAGTTTTTTTATCATATATGGCTCCAGATACAAAGCTTTTTTTCTAGCTCCTCTGAGACTCTTTTTGGATTTCCCAATTGGCTGGGCACCATCTCTGACAGGATCTTCAGGAGCAGAGCCTGGACTTGTACCTCCTGTTTAGGAAAAAAAACAAACAAAACACCCCAGGGCAGAGAGTGTGCAGTCAAGGTGCTCCACTGTCCTGCAGCCTCTTCTGTGTTGACTTTCTCTAGCTGAGTGGGAGATGCTTCTTCCCTTCCCCTTCTTGTAACTTCAGCTACTGTCAAGCCCTCATTTTCTTTGGTTTGGGGTTGTTTGTTTTTTTCATCCTTATTTGATAATTTATCTCCTTTTTCCTTGTGATGTGGTCTTTTGCTCATCCTTAATTGTTCTGTCTTTTCTTAGAGCAGTTGAAGGAGTCAGACTGTGGGTGAGTCTGTGCCATCCTGGCCATGGCACCGGTGGTTTGGATGCAGCCATAAATCCTGAGACTTGGAAGGAGCTCATCTACTGACAGCAACGCACCTGTGGGTCTGCTTGATGCAAATGATTTGTGATGTATCGCTGGGCTGGGCTGCCAAGATGTAGGTTAGGGGCAGATGAACTGGAATTTGCTGCAGAAAGACGAGGACACAGTAGTTAGCCACCTCCACCCTCTGCTTTCTGTGTCTACGGCACAAAGCAGGAAAAGAAGAGAGGTGGATTCAGCTGCCAGCAATTCACACAACGGAGGGCTGGTAGGACTGTGGCAAAGGCTGTCCCTGCCTGCTGGGGGTCTCTGTGCTCAGGGGTCAGGCAGATGGGCACAAGTGGTACCAGTGGTGGCTGTGCTGCCCCCAGAGCTGCACATTCCCAGGGTGGTGTCTCCTCTGCTCATCCCCTGGACAGGACACTGGCAGTCTCTGCCCTCTTTCAGTCGTGTCTGAGTAATTTATGGCCACAAGCTGGTGCCAATATGAGATTCACTGGGACTTGCTGGCATCCTTAAACTCTATTTTAAGAGGGGCTCAGACTTGTGTTCCTCTGCAGTGCAAAAGAAATCAGCTTTTGCTAAGTTTCCAAGAAGGGTCCTTCTCCACAGGGGCTGCTGCTCCTTGGGTACCTTTCCATGGGGAATGCACTGGAGCATTCCTCAGGGCTGGGGAGATGCAAACCTCTCTGTTCTTGCAGAAGTTATGGAAGGGGGAAGGGGAAATGCAGAGACAAACCACCTGGTGCCGTGGCCACCGTGGCCTGTGCTTTAGGAAATAAACTGAAGGCAAGTTCCCTCTGTGTACCATGGCCCCCTAAACTTGCATTTCATACCAGTGTAGTGCCCGGTGCCTGCCGATGTGAATTTGGAGGGAAAAACCCGTTGCGGGATGCTACTTTAGGTTGTACAATGAAGCATGAGACTAGCTGGCAATCAATGAGATGGCAGATAAGGGTCTTTTGGGCTGAGATCACCCATATTTTGTTCTGTGTGTGGATTGCTCTGCTCTGTGACTGCCCTGCTGCAGATGGCAGCTACTCATAACCTCTTCCTCCCAGTGCTCTCCAGTAGCAGATATGGTAATTCCCAGGGTAAGTGTGGGACTGACTGGAAAATGCACCAGCTGCCATGGGAGCCTCCCTTCCTGAGAGTGTGGTCAAGTGCAACCCACAGCCCTGGAGGCTTCTCCTTCCCTCACCTATCCATGGCTCTCCTGCTGTTTGCTGTGGTTCTCTGGATCTGCTGGAGAGCAGGGACTGTCACCATCCTGGTGAGGAGAATGTTGTGCCTGACTGGGGCTGGAGCGCAGCTGCTTGATGGAGCTGGACATCTCCAAAGAGGCACTTGCTAGCTGGCCATCATTTTGTATTTTCTTGATTCCTCTGCTTTTCTTACTGCCTCGTTCCTTGCAAAATTCCACATGCTTTGCTCCTCCAGGTAGCAGCTCTAGGCTGCTTCATGCTCACTGTCAGTAATCCTTTATTTCACACCACAAGCAGGGGCTGCAGGTGTGGCCTCATGTCTCCGGTGCCTTGTTTGCTGTATCCTTGCTATTTGTATTATCTGGTAATTGCAAAGCCAGGGAATCTTGGACGGGGTCTAGAATAAAACCCAGCGACAGGTTAGTGTGCTTAGCAGTGTGACAGCAGGCAATATCTTGTCCCACCTTTTCCAGCTTAAAAAAGGTTACAGGGGAAGAAATCGGGAAAAGCTGGTAGCTTTTGGTGGGCTATGATGTGGTTTGAAATGTCCCTGTGGGAGGAAGCAGTTTAAGGAGTGATTTAAGGGCTTTAACATGTTGGGAGGGAGGCTGGGGACAGGCAGGACCATCTGCACAAGGGAGTGCCCATCTGCATGGAGGCTACAGGGAAGGGATGCATTGCAGGGGACCAGTTCCCATCTGGTGGGAATGCTGCTGAGCTGTGGCTGGGGGGATGCCACGACTTGGGAGGGATGCAGGACCTGGGCACATCCAGCAGTGCACAAGGGGTGACAGCTGCTGTGGTGTTTTGAAGCCAGCTCAGGGGTACTGCTCCTCAAACAGGGCTTGTGAGCACGTTCCGAGGCTTGGCTGCTGTGCCAGCTCTGGGATCAAACGGGTCATCTTGTGTAGTTTGAGTATTTTGTGAACAATTAAACTGCAATTTGTGCCAGCGTGCCTGCTCTTACAGTGTGATGGCAATTACAGGAAGTACAGTATTTGATGACCAGTATTTCATTTTCTAGAGGGTGATTGAGATTTCTTTTTCACAGTCTGATGCAAATTTCTTTAACTTAAGATCTACTGAGGGGAGAAGAGAACAATTTATCCAAGATGAATTACAAAAACTTGATACATCCTTTATGCATAGTGGTCTGTGTTGCTGCTGGTTTGCTGCTACAGACTTTAGGTCTGAGAAAGCTTCCACTGTGCAAAGAAGTTTTTTTTCTGGACACTGAATCCATGACCCTCACTAGAAACTATGCAAACACACAGGGACAGCCTGACCGTGCAAGGTGGTGCTTTTACCAGCAGCTGCTGGTCAGGGTCAGGCAGATCACAGGGAAGGATCACAGCAGCTCCCTGCATTCCCTCTCTCCTCCCCACATTCCCGAGCTGCGATGATTTAAGGTTAACATTCCTTCATTTGTTTGCAGCTATAAAAAATAGACATCTTACAGGGAATGGTGAGATGATGTGCAAATTCAGCAATGAGAGATAGAGAATGTTATATTCCCTTTGGTGGTTGTGTCTTCACATATTTTAACAGACTTGAGGATGGACAGACATCCCATGCTTTTGATGGCTGTGTCCAGCACAAGCAGATCTTCAGTTCCAGCAGGACCTCTTGGGTGGTACCACAATGCCAATTAGTTAGGAATGATTTGAAGTATTAAAAAATTTCACAGCTTCAGACTATTACCAATTTCCAACAACAAACATTATCTGTGGTTTTTTGCCCTGTTTTAGAGGGCTGTACACTCTGAGCTGCTACCTTGTAGGAATTTTGATCTGATTTAACTGTGAGCAGCTGGCCTTTGTCATTGGCTTCAGGATACTGCTCCTGCAAGGGCAACTGAAATTTTTGTACCTTTGCCTTTTTCTATTTTAGCTTCAAAGGACATGTCCCTATATTATTATGAAAATCATCTTTCACTAGACTAAACTTTGAAGCTGCAATATTAACCATTTTATATGCCTATGATCAGTGTTTCTGTGGTGAAGACACAGCAACATCCTCTTTCTGTTCTAACCCAGCCTGTTTGCTATTTTTACATGTGATATTTTGATGCTCCCTCACCTTATGCGAAACCTCAGTTTTCTACTTATTTTCTTTGTGATTCAGTTAGCTTTCATATATCAACATAACTTACTTCAATAACACATTCTATGGTATTTTGAACTTGCTTTGTGGGATTTTTTCACTCTCTCTAACAAATTATTTGATTTGTCTACTCTGGAACTAAATAAGGCCTGATTTTCTTCCTTTTTAAGGACACTGACTTACTGATTCCTACACGAAAATTTCACCACCATTAAGACTACTCGTTAGTATGCACAGCTACAGCAGAGGATGTTTTATTTTTTGACAGCTCCAGCTTCGTTAACGTCTCTGTAAACTGTGGAGAGAAAGCTGCCATTTTAGTACATAAGTGGGCTGTACTACAAACAGACACATTTCCCAAGCAGGAACCAATCTGCAAAATATTGCCAATTTGCATGCAATTAGAAATGAGATTGACTATCATATCTTTAATTAAATATGCTAAGTGAGTTGATCAAAAAATGGCCAAGCTGACAAAACAAAAGTATCCTTGATCTACATCTAAATATACATTTTTCAAAGGAAGTCGTAGCCTTTTATCATGCCTTCGTATTCCAATAGCTGGCATTGATTTCAGCCTGTCATCTTGAATCTACTGGTGTTGATAAGGAGTCTTTGATAACATGATGATATTTTTTTAAATAAAGCTATTTTTTCCCCCAGAGGTATGTGGATTTGGGGTCACCTTGTTGGGTTTGCCCTTTTGTATTCAGTGAGTTACCCAGAATCTCCTGCTCCTGCTTATTTATTTAGTTTTGTGATTTTGTCAAGGTTATCAGCTAGATATTTTATCAGGGTCTATTTCCTCTGTGCCTCTGGCTTCTGAAAATTGAGATTTAACTTTGTCTGGCAGTTAGGACCTACTGCACAACCACTGGCAGCTCTGCAAACCTAGTCAGCTCACCAGAGGGGCTGTGGGGAAGGGAAGCTGCCTCTTTCTTAAGACAGTGCTTTGACCCAAAAGAATATGCAGTGCATTACCTTGCAATCCACTGTCACCATTTGTCCTCTCCAGTTATGTGCTTTCATTCACCATCAGCTCCTTGCCCAGCTGCCCTGTGAAGCACTGATGGGATATTTTCTTCCACCTTTTACTGCACCTCCACTCAGACTGGCCATGACTTAAACCCAGGGACCAGTTTTTCTTCATCTGCTCGTCTGGCTTGGTGTGCCTACATCCATCCAGCAAACGAGGGCAGTTTACTTTACAAAGAAATATGGTTTTACTTACTACAAGCCATTTTAAACCATTTATTTGACTTTCAAATTATCCTCAGCATTGAACTCTCATCTGCTTTGCAGATGGAAAGCAGCTCTTACCAAACAGCCTTTGTTGTCTGGGATATCCCCAGCCCACACTCAAACCGTTCTGACGTTCTTCTGACCACTTTCATTTCACATTGTCCTCAAGGCTTAGCCAAGCTCCCTGGATTTCCCAAGCAGGTGGTAATTGCTGTTCTGGAGCTTTCTGAGCTGGCATTACAAGGACCAACCTCCTGACCGACCTCAGGCTCTCTGAATCTGCCTGGGCATGAAGTGTGAGGGTGTGCTGTCCTTCTGCAGGGTCTCACTGTCAGGATACAGTTAGTCCTCCTTATTCCTCACGAAAACCTTCTAAAGGCTTACATCAGTGTAAAAGGGGCTTCACAAATGCCACACCAGGTGTGATGTACTAGGAGACCCAGGAGAGACGGTGCTTTTCCACCAAGCTTGTTGGAAGCTGTGGACAGTTTGCAAACTGCATCAGTGCTGTTAGCTGAAAATAGGCTGGCGTTGCTACATCACTGTCTCTAATGTTAGAAAACAACTGCTGCCACTCATGAGGTGATCAATGGAGAGGCCATATCATGTGCAGCATCCCTTCCTTATCAAAGAGGGCCCATGGAGAGAAGCTGAGGAGGGACCTCTCCCCTTGTGTAAAATAGTGTGGTGTATCAACATTACAAAGGTCACATTTTTCTTAATGCCTACACACAGCACCACATTCCTTCCCAGAATTTGGTCTCTTGATGTTTGCTTTGTGTTTTAAACAAATTTCTGGCAAAGTTTCTGGTACGTCTCTCAGATTTCTGATGTCTCTATGTGTTCTTAAACAGATCCCCCTCTAAGTTTAGTTCATAGGCACCAGCTGACATGTATAGATAACTGCAAATTTAGTGGTTGGAGTTATTCAGTAATAAATAGGTTTGCTAAGTTAACTTTGGGTAAGACTTAGCACTGAAGACCTTTGCCCTTCTGTTTTTAGGTAGTCAGTGCTGTCATGGGGATTGGAGGTCCTTTGTCACTGTTTGCTTGTTATTGGATAAACCAGACACACAGAGGCACCTCCTTGATACACACACTGAGTTCTCCCAAGATGACAGCAAGGCCATGACTTTACAAAGTCTGTTCAAGTTACTGCTTTGGGGAAAAGCAGTGTTTTTGGCTCAGGACACATGATATATCTAAGACAGAGAGTGCTTGGAAGAGACTTTTCCTCTGTTCTTTCAGTGATGAGCAGGCATGGCCAGCCAGTCCCAGCCTACTGGAATAAACAGGATCCTCTTGGAAACAAGCAGACCTTTTTTTTTTTTCCTGACCTCTTTGCTGTTTTTAAAAAGAGCAATATCTGAAACTTCAGATTTTTGGCTGCTTTTGCCCATTTCACGCCCATTCTGTGACAGAGTGTGGTACAACCACAGGGTATGGTGCAAAGGGCTGATGCCAAGCAAGAGGAAACAGACTTCTTTATAGCTTTGAAGGTGCCTCAGGTAGCCATGTTGGCAAGACATTTTCCTTCAGAATCCTTTTGGGTTTAGCACCAATGCTTGGATGTGCCATAGCAGAGAAGTTCCCTATTTTAATCTCTCGTTGTATTCTTTCTTTGTTGATTTTTTCCTATACCAGACATTACTTCATGTACTTTTATTCTGTCTCCCTTGCTTTTCTCTGAAGATAATAATCCAAATCTCTTCAATCTTTTGTGAATTGCCATCCCCTTGATCCTACTTGTTGCTCTTTGAATCCTCTGAAGTTCCCAGTCTCGGAGATGGCTGGAGATGGCTGGACCACAGCAGTCTGCTTGAAGTTGTACCACAGATCTATGCCAAGATATTGTATCTTTTTATTGTTCTTCAGCCCATTTTATCTGCTCGCTTACTTTATCTGTGCACAAAAACCAAAGCTGGGTGGCACCTGGTGGCAAAGGCCATGATGTAGGTTACTTCTTAAAGCATTTTTGGTTTATTTGTGCAAACTGTTCCTAAAGACTTCTATTGACTCCATAGCCCCATAGGCCATCCCAGTGGTTTGTGACCTTTGCTATTAGAAAAACAGAAAAATATCTAACCTAAAGGTAAAAATTTTTATCTTGCATACCTCCCAAGGGCAGGGAAACCAGCTTTCTCCCCTTGCCTGTGTGATGTCCTCTTAGATGTTTGAAGACCCTAACCATGCTTCCCCTTTAGCATTCTCTTTGGGAACATGTGCCTTTTTGGTCAGGTTTTCTAGACCTCTTGGCACTCCTATTGACCTTCCCAGCTGGGCCATATCTTTCCTGCCCAGTTGAACTCTCAGCTGTGCTGTGCAGAGTGAACAGAAGTGATTCCCTCGTGTCCTACAAGGTTTAAGCCAGGTCACACCTAACAGCATGATGTGCACATCAGCTGATGTCCAGCTTGTGAACAACTGCACTGCCCTACTAAACCACCTTCTGAAATATTGCTGTCCTTTAGCTCAGCCATACCTTCAGGACTTTTCTCCATCCTTACTGAGCTGAACTCCATCATCTTCTTCTCCATCCTCGTCCAGAGGAGGCTGGACCTGGACTGGGACGATCTCCTGCTTGGTGCAATTTGAAAATTTACCAGTCTTCCTCCTCCTCCTGTTAAATTGTCCAAATCCTGATCATCTCTGTTCAATGAATCCTTCTGTTTTGAAAGAAAAATCAGTCATAACTACATCCAAGAAGCATTTAATTTGCATGCTTTGGCCTTACGACAGATTTTATCCAGTTCACTCCTCACTTTATGAGAAAGGCACATGAGAAAATAACTTATCAACAATTTTACCTTCTTGCCTTTCCCTGCCAAGAACACCCCTCTTTAGCTGTACCCTGGTCTTTTGTCATTTGTAATGGATCTTAGCCGTTTGCCTTTTCTTCTAAATTCAGAACTTCATGCAGATACAATGAACTTTGTTGGCCATTGTGTTGTCCATTCATCTGGCTTTCCTAGAGGCCTCTGAGATTTTGCTTAGTCCCCGCTGGGGCCTGACTAACTTAATAAATTTATGGCAGCCCAGTCAGTTCAGCTTCTGACAGTCATGACTATGCTCTATGTAATTTGGAGAATGGTTAATAGCCTGTCTTGTTCCAATATTTTCTTATTCTGATGTAATTTTTGAGAGTGGTACCAGAGGAAACCAGTAGTGGGAGAGCAACATTATGATTTTTTTATGTTTTTACACAAAACCCAAAACTCTTCCTTTTTTTGCTGTATTGAGCAATTAGTTGCAGAGTTCCAATTCCAGCCTTTCAGAATCCCTCCCTGGTCTTCAAGGTCCATTTGTGCTCTTCTCATTCCCCCTTCCTTCACTGCCAGCTGAAATTAGAGATTTTACTGGCTTTCACAGATTCAGATTTCTATATTCTGTTGGCTTTCCAAGTGGCTCAAATAATGTATGGAAACATCCCATTCAGCACAATGGCTTGATCCTTGTAACCCTGGGAATGTACAGCCTCTTGGGCTTAAATACATAGAATCATAGAGTAGTTGGAGTAGGAAAGGACCTTAAAGGTCATCTAGTTCCAAGACCCCTGCCTATATATATAAGAAAAAAATTATATATATATAAGTAAATGCTTAAATATATGTTTTCCTGTTTGAACTTTTGGTTGGTAAGTACCAATCTCCCATCCTTACCACTGCATCAGAGCCTGGTGTCCTACCTGCTCTGCACACCTTGCATCTTGCTTTTAATCAGGTCATTGTTAGACTTGTAAAGAGGTGTGAATCTGAATTTAAAATGCTGTACTTGGCTTGCAGAAACTCTCAGCGCATGCAAGGTGGTGTGATGCAGCCCACAACACGATAATGTAAACCAAGAGCATCGACACAAAGTATGTGTGAAGTAGCTGGTTATTCATCCCCGAGTAACCTCCCCATCCGGACAAGCCTTTAGCTAATGGCTCAGCTAATGCTGTCTTTCAAATTAGATCCACTATAATATTTCAAATTAGATCCACTATAATATTTCAAATTAAAGAACTCAGCTGCAGTGGGACAGACACATGGGAAAGATTAAGATGAATTAAGTAAAGGTGTGACATTAAATTGCAACAGTTAAAGCCCACCAAATCCCTGAGTGGATGTTCTCTCTTTTACAGATAAAATATCCCTCACTTCCTTTACATTTATTTCTGAAAAGCTTAATCCTGAAGTGTTCACACTGGGGTTTAAGGCCCTCTTGCTTTCCTATCTGCAGTTAATTCAACTTAAATGTCTGAGGTAGGCTGCCAATCTAAGTTAAGAGTAGATGGTTTTCTGCTCTACTTATAACTTGTATTTTAAGGCAGAGAAATGGGTTCTTTAAGTTCTGTCTCGTGTCATTTGACAATTTGTGTTAGGCAAGTACTACATTATCATCATTTTTGTTGCTTTTTCTGTCTATTAGACATCTCAGCATGGGACATTAAACATCCTCTCTTCTTTTAGTCTAGAGATTTATAATGCTAATTTTACAGGAATGCCACGTGAGACCAAGCCAGACGTATTACAGATATCTGAATGTCTCGTGTCTACATAAACCCACCCTGACTGATGCTGCCTTGCTATCTTTCTTTTTTCAGACAGGTATATCTCTCATCAAACTTTTCCTTTTTTTCTGGGATTTTTGTGCTGTCTTGACCTCAAGTCTTAAAGCACTTCAGGTTGCTGTATTATCGTAAAATAAATGACTGAGTCAAGCCAGGCATGTTAGTGGCATTAGAAACTAATCTGATATGAAGAATTCTTCAGGGCTCAGGTGGAAGTGGAACAGTGCTCTCCTGCAAACTGTTTTGGGAGCAGAAAAGATTCTGGGAATAAGGAAAAGAGCTGGGTGACTTGCATGCACCCTCTAACCAATATTGACCTTAATTCATTATTTTTGTTTGCAAACATTGGAGGCTCAGGTGTTGGGAGACATTGCATACCACCATATTTCCGAGCATTTGTAATGTCAGGACGAGCACACTGTGCCACTCTGTAGCACTGTGATTGATTCCTGATCTGCCAGCAATATAGGGCAAGGCAGACTATTGAGTTAGGCTTACACAGGATCATGAATTGAAAGCTTGCTATAAAAAACATTAAATAATTAAAACACAAATTCCACCAGGGATGCTGAAATGAAGAGGAGCAATTTACAGACAATGTGAGTGGATGCTCAGACAATGCACTCATTACATTTCTGCATTGAATATGCGTGCTAGCTAAAGCCCTGGTGAAATATTCCAATTGAAAAAATGGATGGAAGGTGATTTTCTAGCTTTCAGTAGCAACTGTTCCCCGACTGAATCCACTGCTGAAATGTCAGGCATTCACCAAGGCATTTCTGAAGCACCATGCATGGTATCACTGGCACCTGCCTATATATATCAGGGCTACGGCGATCTTTGTGGACAAGGAAGGAGGGGAAGGGAGGAGGGAAACTGAAGAAGAATAACAGGAGTGGGGTGCAGAGAACACACCTGTAATCTCTGAAAGCCAAGTTACTCTCATCTTCCACCGAAGTTATTAACTTCAACTGTCTGATGATTCCACAAGTACAGAAAAGGTGGGTTTAGCATTGCTTGGGAAGATGAATCGGGTATTTCCACATCCTACCACCTCATGCTTTCTCTTGGATTCACCTTGGATTTGAACTTTCTGTTTGCAAATACCTTCTTTTGAGAACATAAATGTTTTACAAGCAGTGCTCTCCATATGTGAACTACTGGCATGAACTCTTCACTGATCATCTTCAGCCTGCTTTTTCAAGACTTAGCATCATTATAAAATACTCAGTAAAAATATTGATTGCTGAAGTGCAGATTGTTTTTCACATTTCCTTTGGCCTGATCTTGTAACCACATACAGACATAAATAGTCCAACAGATTTTTTTTTTTTTTTTTTTTTTTTTTAAGAGAAGTAAACTGTATGTGTTGGNAAGTCAACTGTATGTGTTGGAAGGAATAAGACTGTTAACTGCGAGTTGTGACATCTGCAGGGGGAAGGGGAGAAGATGGACACGCTGTATCCTTGTTTTACATGACAAAGGACAGAGAAGCAGCAGGAAACTTCAGCCTGGACAGCGTCAGTAGGACAGGTCACATCACTGGACTCTGTTCATCACTCCAAAGGCACAGATAAAAGGTTATGTGGATGTGGGTGGGTGAAAAGAAGCTGCACTTGTTTTTTGTTGGTTTACATGTCTGTGGTCTAAATGATTGAGCAGTAGGCCCACACTGAGAGTATTTTCAAACAAACGAATAAAAGTTTTGAAAAATTGGAAGGGGATTTATAAAGAGTAACAAGGATAAAGCACGACCTGGAGAATAGAGTTAAAAATCCTGATACATAGTCCTTAAACCTGATAGCTAAAATGAATAATTAGAAGCTCAGGCTTGATGAATGCAGACAAATACGAAGGCATAAATTTGAGAGCCAGGCTACAAGGCCATCTCAAAAGCCTACATCACTGGCTGACTTTTCTCTCAAATTCCCAGACTGGATCTCTCCAGATCAACAGCTGCTTCAGTAGAAGTTACTGGCCTGATGCATAAATTTCTGAATTAAATCCTTCAGTTTTTCATGCAGGAGGTCAAATGTGGTGGTTCTACTTGATTGTATGCAGTTACTTCTGAAGCCACTTTGTGTTTAAGACCTTTTAAAACACATATATTCCCCAGTGATTCCCCAAAGTCACTTTTTAATACATAAACTTCTTCTGCTTCCTAATTTTTTTGTTTCTAGATTTATACAGAAAAGGGAAGAAAAAAAAAATAAAAGGAAGGAGGGTGAAGTGCTTTTTACTTTCCATTATTTACCCTGTTAGAACTGAAATGTACTGTGCTCCATGCTGCAGACACATTGCCTTTTAGAGGGTTTCTCATGGGTGGGCAACTTTTGGAATTCAGAAGGGAGAGGAAAGACTACATTAAGGACTATTAATTATTTTACCTAGGGAAAAGCAGAGTTTTTCTGCTATTTACACAGCAGTGTAAAGAAAAAAATATAGGTCAAAATGCAAATGCTCCTTTAAGCTTCTCAAGCTACTGGGTTTATATATTTCTTTTCTATTTTGCTATGTCAAAACACTAATATTAATAAATAAACAGCACGGTATTAAATATGTGTCCGAACGTTAACAGGAACATCAGTGCCACAGCTGGGTGACTTGGTGAGGAACTGCCATCATTTGAAAATACTCGAAGGAGAGGTCCAAGGTCTGATGTGTCCCTTCACCACCCCTGCCCTGGTGCGGGGGACTTCCAGACGAACAAAGCACTGTAAGATTCTCACTGAACCGGACAGTTTATAGGTGCTTAATTCCTCTAAAAACAACACAAAAACCTGCATCCTAACCCAAACTGTCATTTGAAAATTGGAACATGTCTTGATTAAGGTCATAGAAGAATGATAAGAGAGTAATGAACAGCACTCAAATATGCTGAGTCTTACTTTTTTGAATTAAATACAAAACAGTCTTTCTTCTTCGTATTACACTGTTAATTGTCAAACAGATTTTTTTTTGAAAAGCAGGTTCCAATTGATGTGTCCTTGGAGAAAGACTTGTGCTCACCCTGCAGAAAGCTTTAATTCCTCAGTGTGTTTTAAAATAAGGTTTCAGTGCTGAGCTTCCCGACTCAGACTTAATGCAATTCAAAAGGTATTTTTTTTTGACAGGGAAAAATGAGTAGAGTCACCAAATTAATTGTCTTTGAGGGGAAAAAAAATCAAAGCTGAATAAATGTATGTCTTCCCTCAGTTTCTAAAACTCTGGTTTTGGAAATGAAAAAGTTTCCCATTTAATAATGGCACTTGTATTTGTGTAAAACTGTAGAGGACTGCATGGAATGTAGCTACATTTTATTAACTCCTTCCTCTGTTCATAGAGATTGAGTACTCAACACCATCATTTTGAAATGTACATATTGCACAAAGTCAGGGCAGACCTTCATCAGGGTCCTGGTGTCATTAATACTCTCTTCCTAATGCAATTTCTTGCCCTGTAACTTGATGGCACAACCTCTGACCTGCGTGAGGGTGCAGAACCTTATTAATGCACCTTGCTGAAGGAACTTGAAACCCTACGTTCAGCTGACTCACCGGGCAGATGCGTCTCACTTCTAACAGGACCTGAGTGAAGGGCATAAGTCTCGTCACGGAGACAGGGTGATCCTGTAGGACAGCCTGGGAATAACTAAGCTTGTAGCAAAAAGCTTTGGGCTTCTGCTGATTGAATGACTCACAGAGCTAAGCCCAGCGAAGCTGGTAAATTTTACCCAACAGAGCTTATGCAGATCTTGGCTCCAATCCAGCAGAGCACTTAAGCACATGCTTAATTATACGCAAATGACATAGAGCAATTGAGGTACGCACGTGTTTAAGCGCGTTGCTGGGCGAAAGACTTTATTTAGAGAAGCGTGGAAAAGTTGGTAACCCCTGAAAGAGGTGAAGTTGAGAGGTGCAAGTGACACTGTGCCACAGCCCAGGCTGCAGAGGTACAGCCAGTTTGGGTCGGAGAGCTAGCCCAAGGAAGGCGCAGGTTTTAAGATTTGGCCTCTAGCGATTCTCCAAATAGTTAACTGTGCGGGGTCATGGAGAACACAATGATCATGGAGATTATAGTGCAGAAAACTCATGTCGGGACTTTCAGATGGATTTGGAGGCCCTGAAAGTCCGAGGGACACCACCGCTGTAATGGCACTGGCAGTCTGCAGCGGGGCCTCACCCCAGAGATGCGTCAGGAGTGGCGAACCAGATGAGGTTTTACTTCTTTACACTGAAGATGGCAGAACTCTGGAACAGGCTGTCCAGGGAGGTCCTGGAGTCTCACTCTTTGGAGACATTCCAAAGCCACCCGGACGCGTTCCTGCGTCACCTGCTCCAGCTGACCCTGCCTGGGCAGGGGGGTTGGACGGGATGATCTCCAGAGGCCCCTTCCAACCACAACAATTCCGTGATAGTTCAGCCTTCTCCCCGACACCGACCGCGGCCGCTCCGGCCTCCTCTCCTCCGGGAGGCCCTGCCGGGCATTAAGCCGCGGGCACGACACCGAGGGGCACAGGGGCCAAGCCCCGCCGA
>VZTG01009766.1:160918-264915 GCA_013397845.1 Melanocharis versteri | reverse complement strand
CGGGGAGCGGGGATGAGGAGGCGGCGGGCGCCCTCCGCCCGCTGCTCCCGCGCCTCCCGCTGCTCCCGCTCCGTCCGTTCCCCCGGCCGGAGCCGCGGGGCCGCGCAGGCCGCGCCGGGGCGGCGGGGATGGGGCCAGCGGGGCTGCCTGACAGACGGACAAAGAGCTGACGGACGGACGGACGGACAGCGCGTCCCCCCGGCCCCGTCCTCCCGGGCCGTATCCTCCCGCTGCCCGCCTCTCCATTGTTCCCGGCGTAAGATAGGTGAAGCGTGCCGACCTGCGAACAGTCATTTCGTTTGGTTTTATTTCTGCATAACCTTCTCAGAGTCTCCTCTCAGCTGCTCGGAGGAAGCTTTTGCAAGGCACCTCTTTTCCCCAGCGCCGGGAGCTGCTAACAAGTGCCAGGCTGGAAGTGGCTTGGGAGAGCAGGGGGGACCAGTAGGAGTTGAAGAGAAATTAGTTGGGCTTCAAACACTTTCACTCATCAACATCATTCCTCCCCCGATTCCTGCCAAACCTCAGCTGGGGTGAGTGCAGCAACGTCTGCATTAAGCTGGCTCATGGAAATGGAAGACATTTATGTTGCAAACATAAATCATCTCTCTGATCGCTTCATTTTTGTAAACTGTATAGGGCAGCTGCGAGGGATTTTGCAGAATGATTAAAAAAAAGGTAGATATGTGGAATCCAGTGATCACAACTTTAGTCTTGCTTTGAAAGTCTGCTTGGAGCATGACCTATCTCTGTCTGCATACACGTGACATTCTGGTCCAAGAAGTTGTAGATGGGAGAGATGTCTTAGTCCTGATGAGCAGCATCTTTGCCACTGGACAGGACAAATGACAGAGAGCTGTGTTTTTTCTTTCGAATAGGATCTCTGTTGCTTTGTTTATTTCTGTACTTATTTGCAGGTGTCAGTAATACTTTACAAGCTTGCTAGGAATACCTGGGCCCACCCATCATGCTTGAACATTTTGGAGTGCCCATATCCAATTTCGTTGTTGTAAGTGGTACAAATTTTGTAGCCATTTTCCCATGAGTTTGGTGAATATGCGTTGTGAAGGGAAGAAGTAGAAAAACAGTACTACCCTGCATCAATTTTTGCAGGTGTTCTTATGCTCTTCTCAAAATCAGTCTGGATAAACCCATGGTCTGATTGAGACTTTATCCTGCTGTGTGAAAAGTTTGCATACCTTCGGGCAATGTTAGTTTTTCAGTGTTCACTTCCAGTGTTTGGGCTTGTGCATTGTCCAGTGACAGCTGTCATCTGCAGGAGTTCTGGCTGCACCGGAAGCTCTGGAGCATGTGAGGCCTGCTTTCCTGTGGATCTCGTGGGATCTGCAGGCTCTTGCTACAGGGTACAGACACATTCATAGGACAGGCCAGCAAAGCCTGCTCTTGTTGCAGTAATTTAGGAAAACAGAATTCATTTTCAATTGCAGTTTCCTGAAAACTGTTGTAATGGCCTTTCGTCATGAATACGCAACTGGATGGATGTGTGTGTTCAGTTTCTAAAAGTGTTTCCTTTGTAGTTTTTTCTGGATGTCTGCATGCCCCTCTTCCTCATGTATACCTGTACTTAGTCAATGAGCTGATATAAATGAAGAAAGCTGAAAAAGTTGAGGATGTTCTCTTGCATTTAGGCTGCTGTGCGCACGTGTACTTCTGTCTTCGCTCCTCAGGCTGAGACCTGAGAGAACAGATGTGTGTGTAATCTATGCTTCTGTTATTGTCTGTCTTGTCCATGTGTGCTTCATGTCTACTGTATTGCAAACCTATTCTGTTTATGGAAAAATCCCTAATATAATGGATTATGAAATCAAACTATTAAGTGGGTAAGTAGCTACTTGAAGAAGCACAATGATTAAGAAAAACTGGGAGAAAAAATATTCAGAGCGTGAAAAGTTATATTGCAGGCTAAATTGTTCACCTAGAGGAACATATACTTTGGGAATATTGTTATGTAGGTTTTCAAAAGGTGGTTTTCCCTCTGAGTTCAGTGTGTACTAGTTTATTTTTATGAGGATTTGAGGTGATGTAGGTTGTGGGGATGTTCTAAAGACAGTTGGTGTAAAACCATTGAGGTTGGAAGTTCATACTTCCATCTGAGAATTTCTGTGTACCAGTAATGTTAGAGTTGAACTATGAGAATGCTGGTAATATATTACTCTAGTGAAATATGGTGATGGTTCATCTTAAAGAGTTTAGCTCACTTCTAGATATGTCCTTTGCACCACAGGTTCAGTGATTTGCATAGATTTGCAAATAGTGGAGCTCAGGGTATCAGTTGTTAGTATATGGATTTTGGTTAAACATTTAAAAATGTACTGGTGGGGAGGAAATGTTTGTTGTATTCTAGTAATTTGGGGGAAAGCATGGTGGGTTTGGTTTTTGCATCTGCTGCAAGACAGTTGTGATTTTTTTTGTGACTGGAATCTCTGTAGTGTCTTCCTCTGGCGAGGATTGCTGTGTGGGCTCTTACAAATGGAGACCTGTCAGTATGGAGCAGCTTGATGGAGTGGGCCTTAATCTATCAAAACCCCTTTAAGTGTTTAGCGTGATTTGGGATTAAGTTTGATTTAATTTTGCCTCTAATATAAAATACATTTTTCTCTGTGAAATAATGGAAGTTAAATAAGAAATAGTAACACTGGGGTAATGTCTTTCATAAATGAAGATACTGCTATTACCCTAAATATGGAATGAAGCATCCAGCTTCCTTGTCCAAACTTAACATGTCTTGTATATTAAATGAGTGGCACAAGCATTGGAAAGTAAATACCATTGGAAATATTTTTTTACTTTGAAGGCTCTTAAATGGATCTAACAGAGAGATAGATAGGTTTTATTTAAGATAAGTACTTCCTCTGCCTTTGCCTGGCATTTTAATGATAGCTGCCTTTCAAACCAGCATCGTTTATGATGAAATGGATTCAAGCCTTCAGCTTGCAGTCTGATCTGCATAACTGAGTGTTTAAGACAAAAGTGGTCCCACAAAGGCTCCATGGATGTAAGCAGACATGGGTGTCTGCTTCTATCAGGTTGCAGGGCTTATGTGAAGGATCAGTACTGTGATTAAGTTCCACTTTAATTTGTTTAGGGTTTTTTGAAAGAAATACTTTTGGGAAAGTTTTATTTCTTGGAATACTGAGATTCATGAATTCTTTTTTCTTTTCTTTTTTCAGTTCTGTAAATTGGTATCTGTGCAGAAACCCTTGTACTAGTATTGACTTAAATGTATAAACATACTGTTTTTTAACAGCTGAGACATAGCTATTGACAGGACGTGTCAGCAAACCACAGCCATTGGCTATAATATATAGTTATATGCCAAGCACAAATTTCTGTCTAACAAAGGAAAATCCATTCAGATTTTCATGAGATTTATTTTCATTTACACAAATGCTGTTAGTTACTTTATTTCAGTACTTTCCAGTGAAGTTAAATACACAACCCCATCTGTTTAGCTCATTAGCTAGTACTCTGTATACATTTTAAATATACATTTTTTTATCTACATAGAACAGAATGTTTTATACATCAGCAGTAATTCCATAAACTACACAAGTGATAAAATTTTAAACTATTTAACTTACAAATTATCGTACAAATTTAAATACAATAACATATGTGAGTATTCAAATATTATATGTGATTAAATTATCTTCCCCTGACTCCATATAGAGATATTTTTCCTATATCATTCAGCATGTTGGATAAAATACGTGGAAAAAAATCTATAATATGTTTTCACAAAACTTAATTGTAAGTGTGTCATAAGGGGAAATTCACTGTCTTTGAGAAAGACTCTGGAATCCACAACATGCAGAAGGGTTAGAATCTCCTGATAACTTCTTTCACACTGTCAGAATGTTATTTTGGGAGATAATATAGAAACTGGTACTGCTTTTGCTCGAAAATAATTTTTAACGTACTCTTAGGATATTATCAGTGTGTTAGTGTATTCTGGGCTATGATATTAAGAGGTAGCAGTGTGAATACTGTCATGTAGTTAATGTATTACTAACTTATATTACTTTATGATTTCATTGCACTTTTGAAGACAGCAAGCCATAGCTCAATAACAGCATGTATATTGGCCTGATCCTGGAACTGATATACTCTACTGGCATATTAGTATCACAGTATCTGCATCTTGTCACGGTATGTGCAGAAAATCTTAAGACAGTGCTGTCTAATTCTTCCCTTATGACTAGGATGACATTTTTATAAGCGCAGAATTAAACAGTCTGATGATAAAATGAAATCTGTGTGGGAAGAAGTTCCAACCTGCAAACAGCAGTAGGGTATAATTTATGAGCAGCCTATCAAATATAAACTGTCTAGATCTCTTGCACTGGAAAAAACCCAAAAAATCCAACATAAAAACCAAAACCAAAAATCAAGGTGCCTGTAAAATGTCCATAAAACAGTTTCTTGATATAACATGTGATATTACTCATGTGTAAAGCTGTTGTGATATCTGTGTGAGCTCAGCTATGTGATTGATAAAGCCTTCTGCTCTAAAATGGTTTCAAATGGCAGCTACATCTGCAAGGTTAAAAGATGCCCATTCATAAAAATTTGTACAACTGTCTTAAATGTTTTTGTAATAGTTTCCCATGAAGTCTCTATTAACTTTTGCTGTTATGCACCCCACCATGGATATAAAAGACTTCATTAGAGAGGTTTACAATGCCAGCAACATCATGACCAGGGCGTTACCTTAGTGCAAGAGGTGAAGTGAGAAATACTGATGCTGTGCAGATGTGTCGTAGTCATATGATGACTAGCAGTATTCAAGAAAAGGGGAAAAAACAACTTTTTACTTTCTCTGAATATTAACTGCTATATGATTGCCCTGAAAATTTGTAAGATTTTTCTTTTTCTGTTGTTAGGATTGTATTTGAATCAAGGAAATGGTGATAATGCTCCTGAAAAGTGTGTGTGCATGCGGATGTATATGCAAGACGCTTGTAGCATGTATTTATGGTGCTGTCTAGCCCAAAGCTCTAGTCCTGGAGAATGAGAAATGTTCATCATAAAGTGAAGTTTATTTTGCTAAACAATAAGCAGTGTGTTTTAGTGCCTGGGATGTCACTGGGAAAGGGCAAAGCAAGGAGGCAGCTTCTAAATACGCCAGGTTTCTGCAGGCTTCCTTGGGTACTGAAAACTCTTTAGTCTTGCTTTCAACATGTGATCTTTAGTATTGCACTGCAGACATTCTTCAGCTTTGTAAAGGCAGGGAAGAGGGAGCAAAATGAGTATGTAAGCCAAGAAATAAATACATTTCACAGGATGCATGGATGATTTTTTTTAGTCTGTAGGCATTATAACAGAATTTCCAGATTCAGTGGATGATTTCAGTGTGTCTCAAATAGGAGCACTCTGAAGCAAATTATCATCTCCTGAGGCATGCTTCTCCTCTGGTTTTGACCACATACACACAGTGGTTTCTAGCATAGGTCACTGTTACGTGTCAGTCTCTGTCAAACAAAATACATGTGAGGTGGATGACAATTGTCAGGCTTTTAAGTTGGGTCATTTATAGCACTGAGCAGTTCTTGATACAACAGTAACTACATACATAAATTTAGGAAATGTTCTTTTGTGTCTGTAAAGTTTCTTTAAACAAAGAAGTTCTTCAAGATAGTTTGGTAAACTCAACCAATTCCCTTTTTGCTAGAGTAATCTTGCACTGCTTGCTTTGAAGAAAATTTTTGCATTGACCACCGTAGAACAACTGCAGAGGAACGTGGTCAATCCTCAGGGTACCAACATGTGATACAATTATTTTACCAAAATCACTTGCAGATTTTCCAGACATGCCCATGAAATACTGGTTTTCACTTTATGTTTTGACCTTATAACTGGTTTTCTTGAAAGTAAAGTCTGGTGTGAAGGTGCCCTGAGTGAATATTGCTTTAACAATATCAAATAAAAATGAATCTTTCGTATGGGAGAGACTGCTGTCATCTGTCAAGGAGGAAATCTTTATTAGGCTGTGGTTCTGAGGAGCTTCCTCTGTCACTGTTGAACCTGACAGTTATATTTTTGTGATGAATTTTTGTCTGAGTCAGCAAAAATATGTCAAAGTTATGTGATTGAGTTCTGAGGAGCAGGAAAGCTTGTATTGTTATGGGATATAAGGAAGTAAGGAAAAGCTACTTGGCTTTAGTGTTGTTTTTTCCTGGTAGAGATTATGAAGTTGTCTTTTTAAATGACTTGTAGAAAAGAATTTTTATGTATTTGAAATGTGGTTTTTTATGATCACCAATGATGAAATTAAGTTACTGAGAGGGAGATTAAAATAGAGTTTATAGAAGAGGAGCACACAGAGGATGATCATCCAGTTGTCACAGTATTTTGCTGGAAAATGTGGAGTAGGTGGCAATTTGTAGACAAAACCAGTGGGCTTGTTGTCTGAATCTGACAGTTAAAAGTAGATCATGCAAACCAGGCGTGTTCAGCTGGTGCCTGTTAGGAGTCTGTACTCAGTGTTACATACTCTATATTGGATCAAATGTAGTGCAGCTTTAAGTGTGAGTTTACTGTCACTTTCCTAGGAACAGTGATGTTAAAGGACAAACTGACAGAAAACCTAATCTGTCAATTCTTTTCATGATCTTGCATTTTACTGTCTAGTGTGCCTTTCAGTCATCCCTGGATTACATTCCTTATAGGTCACAGGACAGGCAGGGGGTTTTCCGCAGTTGTGGTGGTGATGAAATGTGGCTGCATATGCAGAAAAAATGGAATCTGTTGTAGTTACATCTTGCGTGCCTAAAATTTGCTGTGACATTGGACAGCTCTTCATTTCCCACATTTGGTTGGACACAAGTTCAGCAGAGAAGTCTTGGCTCTGGTGCTTCCATCTTAGGTACCTGGACATGGGCAGGACAAGGGGTAATGAGCTGAAACAGGGTAGATGTAGAGTAGATATTCAGAAGAAATTCTTGCCTGTGAGGGTAGTGAGACACTGGAGGAGGCTGCCCAGAGAAGCTGTGGCTGCTCCATCCCTGTTAGTGTCCAAGGCCAGGCTGGATGGGGCCCTGAGCAACCTGCTCTAGTGGAAGGTGTCCCTGCCCATGGCAGGGGGATTGGAACTAGGTGATCTTTAAGGTCCCCACCAAGCCAAACCATTCTAGGATTCTGTTACAAATTGGTGCTCTGCTACCTATGGGACACATCTTTGCATTGAGGGAACCTGGGTGAGTGCAGCTGCATCAGCATGTTCAGGGCTTCAGGAACTGAGACTCTTAACATGGTTGGATGAGGAACCACTATCTGGAAAGCAGTTCATAAAGGCAGAATATATTGAATTTTTCTTTCATCAGAATCCTGTCAGAATATTTTCTGACTTTACAGGTTGGTTTCCTGCTTGCTTAGTAATATGGGTTGTGTTGAATGTATTTTACTAAGACTTTGGCTTCATCATGAAGTTATTTGACTATGGGTTCTCAGAAATTTCAGACCTGTTTGGAATGGTAGCCCTTAATTATTGGTCTGTGAGTTAATGGCATCAAGAACCTTCAAGATTTTTGTTCCTCATAATTACAGGAGTTGTTATAAACACATATCTTTTCATCATTCTGAATTCCTGTTTTAGTGTATTCTAGGACTTAATTAGTGAGAATTAGCTGCAGGGCACCAAAGTCATTGAGGTAGAATCCAATTTCCACAACCTTTTTATTCAAGAGGGCACAATCCTGAGAAGTCCGAGTTTTTTTATTATTTTCAGTGTTAGTTAATGGGCCAGGATATCAGTTTTTTTATTGCTCTTATAAGATAGTTTCTAGACATCTCATGTTTTGGCTTGCCTCAATCTGAAAATGGGCTTAAGTGCCTGAAAATTGTTTGAGAAATTTAAAACTAATGAGGAAAAATCACCTTGGGGTATGTGGTAGAAGTCAGTGGGATTCCTTGTTCATACCATTTGTGAAGTATCAAGGGAAAGAGTTACCTGGAAGTTCTTGCTGAGGTTGTGGGTAGTCTTTTGAAGAGGATACACTGCAGAAGCACACTGGATTTAGTACTTGATTTGCCTTTTTTTTTTTTTTTTTCTTTTGAAGTGAGGATCATTGATATTAAAAATGAATTAAAAAAGGCTGATTTACAATTCTGGAATTTTATGTAAGCAGGGTAGGAATAGTTCTTAGTTGATTTAACCTGACCACAGGTGTTGGCTAGCAGTAGGGAGGTGGTGGATTTGTTGCGACAGTGTGGAAAAAAAAATCCTAACTGGAGACAAGTATACTCTCAAAAAAACCTTCTTTGTTGTCTTGGCAAATTTACATGGGCTGTAGCATGCTTGCGTTCCAAGAGGGGTTTTGAGAAAGTGACCTGGTTGCTCGCTTCCATGATTTTAGAGTTTATTGCTACTCCTTCCGCCTCTGGCTGATTTCATACTGTCTTTAAATACTAACACATGTCAGTTTATGTGCTGACTCTTCTGCTTATTCTTGATGAAGGTGCTTGATACTGTTCTGATGCTGTAACGGAGTGCTGTTTAGGCCACAGTAATCCCCGATTCCACTGGTGAAAATTCCTCCTTGGTGTCCAGTTTGTAACTGCTTGAATATTTGAAGAACAGTGATAGATTTTTCTGGTCCGCTGTTGGTCAGTGCTCTCCCTAATGTAGCATCACAACATCCTCTGCTCCTTGTTTTTTTTCATGCGTTAAAGGAGAGAAAGGGCTACCACCAGGGTGTACAGGTTGAGGTGCTGCTTCTAGTGATACCTAAATCATTGTAATTGCACTGATTTTATATTCCTATACAGCTGCCATCTCTGAAGGGTCCAAATGCTTTTTGGAAATGTCATATGCATTTTGACAAGTAACTGCCACCTGTGATTCTTCTTCTTACCTGATGAGATTATTACATGGGTTTATTTTTTCCATTGACTATGTTACGTGTGTGTTGCCTTGTGTTTATGTTAGCAAATGTGAAGTAGATATTTAATTTTTAGTTGCCGGGTGTGTTAGTCTTATGGAATAGGTAGGTCCCTAAAAGCCCTTTTTTTATATAGGTAGGGTAGACCTATAGGGTTTGAAGAGTGGAGCAGTGAGTAGAGAGATCTGTGTCTTTGAGCTTTAGGCTCTTTCAGGTCTCCTGGCCCAGATTTTTGGCCCCATCTTTTCAAGTGGGCCACTGTGGTACTTGAAAAACAGTACAGAAAGCATAGGATTTGCTTGGTCTGTCTGGAGTGAATCTTTTGCTAAAGAGGTATTCATTCTATCATGTTTCAGATGAACTGGATTATTTGAGGTTACTGTTCCCTGTGTAGGTGAAGATTATGTTTGAAACACAGCTGAAATGAAATAAATATCCATTAAAAATGAAGCTACGCTGAGGTATGACAATGCTTCCTCTGCAGAAGACTGAGATGAGAAAATGTTCCTTGCCAGGTGGAAAGTTAATCTACAGAGAGCCAAGCATATTTTGTAGAATTTGTTTTGAGATGTTACACAGAATGTAATCTTACCCTGAATAGGTTTGCTGAAATGAAGTTAGGGAAAAATGCCTGCTCTGTGCATAGTGATGTGCTAAAGTTGAAATTAGAATTTAGGAGAATGGTTCCTGTATTCTAAAATACTTGCATTGGTTTCACAACCTGAGAGCCCATGTTGAAATAACGTTTCCGAGTGCTGAAGTAAGATCTAGCAATATCACCTGTGCTCTGTAAGATCTGTATTGTTGTTATTCGTGGCCTTCTCACCTATGGTTTAGAATAGTGGTGTTTTTTTCCTGGAAGTTTTCCTTGTGCTGTCATGTATGTAAATGAGGAATGTCTTCCAGAATCTCCAAGATGGCTTTTGCAGCTAACTTCCAGGTTTTTTGAGCAAAACCTTCTTGGTTGTACTTCTGTTAGCTTATTGTCCAATGTTATTTAATTTATGTGGATGTATTAAGTGATTGTCTTGAATTTTTCTGTAATTACTGTTTTTCTTTAGTACATGTGGATGGCCTTTTAGAAAACAATGAAGCTGAAGTAAAGATATTACAAGAAAAGCATGCTTTTAAAAGAGCAATTTTAGGTGTAAGTCAAGCACGCAAGCCTTAAAATTGCAGCATTGAGCTTTACCTGTGCCACTTAATTTTACCATGCTCCTTATATTATTAATATATTGTACCTTAATATTATACCATAGTATTTCATTTTATGTGAACACACCCCAAAGCCCCTACCTTTTTGAATATACATGAATTGAATAAGCAGCTGCTCTGTACTTTGCTTTCTTCTTGTTGCATAACGAGTGTTCTCTTGCTGTGCTCTGCTCAATCCTGCTCTGAAGGCAGAATGAATGTATTTCTTTGTGAAATTTCTGTAGTGGTTATCAGTAGGCTTGTGAGGCCCTCATAGACAGTGTCTGCTGCTTGCTTCACACCTAAATCCTGGGTGGATTGTTGCACCTGATTTAGAGATAAGCAGTGGAAAGATGGGAGGGGGAATGATTTGCCAAGATAACAGATTCTCCCCAGAAGCAGCGGCAGAGCCACGAGAAGAAGCCAAGTCTCTCATAGTTCTGTTACACCATGGTGGTAACACAGTGTTTCTCTTTTCAAAGTCTTACTGTCATGCTTGCCTTTTTTTGATGGCAGTCCCACGTTGGTGCACCCCGTTCCTGTGATGGTTCTGCACCAAAGTGGCTGCTCCATGTTAGTTGGAAACCTGCTGCTGGTTGGGCTTTATGGTCAGTGGTTAGGTCCTGGCAGAGGCCAGACCCCTCTTGCCTGTGGATGCTGAAAGCTTGGTGGCAGAGAGATTTTTCAGTATCTGCCTGTGTCCGTGAGGATTCTCACTTTCTCACAGAACTAGCTGCAAAACAGCTAGCAGGCTTTTGTAAGTAATTTGCCTATCTTGCACCTGTGAGATGTTTTTGGATGTTGTTATTGCAGGACCAAGGTCTGTTTAGGAAATGTGTGTTTTCAAGATCTAGCCAATAGCCCTGGTGGGTGGTCAGCTAAGGTCCAATGGCTTTTCTATCAAGTCCCTCCGGAGTTCGGTTCTCTCCTTCCTCCCCGGGCCGTGTCCATCATTACAACACTTGCCCACCTTGTCACAGCAGTTATCTCAGTCACTGGTGCAGGCTTACCTTTCCATCCGAGGTGTGCTGCCTTCCCCCATTAGGGGCTGTGCTGGCCGCAGGAACAAGAGCACCACAAACTGATTAGTTCACCCTTGTGACCTATATTGAACACTGCTTGTTATTACGAGTATTTTACTATGCCTCAGGGAGAGGAAATGGATATTTCTTATTTTATGGCTGGAGAATTGGTGCCTGTAAGCAAGGTGAAAATTTGTGTTTGGTGTGAATGTCCATTGAGCTCTTTAAGAGCTTTTTTTTAAAATAAAGCATTGCATTCATCTTTGTATTTTTGAAGAGTTGCTGTAAGTGATGTAATTGCAGCCTTGAGTAGTCAGCATTTTGGATAAATCTGACCCAAGTGTGTCAGAATAAGCAGCCAGAAAACATGCCAAATACAATTATTGATCACCTATTTTTAAAAAATTTTGGTAGAAAGGGCTTGATCCTGTTTTGCAAGGTAGTGTTCAGCTGCCTAAATGGTCATGGCTTTCTTTTCATGCGCTCTGTGACTCATGCATGTTTTGGCACTTGTAACAAACAGAGCAAGGATATTATAATCTGTCTGACTAGCTTTACATATTTTTATGGAGCATTCCACCCAGTGTGCTGTAGAAAACCACGTATGTGTATATATATATATACATACACATGCACATATGTTTATGATATTGTATTTAAAAAAAGTACAGTTACCAACATTTGTGCTTGGGATTGCCCTGTCTCACTTGCAGGATCTTACCCTCAGCCTTGTTGAACTTCATGAGGTTTGCACAGGCCCGTCTCTCCAGCCTGTCAGGGTCCCTGTGGATGGCATCCCTTCCTTCCAGGGCATTGACCACTTGGTGTCTTTGGGAACTTGCTGAGGTTTCCCTCAATCCCACTGTCCATGTCCCTGACACAGATGTTAAACAGCACCAGTCCCAGTGCCAAGCCCTGAGGAATCCTGCTTGTCACTGGTCCCCACTTGGACATTGAGCCATTGACCACAACTCTCTGAGTGCAACCATCCAGCCAATTCTTTATCCACCAAAGAGAAGGAACATGTGCACACACATAGACAGACCTTTGCTGTTTGGACTAATTTGAGAGCAGCAGCAGGTTGTCCTCTTCTGTAAAGCAGCACTAGCATAGTGCTTGTGATGAGTAGAGATGGTTCACAGGTACTTGCAGATGGTAAAGAAGTTGTGAGGCCTGAGGAGTTCAAGGGCTTGTAAAAAACCCCATATTTTTAAAAATCTGAGCATCAGAGTAGGCAGCAGTGATAGAGTGGACTCTCAGAGTTAGGAGGAGGGATTGCCCCTTTCAGTGACCTTTAGCTGTTAGATTGGCTCAGCTTTGTGACAGAACTGCACTGTTGTCAAAATCAAATGAAAAACCATTTGATACACTATCTGAAGTATTTTTATAAAGTTTCAGCTTGGGGCATGCATGAGATAGATGAAATTTCTCAATATTTTCACCAGTTGGACTGAAGTTATAAAATGCTAATTAGAAGATGCTGGGTAGCCTTAGTTATGTGTAGGGCTTGTTTTCCTGAATATAAATGTCATCAGAAGTCCTCAGAGTGAACACTTCTGAGTGTCCAAGTTTCATGGTGCAAGGACAGAAATCCTGCATTGTTCTTCTGAGGTTAACTACCCAGTGATAGAAATTCCCAGATAAATTCTCAAAAATAACTGTTTTCTAATAGTTTAGTGCCACAAAACCAGCGGCTTTTTTTTCCAGATAAAAAGTAGCATTGCCTGTGATTTTTGGACTATTTAAAGTATGTTTGTGACACCGGTGACACCCGTGTGGATTTTGACATGGAACTGTGGCTTTTTAAATACCGTATCACAAGCTTTTCCATATGCACATTTGATATAAATTATGGTTATGCTGGTGATGATGGAATATAGATTTCAGGATAAGAAAGGTGACAAAGATTTTCACACATGGATAATTTTATGCATGATAAGGAGATTTTCTGTGAGTAATCCTGTTGATTGTAATAGGACTATTCACAGCTCAGTATGAGTCTAAATCTTGGTGGGATCAGGCCCTGCACTGGCATGTGTTCAGCAACATGAAGCACTCAGAAATAACTGTGCAACAAGTCATAAGAGTGTATCATATGTTACCTTTTAGAATGTGTTGATTTTATGATCTGTTAACCTTTTCGTGATGATTTATGTTTGATTGCTTTCTTTTTGCAAGTCAACACATTCTAATTGATTCTTAAAAATACTTGTGTGTTAATTTAAAAATCGTTCTTTTAGCTGAGTGTTGTTTTTCTGAGTAGGGAGAAGAGAGAATTTTATTTAATGTTCTTTATTTAGAACCATTAAGTAGGCAATTATTCTTTACTTTCTAGGCTTCTGCGGTATGGTAAAAATTGAACCTTTGATATTGTGAAAGCTGGCTATGTTTCCTTTTATATTGGACTATATCCATATTTTAATAGTGCAACTAAATATATTTTCTGATGTGATGAGAATAATCAGCATTTTTCATGGTATGATAGGGATTTAAAGCGGATGTTAGGAACCTGTTAAGTTCTAATTTTTCTCTTTTTTTTTGGAGGGGCTTGCATTGATGGTGGTTTCATTCATGGAAATACTTAAACATTAATAGTTTTAAATACACTGTTAAGCCCTGTTGCTATCTCTTTCTTTATTAGCGTTAGGAATTGCAGAATTATTGGTGACTTTTAGACTTTCTTTTAGGAGGAAAGCATTTGAGGATGTAGATAGCCATTTTCCCGTGGTCTGAATTTGGCATAGCCGTTGGGTATGTCTGGGTGGCAGCTCTGAGGTTCTCGTCTGCGTGTGCACATTACCTTTGTGGAGCAGTTTCACAATGCACTTTAATCTGATCCAACCACTGACCACTCCTGGAAGAAACAGTCCTGTTCCCTGCTCCTCACAGTCCTGTTCCCTGCTCCTGCTTCCTCACTGCCCAGCTCCTGGATCCTCCACCCGTTCCATCCCACTGATCCAAGTGAAACCTCGTGGCTTTTATGTGGAAATGTTTTTGTCTTCTCGGTTTCAGGATGCTGTGCTCAACCCAGAGGCGGCATCAAGGAGGTCTGAGGGGGGAAAGATGTGGGACACTCCCTTTTGGGCAGGTACCCCCTGTATTGGATTGTTTCTTGCAGTATCATTGAGAGTTGGGTAAATAACACACCAGATGTCCCACTGGAATGGCCTATCGGTTGTAGTTGATTTTGTAGAAGTTTGGCTATTTAGAAAATTTTGCTAGTCATGCCAGTAAACTGCTCTGATTATAAAGTCATTGACTTTTTGATTCAGAATAAACCTTCCCAAAGTGAATTCCACTAAACAGGGAAGGAAAAAAATTCTGTACTAGAACAAGAATGTTCGTTTAGGGAGTTTTATGCATTTATGTACACTATATTAATTTAAGCTTACAGTTTAGCAGAAATAATTGTAGCATGACCGTAGAGATGGGCCCTAAGAAGCTGAGGGGTTTCCCCAGATCACGTTTTGAAAAGTTTATTCTGTGTGCATTTTGCACAAGTAGCCTTTATGTGTTTTGTGGTTTGGGCTTTGCATACATTCCTTCTTTCAAAAGCTCTTGAAGCAAGGATGTGGTAGGAGTGTGCTCAGGTACATGTTCTGTAGCTTCAGATATTTGCTCATTAGGAATTTTGCCCTATTTGACTTTAATGAAAACTCACTTCCCAAAATGTGGAGCTAAAATAATGTCATCAGGCTGCTCCCAGTGTGAGGTTACCCTGAAACCATTTAATACCTCAGGCTGAGCACAGTGTCAGCTTTTGTGAGGGGAATCTTGAAAGTGGTTTTCGTCAGAGCAGTATCAGGTTGCTAAAGACACGTTAGAATTGCTGTTGTGCATCCTGGCTCTTGTGTTTGGGTTGTTGCATCTTAGAAAACATGATTAAAGAGAGCTTATTGTTATAGTGAAAATCATATTTCTGTCTCGAGTCTTTGCTGCAGTCCTTCAGAAGGAGCTAAGGTTTAAGCCAGAAGAATAGTTATATTTTAACAACTTTCTTTTCCTGTTTCCCTCAGCCTTCTTTCATTCCTTTTTGCTGTGCAAAAGTAGGGAGAAGATAGTATAGGAGAAAGGGTGGAGTGGGTTATGGATATAGAAAGTAGCAAATCCTGCTTTTTAACGCTTCAAAGGAATAGTAGAAGTTCTAGAACAGCAATGACTTTTGCAGGACAATGTTTACAAATAGAAAAAGTCCATCTTACTTTAAAAGAAAAAGCAAAAGCATTAATTCTGTTCTACAAATAGATACTAAACTGCAGATGATTTTCATCTTTTGTCTCTGCTGTTAATCCTTAAACGTATTTTCTTTTCTCATCTGTCATGAATAGTCTTTTAAATCCTACAGAATTCATGTTTCTGCACATACGGATTTTATTTTTAAATTGAACCCAATTAGTATCTCTGAGTACTTGCTCATTAAATTAAATAATGCCTTACTGCTTGCTTAAGAAAAGAAGGGAGAAGACAGAATAAGCCTTACCATCAGTCAAGGTGGAGAACAAGAGCTGGACCGTGTGTTGTACTCCGGTGGCTTATGAGCTTTGCTGCTTTCCTTCAGGGTCTCTTTTCAGATCTACTTTGTAGCAGCCACCATCCCAGCAGACTTTTTGAATCAATTAATGTTTTCTCTTGATGATAGTTTTATTTTTGATTCTGAATTGAAATGTTGTCATGCTTTTCATGCAGCATGTTTTTATTTAAGTGGTTGTTTCTTTAATTAGGAATATTGTCTTTACTGCTCAGCTCTCCAGCTCAGTGCACGAAGTCTTTGGAAAAGCTGATGTCAGGGTTCCTGAAATGAATAGTTCTGAAGTGCAGCCGGAGGCTTTGGCAAAGCAGTGGTTTCTGAATGAAGCGATGTGGTTCACTGGATGGGGATGTGCTGCAGGCAGCTGTGGAGCACCCTGTGGAAAGAGAAGGTGCTGGGAGGGTCCTGTGAGACCTTCTCCGGGCAGTCCTTCCCCTTCCTCTCTCTCTTCCTCAGGGAGCTCTGCCTGTAGATGCCTCTTGTGAGATGCTTTGCCTACAGTAAAGGCTTGGAGAACCTCTACCAAGCAAAATGGATTCTTTAAAGGATTTGTTGACAGCTCTTTTTCTGTCAGTTTATAGAGGAACTGTATACTCTAAGAAAAATAATGAGATTACTTGGTGAAGCTTAATAGAAGTTCTGAAATTCCATGAAAAACATCTCTGCAATGGGGATAACAATGTCTTATGCCAAGAAATTTGCTTGTGTCTATGTATGTGGTTTGCATTTTTGTAGCTTCCCTAGAGATAATCTCTAAGTAAGTTGATCTTTAGCTCACAAATGCATATTGCACTTAAAAATGTATTTAATCTTTGCGGGCTTGGTAAAGTGGTCTTGTTTGAATGCTTTTAACTTGTATTTCTTTATCACACTGTCATTCTTCCAAGAACACGTCTCGTCTTCAGTTTAAATGATAGCATTCCTTTTATGTGAGCTGAAAGGTGTCACTTGACAAATTACATGTGTTTTACTGAATTAATTGCATTTGGGATGCCTCTTGCTTGGATTAATAGCCTGTTTTTGTTTGTGGTTCTTTGTTTTAAAACATTACCTCTTTGTTTTAAAACATCACCTGCAAGTCACGTAACTTACGTTGTGTTTCGTCACTTCTCATATGCAGCCTAATACTGAGTTCTCACTATTTTTCTGTGAAAAACCAGGTGTTTGAAAGCCTGATTTAATAAGCAGTGCACTCACTGCACCACTTCTGATATGACTCAAGATGATGACTGGAAGACAACTTGAGGGCTTTCAGTTGCATGACTCTGCTAAACCTGCTAGTCGGGGTGAGAAAGAAACTGTTTCCATATCCTTTACAACTGAGGGAGCCGGCAAGACCAGAGAATACCAGTCCACAGCTGGCCTGTCCTTTGGGAAGCTGCTGTATCTTGCCAGCTGTCCCAAGATTCAGCATGTTAGGAGTCTTCCTGCCTCTGTTGGTGAGAGTAGCAGGATCTTCTGTATGGTTAAACACTCAGCTTCTTAGCCTGCCTAACTTCCTGCCAGGAACTTGCTTTAAATCCAGGATTTCCGCAATTCCTACCTAATTTCAGAGTGATGTGGCAGCATCATCCTCCATGTGGAACAACCTTCTGTGCTGTTCTTGCCAGTGGCCTGAGCAGACAGATTAGGGCCACCATGTTCTCACACTTGATGCTGTTTGTTCTCCCTTGAATGTGTTTCAGTATCTTGAGTTCTTGTATTCTCGTACCTGTCCACGTCATTCCTTTGGAGAATCTGCAGTGACCTGATGCTGTCGTATGTCTGTAGTGTGGAACAAAAGCATAGTGAGTGACAATCTGTGTGAGATGTACTCTGAGGATTGACTTCAGATAAAGGCTGAAATAGGCAGATATATCTGTTTTATTTTCCTTGAAGTCTATCTTTCAAGCTAGATATTTAGAATGCTCTACCAAAAGAACCAGTCTCAGCCTTAGGTCTTTTGCACCACCTCTTACCAAATCATAAGAATTTCAGTTCCATCTCACTTGTCTCACTTGGCACAGGATATTCCAGACCAAAAAGATGATAAATTAATCCTCATTTTCTTCTTTTACAATGTTGTTGCAAGATCTCTGGGAGATCTGCATTGGTGGGAAGAATACAGCCTTAGTACTGTGCCGGGTTTTGTTTGTTTGTTTGTGTTATTGCTGAGAAACTATCAGTATGGTTTCCCAGTTACATCTGAAAAATACTTCATGGATTATATAATGTCTGCAAGTGGCTGTGTGGCATACCAGACCTGCATTTTCCCTTGAAGACATCTCATTCTCTTACTGTAAATGGATTAATTTGAGAGTCAGCTTGTCACCTAGCACTACCTGAGCTCACTCAAGGCATTAAGAAATTGTTTTCCATATTTGAAGACAGATACTGTGAAAATCAAGAACATGGTTTCAAACTTCCTTATGTTAGAATTGCAGGAGAGCAAAAAAGGACAAATCACAAGCATATATGTGCCGAACAGAATTTTTCCATGTTCTCCTGTCATGGGTGGTTTTGGTCCCTAAAATGGGCTTTTATGTAGGAAGGAAGAATGTTAAAAAGATTGATGACACTGTCATATATGAAGACATTTAGCTTGGTGACTCCATCCTCCTGATTTCCAGCAGAGCAAGGCTTACTAAAAATAATAAAAAAGTATTTGCCTGAAAAGCTTCTTCCTTTGGTGTGCCTTGTAAGTATTTGAAACTGAGAGAGGTCAGACCATCCTGGCTGTTGGCCTTTCTATGATGCATTCAGAAGTTTAGAATCTCTCACAGTAGAGAATAGGGACAAATGTTCTTTCACTTTTGAGTTATAAGACATGAGTTGCCGTCAGGAAGTGTTAATGGGCTTTTTACTTTATTTGTTGAAGCATGTGGTGAGTTGTTTTTCGCTTTGGTTTTTTTTTTTAAGAAATTGAGTTAATTTTACTTTCAGAATCTTAAGAACCAATAGTAATATTTGAAATAAAGTACAGTGTAGGAGAACCTCATGAGATTTTTCAGCTTTTTCAGCTGGTGGCTTCCATTCCTACCAAGTAATCTAAGATCTCACCTAAAGCGAAACCACTATTTATTTTATAAACTTGGTGTAGTTTGGTATAAGGAAAGCTTCACAACTATTTAAGATACATTGAGAATTTTCAAAATATTTTCCTGGTGAAGAAAATTATTTAGGAAGTAATCAAATGGATCAAACTGAAAGTGGAAATTTAGACATTGGATGTACATTTGTTTGATGGAGTGTTTTTGCATGTTGGCAGGCTGTTAGACTGGCAGGGGGCTGTTGTGGTGCAGTTCTGCAGAGTGATGGCCCTGCTGGTTTTAGACAGAGACCTGATTCCTGTAGACCTGACCTGTAGAGAGGCCTGATTTCTTTGGTTGTGAATTGTCATTGCGAGCTGCAGGGAAAGCAGCATAGCCTCTGACTTCAGACTTGAATGGAGATGGATCCTTTCTCCATGCTGCCCTCTCAGGGGGGTGGAATTTGAAGCTGATTTCAAGCAGTGTACCCACATCACACCTGTGTCCCAATGCTGAATGCATCAGAATCAAAGGTGCTGCTGCTGTCACGATGCTGCCCAGGGTCCTGTCTGGTGCTTTGGCTGGGCCTGCTGTGTGTTGTCCAGCTCCACTGTGCCTCTGCTCCCACCCCTGTGTCTGCTGTGGCCTGTGTGTGTACTGCCCCTCCTCTCTGGCTGTGGGAACATAGAGCGATGGAGGAAGGATGTCTGTCTGTCTGTCTGTCTGTCTGTCTGTTGGTGTGTCTGTCTGAAGGAGCACTGAGGAATGGGTAGGGGTTATGGGCCTGGGGAATAGGGAGAAGGAGACTGACTGCTCTGACTGAACATCCAGTGTGCCAAGGAGAAGAAGAGTCCTAGAACTATCTTGCATATATAATAATTAGTAGGATGAGAAGATGCTGCCACTTCCAGCTTCACAAAAACCTGCTGCTCTATGTTAAAAACCAATTAATGATGTCATGACACTTGTTGGAATATCGTGAATTGTATTGCTTTTCATGATTGGAATTTACTTTTCCTCACTAATGCTCCTGCTTAGTGGGTGTGAAAGTGAATGTCTTTTATGAGCAATTTTGACCTCTCTATAGTCTTTATTTGATGTATAGCTTTAGCTATAAAGTTGCATTTTGATAGAAACACAGAATAGTTTGAGTCGGAAGGGACCTTTAAAGGCCATCCAGTCCAAACCCCTGCAATGAGCAGGGACATCTTCACTTAGATCAGGTTGCTCAGCCCCATCCAACCTGGCCTTGAATGTTTTCCTGGATGAGGCATCCACCACCTCTCTGGGCATCTTGTGCTGGTGTTTCAGCACCCTCATTGTAAAAATATTCTTCCTTATATCTAATCTAAATTGACCATCTCTCTGGTCAAAACCATTACCTGTTGTCCTGTGCAACAGGCTCTGCTAAAAAGTTTTTCTCCACCTTAAAAGCTGCCTTTTAAGTAATGAAAGACTGCAATAAGGTCTCCCTGGAGCCTCCTTTCTCTCTCATCCTGTTGGCATAGCAGAGATGTTCTTAGCCCTTTGATAATTTTCCTTGCCTCCACTGGACTTGCTCCAGCATATCCACATCCTTCCTATGTTGCGGCCCCAGAGCTGGATGTAACACTGCAGGTGGGGTCACAGGAGAGTGGAGTGGAGGGGCAGAATCGCCTCCCTCAACTGCTGCTTTGGATGCAGCCCAGTTTTCTCTCACTTGTGGATATTAAGATGTTCCAGGAGCTACAGTACGCCCTGGGGTGGCAGCAGTGAAAGGGCACTGAAAGGACGAGGAAATAGGGAGAACAGGACCGATAAGAAAGAGGTGTTTGTAAAAGGCAGTCAAAATGGAAAAAGAGAACGGGGTAAAGAGGGCATACAGGAAAAAAATTAAAAGTTTTCTAGGGAATGAGAAGGAGGAATTAGCTGTCATTTAATTACCATAATTTTGCCAGTAGTCAGAAGCACTTTGATTTGAAACCTTGTATTTGAAAGTGTTCAATTGTGTGCTCACGGATGTGCGAAAGGAGAATCTTTTCACATTCCTCCAAGATACCCAACTTCTGGTTCTTATTCAGTGTCAATTTTAGGACTGCATGTGTGTTTGTTGAGTACTGGCTTGGGTTCTTATAAAATGTTTTTAAGTAAAAATTTTTAAGCAAGCGCACCAATTGTAGATGTTTACTATTAAAACTTTCTTTGTAGGTAATTGCACTTAAGAATGAACATTGAAGACAAGCTGGGAGGATTATTTCTTAAATGTGGTGGCATAGACCAGATGCAGTCATCCAGGGCTATGGTAGGGATGGGTGCAGTATCTGACCAGTCTGGAGTATCGCGAGAACGGCAAGAGGCAGTGCTTCAAGATCGGACTATGCCGCACCAAGAAATTCTTGCAACAGACGAAGTGTTACAGGAAAGTGAACTTCGACAGCAAGAGATGATTTCACATGATGAACTCATGGTCCATGAGGAGACGGTAAAAAATGATGATGAAATGGATGCGCAAGATAGACTTCCTCAAGGGCTGCAGTATGCTGTTAATGTCCCTGTAAGCAATTTCTTTGTGAAATATTGGAGAGATTACTAGGAAGCTTGATCTGGTAGTCTAATCCTACTCTGGCAAGAATCTATTAATTGCTTGTTTGGATTTTGATTATCAAAATATTTATGTCATTTGCCTCTGGCTGTGGATAAATTTTGCCAATTAAGTATAATCTTTAAGTATCTGTTTTATAAATATTTTATAAGCAGGCTGTTACCATAGAACTAAAGCGTTAAAATGTGCTCCTTTAAGTATATTTAATGTTCAAGGGTAACTACAAACTGGAATAAATAGTGTTATTAGAAGGTGCATACTGTTTATGCTGTTCATAGTACTGTTTAGTTGCTTTTGCTATAGGAAGCATCTTGTATGTTTTTAAGGTATGTGGACGCTTAGCAATTGCATTCACACTGCAGGTTGGACTGTGACACTTCATACATGACCATAAATATGCCCCTCCACGATACCTCACAGAAGGCATACCTTGGCTTTCCCAGAGAGCATAGAGATGACTTCCTTTTGAAAACAGAGCATCTGTCTGTAATGCAGCACATCATCACTGTTACCCTTCAAACATAAAGGACAGTCACCAGGACTATGAAAGTAGATAGCCTTACACATGAAGAATAATCTTCAGAAACACAGCACTGTTAAAACACTACTCTGTTAGCTGTAGATCAGGTGGCTCAGGTGTTAGAAAAATATAAGAGTACCATGGTCTTTATTAATCTTCACATTAGATCAAGATTTTAAATTTTTTTTTTCCTCAAAAACTTCATTAGAACTGTTCTTTTTTTTTTTCTTAAAAAATACTTCTGTCTTAAATACATAAAAAACTGTTCCGTTAAATCTTGCATTGACAACAGCACGGACTAAAGTAAAATAGGTATGAAAAGCTGAATGGTTTTACAGATGGAAGTGATTTTAACATATGAACTGATCTCAAAATCACCACACGTCAGGAAAAAAGTCCTTGGGAGATGAATGAAAGGATACATCAAAATGTTACTGAGGAAATTAACTGTGCCCTTTTTATTTAAGATACATATTAATTCTTTCACTTAAATTTCTGAAAGAGTGAAGCCAGAAGATAATTCCCTTAGGAAAAGGTTTTCTGTTTCAGCAGTTTGTCATCTTCTAAAATTGAAAAATTGCTTTTCTGTAGTGAGAACCTTACCTGAAACTGGCACTTGGTATCTTAACAGATCAGTGTAAAGCAAGAAATTACCTTTACTGATGCATCTGAACAACAGAAACGAGACAAAAAACAAATACGAGAGCCAGTAGATTTGCAGAAAAAGAAGAAAAGAAAACAGCGTTCACCAGCAAAAGTAAGACATTGATTTGGCAAAACCAAGATTAAAAGGACCTGAAGATTTGGTTGACTATGACTAATTTCATTAGCATTTGAACTAGTTAGGCTGGAAATTGTTTGTTTGCTCAGTAAAGATGCAGTTCTGAAGTTCACCAGAGACCCAAAACAAAACTGATATAACAGTGTTTTTCTTTGAACTCTTTTTAGCAACATGAACTCTTGACATATTTTAACATCTGTCTCTCCAGGCAGTTCTCTCTCCAAATATTTTTTTTTAAATTATGAGTCAGTAGCTTTGTAGACCATTTATAAATCATTACTCTGTATCTATCTAATAATAGTTGTGCTTTTCTGTGAGCCTGACAATTTTATATGCTTCATGCATAGTAGTGAAAACTTTTTAAAAAGAAAACTAAAATGGTAGTTTCGAAAATTCTAAAAAGTTTACTAATATATATAAAATAATTTACTGGTAGGGAAAATTCCTGTGGTCATAATCATCTTCGTATATGTATTTATTTATATCAAAAGATTCTTACCCTAGCTGCTGGTTTGTTACTTAAAAATTTGTTTTGTAGATCCATTCATGAGGAGTATGTATCCCTGTATGTCTGAAAACAATTTTCTTCTGTTGAGAAGCACTTCAGATAAAACCAGAATCATTTCACCTCATGAGGTAGCAATGTTATATCTTTGAGTAATTCCCCAAATCAGTATTAATCTTCAGACTTAAAATAGAACATATGCAGGCTGCTCTGATAGAAATAAATCAGTTATATGTTATCACACAGCAGCATTAAAATAAGCCTACTCAGAAATCACCCCAGACTGTTTGTACATCAAAGCAAAACTCACCGTAATCCAAAGAAAATCTCCCAGACCTCCTTTTTGTTGCCCTGGGAGCAGGACCCTCCAGTCCTCCTCAAAGCACTGTCAAATCAGGTTGCACCTGTAGTATTCTTGGAAAGCTGAGAAATTGCTTCAGATTGGGTGTGGAAGCAAGTTCCAAATGCTGTGCATTTTTTTCTCACTTCTCCCTTTGAGAGAAAAAGGAGATCTAGGTTGAGTACATCCAGAGATCACTTCCATGGAAACATGGCAAGGTAGAAGAGGCGTGTGCCCCTCTTTCTACAGACGTGTACTTGCATGCTTCCTTTTTATCTCCCAGTCTGCCAGGGTTAGTCTTTTGAGATGACAAAAGATTGAAAAATGATCAGGAGAATTGTTAAACAGGTTCTTTTTCAGTCTCTCTTCCCCTTTTTCAGACCTGTCAGAGTAGAAAGGCAGAGTAGAAAAAAGCTGAAGGACTGACCTAGGTGAGAGCCTACTGCAGTTTCAGTATTTCCAGAGTAGTGGGGTTGATTTTCCATCCAAACGGGGGCTGGAACTCTGACAAATGGAAGTCAGTTAGCACTCTGAAACGTTATAAATTCTATTTTATATCAATGCAGTAATCAGATATCGAAGAAGTCCTTAGGTATCATGACTCCTGTCTGCTGTTCCCTCTTCCATGCACACACACACGTGCGCACACGGACACACACGCATGCGCACACACACACACGCACGAGCTTCTTTGTTGCTTTGATTAGGGAAGCTGCTCTGACAAAGCTGACTCTCATTATTTAAGAGATGGTGGTACAAGGAGTAGATTAAGTAGAAGAGCCCAGGTTTAGGATAACCATGAAATTAAGTGTATTTTCTGCACAATTATTTTAAAATTTCAATATAATATATGAAAAGCATTTCATAACATGTATTTAAATTTGTTTTAAAGATGCAGTCGGCTTCATCAGCTGTATAATGTTACAGAACAGAGTCTTTACAATTGTCTCTATCTGTGACTGCAGCTGTAACACACCAATCTTACAAACGTATGAATGTGCTTGTCCTTCAGAGTGAATGCACAAGAACTTGTTAGTCTGAGATTTTCACTCTTGTTTTGATGCAGGAGAATTAAAAATTAAGTAGATCCTACAGTACTTGCTATTATTTCAGAGATACTGTTTCAGTTATTGACTCTCTCTTTCTCATCACTGTCATTATCATAAAATCTCAAACGCTGTAGCTAATCAAATTGCAGATGTGTTTTCCCAGCATACTTTTATTTTTTGTTAATAACAAGGGACTAAACTGTATTATTTAAGGTTCCTTAAGCTCTTCTTTATAGTTGCGTTTGCAGTTAAGCAAGACTTTTATAAATGTAATTTGTTTACTGATTTTCTTATTCTCTTGCCAGAGATAGTAGAGATTTTGGGTTTTGGTTTAGTTTTCTATTTTTATTCTTTCTGACAAATTAGAGAAAACCTGTGATTAGCTTTATTGAATAAGGTAGATGTGGTGCATTTTTTTAAATTTAAGTTTTTTTAATTTTATATGAAAATAGCAGCTTTGTTTGACAGCAAAGCAATTGAGTGTGGCAAGTTGAAGTCATCAAGGAGATGGTTTAATATGTATATTAAGTGAACAATACTTTATTGAGTGAAAAACCTGAAAGGGGAGAAGAATAATACTGTTCTCTTGGTTGTTCGGCTTCGGGATTTTGGTTTTTAAAATATAATTTTACCTTTGAGACTACTGGTATTATATAGATGTAGATAATATATATGACTATTCTGGTTAAGCTTTAATGGATTTTAGCAAACATTTAGAGTTGTGATAACTTTTCACTTTGCTTTAAAGTATGATTGTCCATGGTTTAGTGCCCAGAAGTGGTTTGACTGCTTTGCATCCTTTCCAACAGATGGACAAAATAAACAGTAGCATATAAAGTGACTCAGCTGTGCCTAGGGAAGCTTTAAGCTGACTTTCCATGAGCTGCTTTTGTCTCCATCCCATTGAAATATCTCTTAATGCACAACGAGACACAAGTTGGATTGGACTGCAATTGGAAATGTGTATTAGAAGCTTAATGCATAGTTTTGTAGAAATTAGCATTGTTTTACCTGAAATATTTACATTTTCTGCATCGAAAAAATTAATGTTTTTTTTTTTTGTAGTTAATAAGACATCTTTAGAGGGTAGTGTGAGAACAAATTTTACTCTTTTTAAAATAGATCCTTACAATAAATGAGGATGGATCACTTGGTCTGAAAACCCACAAATCTCATGTTTGTGAGCATTGCAATGCTGCCTTTAGAACCAACTACCATTTACAGAGACATGTCTTCATTCATACAGGTACTGCTTGACTTCAAATTTGTCTTTTCTACTATATAAAGAGTTGTTTACTTATGTTAAAAATGTTTTCAGCTCTATGCGAATTTCAGTTTTAAGAGTGTAGCTAACTTGGCATCTAAGCTTAGAGATTCCATGCACCAAAGTGTCAAAAGAATATCAGAAAAAAACCCTAGCGTATATTTAATAAACTGAAGAGCTAACTGTTTACAAGGTTTCTTTTCTTTCTTTATCAGAAAGTAATGGGTTGACTTGTAGCCTAAGTGCCAAAAATTGACCCCTATGTAAAATGTGCTGCGGCTGCTTATTTGCCTGATGAGGTATCTCTCTGTTCGGAGAAGTGAAAAAGGTACTTACTGTTAAAATAGCTTGCCAGTATCCTGAATGCAGTCTATGCCAGCATCCTGATTGATCTTGCTCGTGAGGAAATGACAGCCATTCCAGATCACTCTTCCGTGCTAGTCTTAATGTGACTCTTAGGATCATGGAGAGAACTCTGCAGTTCATATACGTAGCAGGGCAAATGTTTTTTGGTATCAGGGTATTTTTGGAATTCGCTCAGATGCTGGTGTTTTTAATAGACATTTTAATATTCCTCAAAAATAGTTATCAGAAACAACAGTGTGTAGTTATTAACTTATGGATGTGGAATTATATTGTTCAAGGTGAAAAACCATTTCAGTGCAGTCAGTGCGACATGCGTTTCATACAGAAGTACCTGCTACAGAGGCATGAGAAGATTCATACTGGTGAGTATAGTGCCTTGAGTATCTTTACTGGCGTGCTTAAAAACTGTTTCCCCACTCAGGCAAGGTTCCTGGTAATAAATATGCAGCCTAAAACTCTGTTGTAGTTTGTTTTAATTTAACACATGTTATAAAGTTATAAAACTTTTAAAAGAAATTAGTTTTGTGCTTTCAACTTGTTCCACTTTCCTTTGGCTGTAAAATGAGTATGAACTCCAGTAAGCAGATCTGAAAGTAGTTTTCTATAAATAACCCCAGAGCAGCAAATCCTGTAGTTTGTGCATTCATAAAAGTCAAAGTTCGTTAAGCAGTTCTGTCTTTTGTTCTATAAAGTTGATTCAGGAAAGGGGGACTTCCAAATTACATTTCCATAGATTTATTTGTTTGTTTGTCTGTTTGTTTGTTTTGGAATTTGATGGAAAAGTGCCAGGACTAAAATGGCCAAAATGCCTAACCCCAAAGGTATTAGTATCAGCTTTTCTTTTCACTTTTTTTCTTCTTTTAGGTGTAATTCAGAACTGTTCTAAAAAGGAGAGTCTTAGTTTAAAAATATTTAGTGCAGGTCAAATAAGGCCAGAAGCTTTAAGCCAAAGAGAGTTAAAGTTTATATATGTTTATTTTTTTATCTTGTTGCACCACACAGAACCACATTCTTTAACAGGTTTGGTTTCATTGGGTTTTTGGCATTTTGGTGCATGGCCTTTCAATCCCTCTTTAAATATTTTGTAATATGGTCCCTTTTGGACTAGATGCCAATTTCTCAGCCTCTTTTTCAGAAAAGCAGAGCTGGTGAATGTGCACAGTGTTTCTTGGCTGTAGCATTTAAATGGATATGAAAGCTACTAACACGCAGTGCAGTGTGTGCATGTGTAAGGGTTGAGAGGGAGAAAAAACTCTGCAAAATGAATTTTCAGAGCAGTGTACAGGGAGTTACATGCACAAATGCCCTGTTGTTTATGGGAGTTTTGTATCCTAGGTTGCCATGAGTCCAGACTAAGTAGGTTTCCTTCAGCCAGTCAGCCACAGAAGAGTCTTCCATTCTTCTGTCCAGTGTCTTTGTTCTGCTCCTAGTCTTTCCTCTGGCTCTGAATTGGTGAACCATGCTGCCTCCACTTTGTGTAGATACTTATTCTTGAAAAGAATGCTCATTCAGTCTCTTCCATCTATCTGCCCCCCAGCCCCCCCCAAAAAAGGCAAAAATTTAAGGGCAGTCTTCACATTTTTTAGAAGATTTTTCTTTTTTTTTTTTTTTTTTTAAATGAGGATTATTCCCTGTACGTGGCTTTGAAAATGAGAGTCTGGGCAATATAGTTAATTAACACTTTACTGCAAATATTTTATAAATTGATTTAATTATCTTTTAAAATTTAGCTTCTAGCTCTAATGAGAATTCTGTGTCGATTGTAAGCTTCGGAGGGAGGGGGTGGATGTGGTGGGATTGTAGGTTTTTATGCCAGCTCTTACATATGCTAGTCTTTGTTCGGCAGAGAAAAAGGTGCCATTTAACTAATTAACCATATTGTTATCTGACTTTTTTTAGATAACTGTGTTTTCCTCCTTTTCCTCAGCATCCTGAGGTATAGTTTGGTTGTTTCTCAGAAAATAGAAGATGGTGCTTGTGTTTAAACTGTTGAATCATGGATGTTTTCCTAGGTGACAGCTAGTAATGATTAGGAGAAAACGTGTAAAACCCAGCTTCCAGGAGGGGCAACATTTTTTCTGAAGGCTGTTTAGTTAACAAGAATTTAACTAGTGTTTAATTTTTGGCTTCACCCAGTTACAGTGTAGCTAATTGGCACTGTGCATACCTGTCTGTGCTTTCACCTCTACATGACAGTGTTCACTACTGGGCCGTAGCTGTTTGTGTAGTCACGGTGTTGTTCAGGGCTGCATAGCTAAACCCATCCAGAAAAGCTGAATTTTCAACTTGCTTCTCTAACAGGAAGGTGAGCAGTGGGCCTGTGTTACACTTTGATGAAAGTAAAGATCTGTTTGTATTATTCAGACTCTTTTAAAAAATGTTTCTTAACTTTATTCAATACTTTTTTTAGTTTGCATTTTTATCTCCATGGATGACTACTTTTAGCACCAGCTTTTGTACAGTGTTCAGAATTCTGATGAGGAACAGGAAATCTTTTACTCTTTTAAAGATTTTTATCAAATTTTCCTGTTTATTTTAAACCAATCAAAGAGAGTAGTAACAGGTAGAAGCCCCATTTTATGCCTGTTACAAGCCTCCAATTTACAGGTGCCCCAGCTATTTTCAGTCTGATTTGACTTTAGTTTTCTGAACAGCTCCTTCAGAGGAAATGTTGTGAGGGAGCTAGGAAGCAATCAATGAACAGCCTTATTCTGTGTAAATAATTAAACAGTTGCATCTAAAAGCAGACATTGCATTAATACAAAATGTGCTTATAACTGTGTATGGAGGAGGGCAGCAGTGTTGGAACCCTGCTGCTAAACTTGTCCCTAATGATACAGAAAATTGCTATTTTAGTTGTAAGAGAGGGAAGAGTCACTGGTACGCAAATATTTTCAGTTTACGAGGTTGGGGAAGATGCTGAATGTTCTTTTTTTTTCATTTTTTTCAAATATGTCTGCTTACTTTTTACCTAGAAATGTTTTTATATACCTTACCCACTCATGCGTTCATGTGTCCTAATTGTGTAAGCCACCCTCCTTTCCATTTTAAACACAAAAACTAAGATTACATTTAAAAAAATAAAACACCATTTGGGCTAACAATTCAAGTGCCTTCTTATTCAGTCATGCTGATTTTTTATTGCCTTCTTTCGTATTTTATAATTCATTTTTTGTCTGTTTAGACTTTAAAATGCCTGGGTAAATAATTGTTACAGCCTTCATACACATAATATTTGTACTACCCTTGATGAGTTTTTTGCTTGGTTTTAATAGATTGCCAACATAGACACAACACATGGGCTGTTTTCATAAATAATGCATTAATTATTGTACTGTATTTTTAAATTCTGACATTTTTAAATACATCTGATTCTTTCCCACTCACCAAGACATTTCAGAAAAATGTGTTCTGGATTCTCCCTGCATTAGCAAAAGGCTGTTATTAATGATATCCTCCATTTGCAGTAGGTCCTGTTTGAAAAGTACAACAAAATTGCAGAAGGCATCTGAAGTTTCGGGCTTCTGCTAGGATGAAATTATTATTGGAAGCCTATCTTCATATTAATTTTTAATCTTTTTCTAACATTATCTTCCACATGGAGATTAAAGCCAAAATTAAGTATGGTATCAGTTTCACAAAGGTCTTCTTAATCTTACTTTCAGAGTGTTCTGGAATTCTGCTGAAAAATACTATTTTCTGTATTGTGCTGAGTTAACTCCAGGGCAGTGTCCTCAGATTTTTCTCCCTGTTAAGGCATGGCCAGCAGTGCATTTGTACGTGCCCTGAAAGTCACCAAAATAGCTGGTGGTTGTAATACACCAAAAAACCACAGAGCCCGTTTGGCCCTGTTTAAGCCTTGAAATGGGAATTGGTAGCTGGGGAGTCTTCTGCCAGCAAATAGCCAGCTTGAGTAGGAAAATGTTGAGGAACTCAGTGTGCATTCATTTGCAGAAAGGGGTGTAAGGCTGCAGGTAAGTGTATTAATGAAGTGTTCTGCATTTCCTGGGATTGCAGGATGGCACCTTAGGGGGCTGTTCAAGGCCAGAACAGGAGTCAGCTGTCTTGCTTTAAGGCTCAGGATAGTTTTCTACCCAAACAGCCACTCCATTCTCTAAGAAAACAATCTAAGGTAGTGTGAAAGCAAGCTTTGAAACAATATAAGGAGAGCTGTTTGAAGGGGCAGTTTAAAAAAAACACAAGGTAGAATAGTGGAGCAAAGGGAACGAAAACAGTAAATAGCAAGGCCTAAGTAGTAGTCTTCAGGAATGGAAGAGTTCCTGTGTATTAAACGAGAACAGTGAGGTCTAAATATCTTGCCTCAGCTTCCTGAAAATGGAAGGCAAGGGTTGGAATTTGGTTCAGAAAGTCTCGACAGGATTGCTGGGAGTAAAGCACCGCAGTCATGAGGGTGCCTAACAGATAAAGAGAACGTGGAGAATGAAGCTGGAGTTTGAAAGTTAAGAAATAGGCCAGAGAGGAGGATTTGCTTATAGGCAGTATGAGAAGGAATGATATGATAGGTGTTACGACTTACAAGGGATGTTGGAAAAAAAGCAGAATTTTATGGTGCTTATTAATAAGCAAGAAATGGTAAAGTTCTCTAACTGAAGTTGTGAGCCTGTAGAAAAAGAACTGATGGAAGCTGAGAGATCTGAGGAGAGGAGATAATTTGTAATTATCTTGAATAAATTGGAATAATTTCATCCAAGAAAGGGATTGGCTGAGAAGCCACATGGAGAGGTAAGAATTAATAATTAGAAATAGGACATAGGCTTACAAAGAGAGAGATTTAGAAATTGCTTGGAATTAAGGAAGTTGAAACTCTGGGCATTAATGATCTGACTAGGAGCACATGTGTGGGCGATACAGATATTTTCCATTCTAGTTTCTATAAATACTGGAACCTTATTTTAAGGTACTGTATTCCCATTTGTAGAAGGATGTGGATAAATTTCTCTATTCTAAATGGAAAATACACACTCTGACAACATTTTAAATAATCAAATTATTAATTTAAACATTTAAACTTTAACAATTAATTATTGGTAATTTGACAGTTAGTTCATAACATAATTAGTAAGAATAAAACTACCTCAGAAAATAGCAATAGTCTGCATATTTCTGGAAACAAAACATAAGTGGTTCATATCCCAAAAATCAGTGCAGTGCAGCATCCAGAACAAAGAGGGTCTTGACAGATGCTGCCAAGACAATCCCTGACCTCTACGTCAGTCCAAAAGATTTCATAGTAAATAGTAAGAGGAGAGATCACTGTTCTTCAGGGTGAGTTCTAGTAAATAATAGTGAACTTCTGTAAAAGCAAAACTAACTTTTCAATGCGTTTGGAATTTTTAGATTTTGTCAGAGAAACCTAGAAAAAATATCAGAGGGAAGATGTAAGGCAAAAGTTAAAAGGAATAAAAATAGAGTTACTCCCTGCTCAGAAAGGGTCTTGTTACAGGGTTTCTTTGTGAGGAGAAATAAGGGGAGAAGTGAAGATGAATTCAGGGCAATGCATATTGTCTGAACGAGTGTTTCATGAAAGTAAAGAAAAAAACCAGAAAGCAAAACAAACAAACAAAACAACCAGAAGTGAGAAACTTGTAAGTATGCGAACGCCAGTTCTGCTACAGAGGTTTCTTGTTTTTGGCTTAATTTAAAAAAATAAATAAATTTGGGTTTCAACCAAAATAGTAGGACTTTTCCAAAGCAGTTATCTCAATTCCACACGCAGATAAGGGAAAAAACATGGAAAAATAGAAAGCACCCTCTGAAATATTATATTCAAAGTTTGGAAATGCATTAATTCTCTCCTAGAAGGGATGGGTTTGAGTTAATGAGTTGGTGAGAGGATTGAGGTATTTTTATAGTTGTCTGCCCTAAAAAATGCATACTGTAGCAACAATTCAGGAAGACCATCTTTGCAGTTCTTAATTTGTTAGGTGTAAGACACCTTCACCTACATTAGAAAGAGGAGAAAGGATTTAGTTTTAAAGGTGGGGGTTTTTTTAGCATAAAAGCTTGAAGTAATTTGAGGCATCAGCAACTGAGTATTGAAAAAATAGCGAAGTAAGCAAGCCCTATGTTGTTTTTCAATAGCAATTGACTAAATCCTCTTACTGCTTCTAATAGAGAATGTAGGGTTTGACCTGATAATTTTGTGGAAAAGTGTTGATTTATTCTGTTAGATTAATATTGCTGCGTATTTTTTATCAGGTGAAAAGCCATTTCGTTGTGATGAATGTGGTATGAGGTTTATTCAGAAGTATCACATGGAAAGGCACAAAAGAACTCACAGTGGAGAGAAGCCTTACCAGTGTGAATATTGTTTGCAGGTAAGATGACTTAGTGAAATCTTCCGTGATTGGAAACCAAAACACCAGTCAATTCCTCAGTATTGCAGATGGGGCTTTCTCCATTTTACACAAATAAATATATAATGAATGTTTTTTCCATCAAGATGGGCTATCTTGGTGCACAGGTGGAGGAGAGTCACAGCTGGCTGTGCTTGATTTTATTGACTGTATACTCTTGTTGGACACTTCATTAGAAATTGGTAAAGTGGGTGAATCATCAAGTAAATTTGTTGGAATGAAAGGTTTCTTTCTGCTAATGTATTTCTTTTTGCATAATAATAATCCTAATCACCACCATCCTCTTCTCCAGTATTTCTCCAGGACCGATCGAGTGCTGAAACACAAACGTATGTGCCATGAGAACCGCGAGAAGAAGCCCAACAGAAGTGCCACCAAAGTTGGCTTTTTGCCATCGGAGGAAGATTCTGGTTTCTCTACGCCTCTGAAAGACAGCTCCTTGCCAAAGAAGAAAAGGCAGAAAACAGAGAAAACAAAATCTGGGGATAAGGAAAGTACAGATAAATCAGAACACAAGAAGGACAAAAATGACTATTTGCCTTTGTACACTTCTAGTACTAAAGTAAAAGATGAATATATGGTAGCGGAATATGCCGTTGAGATGCCACATTCTTCGGTCGGTGGATCGCACTTAGAGGAAGCAAATTCTGGAGAAATACACCCACCGAAGCTCGTTCTCAAAAAGGTCAACAAGAGGACCCTAAAGCAGCCACTTGAGCAAAGTCAAACCATTTCACCTTTATCTACATATGAAGACAGCAAGGTTTCAAAGTATGCCTTCGATCTTGTGGATAAGCAAAGTTTACTGGACTCTGAAGGTAATGCTGACATTGATCAAGTTGACACGTTACAGGAAGGGCCCAGTAAACCTGTACACAGCAGCACTAATTACGATGATGCAATGCAGTTTTTAAAGAAAAAGAGGTATCTACAAGCAGCTAGTAACAACAGTCGAGAATATGCCTTGAATGTAAGTACCATAGCATCTCAACCTTCAGTAACACAGGCAGCTGTGGCCAGTGTCATTGATGAAACTGCTACAGCCTCAATACTAGACACACAGGCACTGAATGTTGAAATTAAAGGTAACCATGACAAAAATGTCATTCCAGATGAGGTACTGCAAACTCTGTTAGATCATTATTCACACAAGGCTAATGGACAGCATGAGATCTCTTTCAGTGTGGCTGACACGGAAGTGACCTCCAGTATATCCATCAATTCCTCTGAAGTATCTGAGGTGACCCAATCTGAGACGGTTGGAACAAGCTCTCAGGCTTCCTCATCAGATAAAGCTAGTATGTTACAAGAATATTCCAAGTTTTTACAACAAGCTTTGGACAGAACTAGCCAAAATGATGCCTATTTGAACAACCCGAGCCTTAATTTTGTGACTGATAACCAGACTCTTACAACCCAGCCAGCATTTCCTTCCATGGAGAAGGTCTACACATCTATACCCGTCAATAGCTTTCGGTCGGGAATGAACTCTCCATTAAGAACAACTCCAGACAAGTCTCACTTTGGGCTAATGGTTGGTGATTCTCAGCACCCTTTTCCCTTTTCAGGTGATGAGGCAAATCATTCTTCTTCCTCCTCTACACAGGACTTCTTGGATCAAGTAACTTCTCAGAAGAAAGCAGAGGCACAGTCTGTTCATCAAGCATATCAAATTAGCTCCTTTGAGCAGCCCTTTAGAGCTCAGTACCATGGGGCAAGAGCTGGAATATCATCTCAGTTTAGCACTGCCAATGGACAGGTGAACCTTCGGGGACCAGGGACAAGTGCTGATTTCCCAGAATTTCCCTTGGTGAATGTAAATGATAGCAGAGCTGGGATGACTTCTTCACCTGATGCCACAACGGGCCAGACTTTTGGCTAAGAAATCTTTGTAAATAATACTGGCACTTTAGAACACATTTGTCAAAAGGGGGTTGCTCTGTATAAGATGGAGTTCTGAACAGCTTTTAAGAGCGCTATGTTAAAACAAAAGTAAGCTGATATTAGCAAGACCAATAACTGCTTCTTTTTTTCTTTTTTTTTTTAATTTTTTCGTTAGCCATCCGTCATTGAACTGCCTGATGTTGGTGCCCCTATCAAAGGCAGTTTATTATTCACTTGTTTGAATCCAGAAAATATTTTACCTTCTATGAAATTTTAAAATAAACAAAATCCCCAGGTAAGACTTTCCCCCATGACTGTTTCCTTGCTGGTTTCCTTGTATGCTTTGGGAGGACAGTTTATTGTCTCATACTATTCACATTGTCATTTCTAAGCTTGTCAGCATAGTCATTGCTCTTCAGCAGGGAATCAGCGTGTACTAAACACACAGAATAAACCAGTAAGTTTCAGAACTCAAACAAATATGGCTTTAAAAGAAAGTGTTTTCTAGAAAAATCTTCAGTCTCAAAAATAATTTTAGACCATGTGCCCTTTATTTCTGCTTTGCATTACCTTGAGTTGTGTTTGGAGGGAAAGAAAGTGAATTCTGATAGACTAACTCTACTATTTAAAAGTCTAATTAATTTAAAATACTTTAAACACTTTTTAAAGCAAAATGCCTAACTGCTAAAGCCTTTACTTCGTTCCTGAAGTAATGTGTATTTCTTTGTACAGCTGAATCTAGATGTAACTTTTTAATGACTTTTTCATATGCAGAAACCAAGATTTTGAAGTTTTAGTTAAAATACTCTGTAGACGACATTCCCAATTGCAAAATGCTTACACAAACTGTGTATTCCAAGATTTAAAACCTTAATTGTACCTACATACTCATAACGATTAACATAGAGCACTTAGCCAACTTTATAGTTTTTGATTTCTCAAAAAATAAAACCATTTTTAGATGTTTAGGTTTGATACGGTTGCATCATTTTCATCTCATACAGCAGCTCCAGTAATTCTTTTCCATATATTTGAGATTGGGTATTTTTAGCTTCTGTGAAAACTGTTTTAATTCTCTGTCTAGAATTTTGACAATTCCAATTGCTAAATTTATTGAAGTATCCCTGAAACCTGAAGAAGTGGGCATTCAAGTTCCCTATTTTTTAGTGTTTGCTTAGTGAAAGTCACTACAATTTTACCAACCCAAACTGGTGAATGATGCTAGTGAACGGGATTTCTTTTTTCCAGCCTAGGAGAGTGATCAGAAGTTTTCATTGCATTTCACAGTATAAATAAACTGCAAAGTTTATCCCTGTACCATGAATATGTTTTTTTGAATAGTACTTTGTCTTGAAGTATACAGTATGGTACGATAAGTAGTTCTGTGTGCATTTTTAAGGTGGTAAGATTTGAGTAGCCTAACTATTGTGTAGTTTAAGTTAACAAGTTTCAGATTTTTGAACTGTATGTTCATTCTATTGCACCTTCCCTAAAGGGACACTGTCTGGTAGTTCAAGGCAGTTTAAGCCTCATGTAGGCTGATTAACCAGGGAAAAAAACACACACACACACACACACACACACACACACATACACATATAGGTAGGTGTGTATATGGTGGATTTTTTAAATAGGATTGCATCCATGCTTTTATAGCACTGTTGCTAGCTGGTATCTCTCAGACAAAGCCATCAGGTAGGAGAAAAGGCTGCATCTCAAGGGGCTAAAATATATCCTGTCTTTTAAGAAAGGACTTGAACAGGACCTAGAACAGTTCCCATCTCTTACCAAAGCAGTAGCAATATTTTTCTGAATTTTCATTACCAGGAAACTGATCCCACTTTGTCTTTTCCCTTATGGTAGCACTACTACAGCACTAACTTCACTTGGTACAGTTGAGGGAGAAAGGGCATTTATTATCCATAGCCTGCTTCTTTTATTGGCAAGAAAACAGTTTATATAAATTAATTTCTTAATACTTTTGTATAAGAAAGCAGGCTCTTTTGATTTGTTGACCCTGTGTGTAATACAGTGAGGCATTTCAGCATGCTATGACTTACCAGTAATTTTGTCTGAATATTTGGCCATGACTTAGAAAGAGTGGGCATCAAGGGAGAAAAGTGAATTCCTTATGGACTATCAATGATACATGTAAAGAAATATCTTTGAAAGAATATTTTTAAACTGTTTCATGGTCTCTCTCTTTTTCTTCCTTTATGGTCAGTTTGGTTTTTTGGCTTTCCATTCTGTGTTGCACAGAAATAACATAAACGGTCCCTATATCCCAGGAAACCACCTCTTGTAAGGCATACTTTGTTTTCAGTGTTTCATTTCCATGACATCCTAGCTTGTGGTGCCTGAATAATACTGTGTTGGCACTTTTATTCCTATGCCCTGATGTTGCAAGGAAATGGCAATTAATTGTACTATTTGTTAAATATAGCAAGGAACAAAAGAAAAAAAAAAGGCTGGGTTATTACTGTGTTACTGCACTGCTGTGGCCCCATAGGGAGGTAAGAGGAATGAAGCCTCCTTCTCCCTAAGGGGACTGACTCAGCTTTATTTAAAAAAAGTTACTGCATTGACGCTCTGGTGTGAGAATGTGACTGAGGACTCAGAGGGAGTGGCTCTCCCATGCCATGTCACACTTGGGAATCACTCCGAGGGGGTGTGAGGGAGCAGGCTGCTGTACAGAGTGAAGGAGCTTGCTCTTCCCTGCAGCCAAGTGGGGATCACCAGAGGAACTGCTATTCCTTACACCACAGCTCATTCCCTGGCCTGCTGCTGAGCCATTCCAGCTGCACTCTGTGCCTTAGGACAGGCTGTGAAGTCCTGTCTAAGCCACAGGGACTGTCTTGTAGGGTTCTTCCACGTGTACAATTAAAGCAGTGCTGTGAGTAGCTGATCTGCTGATGCTTGAAGCTTTCTGCACTGGAGGAGTTAGCCAAATACACTGCTGTGATTCCTTGAGTACGTCCCCTTTTATTCTGGAACAGGTGTTTATGTAGTTCTGGGAGGTTCAGCTCTGTAAAAAGCTCTTGCTTGTTTAATAATGGCATTATTTAATAACGTTTTTCACTGCTCACATTTTGCTGATTTTAATCTGCTGCAGATGCACACTCTTCATGTCGATCACGACATTTTTGTTAGTTTTCTGTGTACGTCTGGAGAAAAACAGCTTTGGTTGTCTGTTCTGTTCTTGTGCTGTCAGCATAAGGCTGGGGTGAGCGTGGAGATTTCCCTGAGCTAACAGCAGGCATTCTTACCGAAAGGTCATGCGAGCACCGGACATGTGTGTGTGTGTAAGGTGGAATTTTTGGGGATATCTACTAGTGATAGCGCAATGATAATTTTGAAAAAGAGGAAATTGATGACATTTATTACCAAGCTTTCTTTCTCTCTCTACATATATATGTATATGTATATACAAAACACATATATATATATATATACATGCACTTATTAATAGGCCATATTTTGGTCCTAAATTACTTGACAGTGTCCCTTTTAGCATGAATCTTTTGATATGTTTTACCATTAATAAAACAGACAATGAAGGAATCAGCTTGTAATGGTATACTAATAGGCATTTACATTTTCTTCATTTGATTTGAGAATGAATTAATCATAAATGACAAGTTTTGGGGAGAAGGATTAACCATGTGTATTACTGTATGTTGGTTTACGAATAACAACATAAACAATTTAAATTGGATGATAAAAGAACCATGTTTATGATCTTGTGTCTCCTAGTGTTGTCTTTAGGAAAATTGTACTTCAAGAAGAAAATAGAACAAGAAAGTATTCATGTGAAATAAGACTTGTATTATTTTTATATTGTACTTGTCAGTTTTTTTGGATGATGGGAGCTTTTCATTGTTAATTGAGAAGTACAGTAAAATCTTGCTAATTCGCTGACCTCTAAACAGAGCATCTGACAGGTTTCTACATCCCTCATGGTCCCTTCCCACCTCTCTGCAATGGTCTAAAAAGTACTGTAGCAAGGTCTCACACAAATAATACTGTACTACTTCACCCAAGTATACTACAGCATCTATATTAGTATACTGGGAGGTGGAAGGAGTATTGAAAACTAAATTGCAGTTGTCAAAATAAATGAACAAAGTACATTTTGTGATGTGACATCCTTGCTTTTGTTGCCTGCTTCTTTGCTATTTTCAAAATTGTGATTTGTAAAGGGTTTCTAAGGCATTGCTGCGAATTATTTGGGTTCTACTGTAACTTTTGGAGTTTATTCTGAAGTATTCATGTTCTCCTATGAAAACTTTCCACCGGAACAGATACATTATATTCCATGCTTGATCAGAGTATTTTTATAGTATTTGTATCATATGGAGTAACTATTTGAAATGAACCAGAATATTTGGATGAATTCTCTCTGAATTTTGCAGCATTGAATTACATTATGTATGTATATTTGCTGACTAAATTTTCTTGGCTTTAAGAGCTTTGATTTTCATTCTTCTTTGTTTGCTTGTTTTAATACCATTACAAATCACAGGGAAAATCCTAATACTCCTGGGAATCCGTTTGGAAATGTTAACAGGCAGAAATATGTTTATGCAGTCGGTACCAATACACATGTGAACTTTCAAATTACATGGTTGGTACTGAAGCAAATGAATAATGTTACAGTTTCCTAGAGTTAAATGTTTTACTAAAATGAAGCCTTGTAACTTTGAAAGTTCATTGGACTTAGGGTAATGCATGTTTATGTTAGGCATGTAATGCATTTAGCTGAAACTCACTTTGCAAAGGAGAAGCACTAAGAAAGTATTACTGCTAATGAGAAGACGTCTTAAATTGAAATCTAAACTTCTGTTCAAGTTCAATTTGCTTTGTATCAGGGAAATAAATTTATAGTTGCTTTTGCTCTACTCAACAAACAAAACCTTCTGTTTCCTTTTTAAAATTACATCTTTTGGTAGGAAACAAACTGAGGCAAGCAAACATTTCTAAGAGTTGTTTCTTGCTTTCCTTAATCCAATGGATGGAAAGGTAATATTGTGTAAACAACATTATTTTATTTTTTTATGCAATATCATGCTGTAAATATGATTTATCAAATAAGGATGTACCTATGATTGAATCTTTGATTCTGCACAGCTAGAGTTTATATATAAATATAAATGTGTCTTGACAATCAAGGACTTATGTCAGTCTTCCTTTATGACGTTTCTTATTGTTATGCATTCCATTTGTTTGACTTGAGTATTTGTATTGTCTGTAAAGTATGTAATGGTTTTATAGCTTGTTTAAAAACAAACAAAAAAGCCTGTAAATATGAACTGATCACAGTACTGCTCTGTTAGAAGGCATATGATGATGTACTGTTTGTAAGCAATAATACATGGCAGTGCTAACTTGACAAGTAGCATAAGGATAAGTTCCAAAAATACCTTTGGGAGTTAATAGCCTTGTTTGAGTTAATGAATATTCTTAATCATTTTTTTATAAATAAATTCAGATGTCCTCCTGCTGGAATATATAACATTGTTTACAGAGCACAATTTCAGTCACAGAGAGGACAGTCTTTAGATCTATGGCTTCATCCACTTTGAGTGAGAAATGAATGGCTTGGCTGCACTTCTGCGAGACGAGGAAGACTGCTAAGGTTGAATAGCTGTGTCTCTAAAGGATCAGAGATACTATTCTGCTTCTGTGCTGATTCCTGCCAGTTCCTCTACATAAATTTGGAGTCTTTAATTCCCGATACTGAACTGATGAGACTTGGGCCACCCATAGAAAGGAGTAGTTCTCTTCTTAATTCATATGCAGATAAACAGTGAACTTTTGAGTCATCTCTTCCTTTGAGTTGCATATTTTTCAAATTATGAGCTATGAGATGATGAGATGGGTTTATTCTGATAAACTAGATGTCAAACTTATAGTTTGAATTGAATAGGTATTAGACTGTACAGAGCAGCATATCTATTTGAACAGTCATCACTGCTTTAGAACCTCCCCCCAATTTATAAATGTATATGACCTACATTTTATAGAAAAAGAAAATGTTTTTAAATGCTAGTCATTTATATAATATGTGCTTTGAAGGATTTGCTAGTCCACTTCTGTCACTTTTAGTACACTGGTATCTTTTATATGTAATGTATGCTTTTTATTATTATAATTATTATTATAATTATTATTGTAGACATTTCAGTAGGAGGAATTTTGCAACAGTATGAGGGGTTGAAATTTTCATTGTCAGAAATGAATTTTACTGGACTTTGTCTGTGTAGTCTTGTCTTTCTTTAAATACTGTCTGGAAGGGAACTTGGTATTCAATAAAGCAAGTGACTTCCTTTTATTTTGAAGGCATACTATATAGTGCTGAATTGGATCTGAAAACGTAATGGATTTGAAGACAGAGGAATTAGTACAAAATCTAGTGTACAGAAGAAATTGTCTTATGAAAAACCTGATTATATATATAGTGAAACACTGTTACAGTGAATTTCTGATATAGTGCTATTTTCCTGAAGTCCATATGCCTTCTTTGTATTTCAGTTAATAAAAAAATGATAATTTGTATAGATAAATTTAGGATAATAGGTTTATTTCCATCATTATACAGTATTTCTTTATCCTACAACATCTATTCCGTCCCTTTATTATCAGACAAAAGACCGTAACCTGAATTCCATTAGTTGGAGTATGTATATATAGGTGAGATGGTTTTATAGGAACCTGGAAAGTATGAATTTGCATATTCCTTATGTTTCTGACAGAAATCAGTATGGGAGTCTTTCATTATTCCTGTGAAATGAGGAATTTCCTGATACCAAGAAGAGAGTGAGAGAGAGAGAGAGTGTGTGTGTATGTGTGTGTGTGTGTAGGTCCATGGAAGATGTTTGGGTCTCAAGGCCAAAATGATAAAAGTATAAAAGGATTTAATGTAGCTCAACACATGACTTACATTTAATATGTAAAAGAAACATTTAAATTTCATAACTCAAAAAAAGACAAAAATAGTTTTGCAGGGAACAAAACTATTTGGATAGCAGGCTTGACCAAATGAAATTTTTTTGGTTAAACTTGATATATTTTAAATGATTCTATTTCTGCCTTTATTTCTGCCCTAAAAGCAACTTAAAATATTTTGGGAGTTACTCTTCCTGTTCATTTGACTGTGAGTGTAATTTATATCATGGTTTACAAAATGTGGCATGAAGGATTGGATTGTTTTATCTGTATAATACAATGAAAGTTTGCTTTTTTTTTTACATAATCATGGTGAATGGTATTGTATTCTTAGGACTGATTTATTCATTAAGTGACTTAATGAGTTTCATCACTTTTGACGATATTGTTTTCTTACGGTTAACTTAGTCTTTTTGGGTTTATAATACCCTTCTATGTATTGTGATACTAAGGGAAGTTATGTTTTTGCTTTATTTTTAATTAAACTAATAGTTTGATAATTTATATTTGCAAATGATGCATTTTAAATGTGGTCACTTGCTGTTTTAAAAATAAAAATATAGAATACTGTTTTATGAATAGACTTAGCAGTATTTTTCATGTTAGATAATTTCAAACAAAATCTGCTTTCTTAATGAGACAGATGAAGGCATGTAAAGATACATATTGTTGTGCAAGAACTGAAGTGGATACTTTTCAACAATTAAATGAAATATTTAAATATTTGATTTGAAACACACAGAACTTATTTGGGTTTTCTTCTCCTTTGGATCTCTTTGCCTCCTTTGATTATAGAAAACAGAATATATGACCTTAACTTTAATCCTGGTTGTCTGAGAAGATTGCACTGAAACCACTTTAGTAGAAACACCTAGTGTTAGACCAGCTTTCTTTTTGTGGTTTTTGTTTGCACTAGAGTGAGTTTGTTCAGTGCCAGCAGCTCCTCACGTAAATGAGAATCAGGACTTTGTTTTAATCTCAGTTGGAAGTTGATTACTCAAGATTTCAAGTCTGTTGGCTAACAGTATGCCGTGTGTGCACTGCAGCATTTTGTAGCATGTGTAGTATATGGAGTATTTGTTACATAGATTTTTCTATTCTTCAAGCAAATATTAAAAAAAAAATATTGAGGATCATAGCGTTTATGCACCTACAAAACCATAATTATGCCCTGTAGCATTAATTACTGATAATTCAGTTTTCTCCTCTTTATTTGTTCATGTGTATCAAGCATAATGTTTCCCTGAATCTTTTGGTAGGGTCCCTCCTGGTAAATACTTGATTTTTGTAGAATGCCTGGCTCTGTTGATTTTACCTCATGTAAGAACAAGCTTTATGTAAGAAGGTGTTAAAAGTGGCACAATACCTTTTAAAGAGAAAAAAAACTGTAGCGAAGCAGTGTGTGAAGACTGGAGCTGTGATCAGATGGGCGCGGCAGGAAGAGCTGGTGGGCCTGGGATGTCACCAGCCCCTCGCCCGGTGGGTGCAGCAGGGCCACTGCCTGGGCATCCACCAGCCACCTCGGGGCACCTCCTGGGGCAGCGGTGGCTGCGTGACAGGAGCTGCTCGTCTGGCCTTAGCCTGCGCCCTGCTCAGGAGCTTGGCTCAGCTGGCTGGGTTTGGCCCTAGCAGAGAGGGGCGTTCGGGAGGTGTGCACTCATGTCTTACCCGGGGCCAGCAGCACAGCCCCGGGTGGTCACTGCCTGCGCCAGCACAGACAAACTGGCCGTAGGAAATGCCCCTGCTCAGTCCCTCTGAGCCGTGGGAGGCACTGCTGTCTCTGAGTGCCTTTGTGTACCCCCGGAGCAGGGTGTGAATGCAGCTCCGGCACTGGATAGGACTTGGTTTCAGTCTTACTCCAGTGTGCAAGTTATGGTATTGCCTTTTTAAAATACCTTATAAACTTCACGTGGTATGTTAGCATCCAGCCAGCATAGTAACTGCTTTTAATGGTCTCATGTTTAATAGTTCTGAGTTGTGGGTGCACTCTGACTCTGCAACGTGCCTGATGACGTAGTGTCTGCGTACTCAGCCACCCTGCTTGTCTTTATGTTTGCTTACATTAGTTATACTGATTTTCATTTGTGTTAATTGTGTGGTGGAAATAAGAAATCAAAACTGATCGCATCTGCTTATTGACTTACATGATTAATATTGTCAAAGAGTAAAGTGATACTGAAGAGATACTTCTCAACATTTTGATATTGAATAGAATTATCAGAACCTACATTTTGTGTTGAGTGACAAAAACAGTCCATTTAAAGTAGCTTGCTTTTATTTTTTGCTAGGAGAAGGAAGCAGTTTTCTGTTAAAATAATTGGTTATTTGTTTATTTAGAGGCTTTAAAAATATCTCTTTGAAATTAATATTTTTCTTGCAGTGCACAGGGTAAACTATTTTGTGGCTTCAGGATAGACAGCAGTTTATGAAAGTTCGGAGATCTGGAGGTGTGTTGGCTTAGGGAGGTCGTCTCAGAAAGTATCCTGTTTGTTGGTTATCTTCTGCATTGCACTTGACAAATCAACAGAAGATAGTCTTCTATAGAATATTGTTTGCTTTTTTGTCTGCTTTAGTTGTCAAGACATGGAGTTTAATGAAGAGAGCTGTTCACTGGAACAGGGGGTTAAAAAGGAGCCCATCTGTGCTGTCCTTTTGAAGCCAACAGCCCTGCCCTGGTTGCTCAGGTAAGTTGCCTCCTCTGCAGTGCCCTTCCCCTTTCACACCAGGGCTGGTCTTCAGGATCCTGACATCCCTGCTGCACCGTCTGCTTCGAATGCATACATGTGCAAGTCACTGGCAGAGATTAAATAGGATGATTTGGTGAGGTTCCATTTTAAAATGTGTGCACGGGTTTTTTGCAGTCCAGTCAGCCTATGTCACTTTTACCGGTGTCGGCAGCTGTGCACGTCATGCAGAAATCATGGAATCTGGTTCCTACCTCTGTTATTTAAACTCACTTCTGGATGTTTGCTGGGTGTACAAGTCACTGTTGTTTTTTCCACTCGGAGTCCATCTCCCTGGGCAGCTCTGCCTGTCTTCTGCAAGACAGCCAAGATGTGATCGCTGTTTGTGTGATTTCCTTGGGCCAGGGGCTGTGTCTTCCAAGCCTCTTGGCTACGAATGTGGTGCCTACTCCCAGATCAGGCTTTGTGCTGACATCTTTTTAGATAGATCAGTGCCTTGGCAGTAGCTTGTACGTAGCTGCCTTCATTTAGAGGAGGTGATACTTTCTCAGCAGCTATGGGAATACAAGTAGTACTACTGAACATGTTAACTTTCACATTTATTCACATAAAATCTTTGTTTCTATATTTTCATTACTGCAATTTCACAGAGGCAGAAGTAACAGCTTCTGTTAGATCAAAAAGCACTAGCATGGCCCAAATGAAACCAAAAGGATCGATTATTTTAGCTGTGTAATTTATAAAAAAATACTTCTCTGTTGTAATATGAATAATGACTGTTCAAAATGTGTAAGTATTATACTCTGAAAGCTGTTCAGGAGCTGCAGGTCCTTAATCAGTCTTGTCACGAGATAAACTGACTCATGAGAGACGATAAAGCAACGACTGCGAGTGCTGGGAATGTTCAGGGTAATTGCGAGGTAATCTCAACCATGCAGTGATGTGCAAGAACAAAACAGAGGATGACATCAGAAGCTGAAAGGATGAGTTGTTTGTTTTCTCTCAAGTCCTGCATTTTCTTCCATTTCTCTTGCCAGTTCCTGAAATCATCTTTGTTATAAAGCTAATTATAGACAGAGCAGCCTAAGAAAGATACAGCTCAGAAAGACATAAGTGCAAGGGAACCAGTGGGACAAAGTGATCTTTTCCTGCAAACCAGGACTCTGAAAGGGGGATTTTCTTTAGGACAACATCTGTTACCTTAAAAGAAGTGAACAGGATGATTGATAAGTCTCCTAGTCAAACACGTAGCTAGAGTGATGGATGTTGCAGCTACTTGAAAAGGAGCTGTAAGGAGAGTGTGAGTCCCCACAGTGGGTGTGGAAATGTGCTTGGCAGTATTGGCTCTCACAGAGTTGTTGCCTGAAAATCCATTTTGAGGAATTGAAACAAGAATGTTGTTTGTAGTGATGCTCAGGTATTATGTTGGTAACTGCTGTTACACACACTGAACAACACCAGGTAAAAATCCATTTTAAAGGCAAAGTATTTTACAGTTTGCAGCTGTGAGTGAACTTGAAAAAGATCGTGTCTTCATTTAGTCTGAGAACATACTCTTGGTGTCGCAGCCCGTTTAACTATCAGTCTAGGGTTTGTAGGTCATTAGGTGGTGTGATTAGCTAAACTGGGTGGTTTATTCACAGTTTGTGCTGTGTGTGTACATGGAAATTGCACATTGCTGTGTTACAAGATGTTTGTGTCTGGCAGCTGAGGAAAATGATGATGAGGTAGGTGAGAATTAGTATCCATCCTACTAAGAATCAATCCTTTCCACATTTCACAGGATGGCTCAGACTTGTGGGTGTTTCAAATTCACATCTTCTCTTGCTGACCGACCTCTGTCCTGCTGCTTTCCCTGTTTTTGGAGGCCACGTTTATATCTTTGACACCGCTATTGTTCCCATTCCTGTTATATCCCACACAACCTTTTGTCACCCTCTTCACTTTCTTAAATCCATTTCCAGACTCCATTCCCTGGAGCAATTTCCACTGAGTGACACCCCATGGACCATCAAAAGTCTTCTTAAATCACGGTTCAGAATGTCCAATATGTGCATCTGCCAGGCTTTGGATGGTTCCATCTGCCAGTCTCTAGGACCTATGTAACTTGAGGGAAAGGATTCCAGTTGGTCTGTGGAATTCGCAGTGTCCTTTGCTAGCTCTGAAAGCATTGAAGATTTGGACATTGAGAAAACAATTTTAACTATTAGTTTCATTTCCCCCTCCTTTTATTCCCTGTAGAGCTAAGGTACTCAGCGTAATGAAAGAGAATTTTAATTAGGGCTTTTAGAAATCTTTCTCAAATTGTTTGTGATCGTTTTCTTGGAAGGCCTCGAAGTGGTGCAGAGTAAGGCTCACGTGAAGACACTGGTTCTGAAACGTGCACAGCCCTGCTGAAGGAGTGCTCCTGCTCTTGGAAGGATTCTCCTGACAAGCAGAAAAATGTTGAAAGTTGCCATGACTAAAATAGGAACAGACGGAGGTCAACACCGAACATTCCTGAAAGTGCTTCTTAGCAGTGCTTGGTGATTTTAATGTGTCAGTTATGGTTCTTGAAAAAACACCTTTTACTAGTTTTCTCCTGTGGTTCTTTCTGGTGGAGAGGCAGGATTTCCCAAAGGAGTGTTCAGCAGTGGCAAGTGGCAGTAACAGCCTGCCCAAGAAACTTCTTTAGCACTTGCCTGGTGTGCAAATGTGTGGGGGGGGGAGCACAGAAGTGCCTGCGGGCAGGTTACAGGGCTTGGTCCTCAGGGAATTAGTGGCTCTTCATCAGTGCTGCAACAAATTCAAGATACTTCTTTCAGATTTTTCACTGGCCCTCATGATGGGAGAATCTGGCTGAACCTGTTCCCTGGTAGTTATGGAGTGTAAAAAGAAGGGATTGGAAGAGAGCTTCCAAAATATTCCAGGAATGGGATATCCTGGGGAGATATCCACAGAATTGGGATTGTGCAGCCTGGAAAAGACACTTAGGGGTGACCTAATTGCAGCCTTCCAGCACCTGAAGGGAGCTTAAAAGAAGCACTATGAGAGCGTGTAGTGACAGGACAAATGGGAATGGCTTCAAACAGAAAGAGCAGGTTTAGATTAGATACTGGCAAGAAATTCTTTACTGTGAGGGTGGTGAGGCACTGAAACAAGTTGCCTAGAAAAGCTGTGGATGCCCTATCCCTGGAAGTGTTCAAGGCCAGGTTGGACAGGGCTTTGAGCAACCTGGTAAAAGGTGTCTCTACCCAAAGCAGGGCGGTTGGAATGAGGTAGTCTTTAAGGTCCCTTTGAACTCCGGCCATTCTGTGATTTCCTCAGGCTTCATCCTCCTTTGAGAAGTCATCTGTCTTCTCTGAACTCTTGCTTTCCTTTTGTGTCACTCGCAGAAATTTGGTGTTTCCATTTAAGAGTAAAGGCTTGTTTACACTTCGCCTCTGCAGGAAAATCAAAACAGGTCCACTGGATTACGTGGATGTCTTCTGTGGATCCTTTTTGAAAAGTAAAATGGCTCTAACTCACTTTGGAAGTAAATTATATTCAAGTGTGCTGCACAAGCTCTAAGGAAGGGTGGCTGGCTCTAGATTTGATCCTCTTTGTATTGTGACTATCCAAAATTCCTGCCTTTAATTCAGGTGGAGCTTTGCCTGTGCAGGGTCACAGGATTTCTCGGCAGCCCAGGGCTGGGAAGTTCGACTGGATCGAGTTTCTGTTGAAACATCGCTGCAGCCGCTCCTGTGCGGAATCAGAGCCCCCTTTTCCCGTGGCCACCGTTTCCTCGAGCAGCTATGAATTTGCTCATTTGTTCGCTTATTTTGTCAGGCTCCTGAGAACCGCAGATTGAGTGGCAATCTGCTCCCAACCCCTAACGATTTCTGTTTCCCACGCTCGGCGCTGCGGGGTCTCGGCGCTCCGGGACCCGGCGCGTCCCGGGCACGGGTGGGACCGGCCCGAGCCGGGCAGATGCCGATACCGATGCCGATACCGATGCCGATGCCGCTGCGGGGGCGGGCGCGGTGCCCGGGCAGACGTGGCAGCGCCCGGGGCCGCCCCGGAGAGAGGCGGCGCCGCGGGAGCCGGCGGGAAGGAGGGAGGGAGGGTCCGGGAGCTGCNGCGGGAAGGGGGGGGGGAGGTCCCGGGAGCTGCCAGGTGAGTGGGGTCGGCACCACGGGGACACCCCCGAGCCGGGCTGGGGGCCCGGCCTGAGCCGCGGGGACCGCGCCGGGCTTGGCTTGGCTTGGGTTTGGCTTTGCTCTGCCCGCTGCTCCCTCCGGCGTTGCGGCGGCTCGGCCGGGGCGGAGGCGGCCGAGGGAGGNGGTGTGGGGGAATTGAGAAAAAATGAATTCAAAAAGGAGGAAACAAACAGAAGCAAGAGGGAACGGGTAGGTTGGGGCGGGCAGCCCGGTGTGGCGGTGGCCGCAGCCCGCAGCACGAAGGGGTTGGCAGCGCCGTGGCCTCTGCCGAACCGAAGCTGTCCGGCCACACCGGGAAATTGAAGCTGCTGGGGAGAGCCCGGGCTCGTTTCCCACACCTGGTGTTCCGCAGCCTTCGTTGCACTACGCAGATATGTGAAAACAAAACGAGCTCGGTAATTGTCCTGGCTGGCGCAGTAAATGAGTAACTGGGAATAGCCAAGCGCTGCTCTGTGTGGCGTTACCTTTGTTGCACTGATGGCTGCTTCATTTCCCTTTAATTCCGCCGTCCTAAAAGACTCCTAAATTAGGTGTTTTTAAGAACTTGACCCGGAGAGGAGTTGAAGGGATTTATTGAAACTAAAATGCTGTTGGCTGCTGGGTCCCTTGGGGGAGGGAGGCTTTGGGAGCACCTCCTCTGGCGAGGACGGAGGCTTCGGAGGTCGTGGGACCACACGCAGTTGTGCTTGGGAAGGCGTTAACCTTTCCTCTTCAAAATCAGCCAGCTGTTGAGTAGCTCAGAGCAGCGACGCTTAGCTCAGAAGTAGCTTTAATGTGATGATTAATAAAATAGTGCTTTGAAAGGATATGGAGGGCACAGAAATTTAATCTATAGGAATCTGGTTTTGCAATTAAATATAGAAGTGTTGCAGGAAAAGGAGATGAGCCTTTGTAGTGTTTCTGCGAGGTTTGCTAATGCTCTTCTGCTCTGTTGAGTGCTAAATGGTATGGAAAGATTAAAACAGACGTTCTTCTTTAATTTATAAACTGGTTAGTGTATTTGGCAGAAACTTTAGGAAAAATAACATCGATTTACTTTCAAGTTAGAGGCTCACTTATATTAGAGGAAAATCGTGCCTGTTTGGTTTATTTATCCTGCTGGTGTGTATAGCAGAAAAAGCTTCCTCAGGGTTGGTGACCTAGATACAAAATAGCACCCAAAAATATCCCTGTGCTGATAGAATGCTGCATGGGGCAAGAGGAGGGCGCCTGCCCCAAAGACCTTCTGCTCGCAGACCCTAAATTGCAGAAATATTTGCACGTTCATGGGTTGGGATGTGGCTGTGTGTGCAGCAGCCACCCTGGCACGTTTGTTCAGCTCCCGCTTCTGTGCTTTACACCCCCTCCCGTGTTTGCTTTGGCTACTTCGTAGGGACCAATGGGTCCATGAGTTGTGGTGGGATGATAATTACAGAATTGGGTAATAAGATTGTAGGCAGTTGCAAGTGCCACGGAGGAGCAGTAGTGCAGAGGCAATTTCCTGTGATTGTGGTGGAGGAAGATCTTACACCGAGGTGAGCAGTAGCTGAGCAGAAAGGGCTCCAGAGCACGGGGCAGAAGAAGGGTTTTCAAGCAGAGAAAAAGGAAGAAAAGGGTGAGATAAGGGGATTTAAATGTCTAGGTGGGTAACATTTCTTGCTAGGTGTGCTTCAGGTCTAAAATCCATGCGTGCAGCCCTTCTTTCTGCATTTTGCAAGTTTCAGGTGAGTAAAATGGGTGCATCACACCTCTCCATGTGATGTTACACATCAGACACACTGAGCAAGTCACTTCAGCCCTGAGCTACTGCGAGGGGTTGAGGCCATCTCCTTCTGGCTCCCTGGGTGGAGTGGTTTAGGAGAGCAGGGGGCCGCAGGGCTGCAGCCTCTCTGTTTTTCCACATCCAGATGGGACTGCTGTGGCAGACTGGAGTTTGGATGACCCCTGTGAATGCTTTTCTGAGTGAAGTCTCCGTTGAGGAAGGACCATACTGGGAATTCTTAGGAGAACATGGCTATTCAATTGGAATCTTTTTTGATGTTGTGTATTTTCTTCCATTTTTTATTGCTGTGGCTATTCGAATAAAAACATGAGCTTTGTTTCTTTGGAGTTCATCTGCTCCTGCTGCTTTTGCCCTGCTTGAAGTCCCAATCTCCCTGTAACAGCAACCATTTGTGATATTGTGAAGGGTTATTTGCTTCAAGAATGGGGAGACAGCAGCAGGGCATCAGTGAACTCTTATAGCTTTGGTGCTGCTTAACTGGCCATGTGGGCAGGGCAAAGAAAAACCTCCTGTGCTGGCCATTGTAGCCCAGCTGCAGGAGACCTTCTGCAGCTGAAACACTGTGGTGGAGCAGCATCTGCTTTGGTTATTTAATATTGGGTATTTCAAAGTAGAGTAACAAGGGTAGGATGGTGAAAGGCATTCAGACCCTCTGTCTTACCTAGGCATGGTGTACTGTACTGAGGAATAGCCAAAAGGTCTCTCTTGATGACTGGTGTGGGAGACTGTGGGTAACTGAATGCACTGGCAGGACCTTAGTCTGCAAAAGGTACAGCTGAAGGAGATGTGATCAAAGCTGTGAAGTGATGAATGGTGCTGGGAAGTGAATAATCCATGTGTCCTGTGTCACTGGAGCACAGGAGCATGCAATGACATTACCAGGCACCAGATTTAAAACCAACGAGAGGAAATGCATTTTGCAGACAACACTGTGGAGCTGTGCAGCCAGTGCTACAGGATGCTGGGGTGAGATTTGGAAAAGGCTACCAAGGGCTGTTAAATGTGTGGCTGATGGTGGAGCCTGTGCTGGGAGCAGGGCTTGGGAGGGTGCTGGAAGGGCGTTGCTCTCTGCTTGCTGTGGTGTCACTCTGGTTCAGCATCTGCTACCAGCTGCTATTGACTGTGTGGACAATGGCCTTGTGCTTTGGCAGACTGAGAAAGCAGCAGTCATGTCTTTCATCTTTCCTGCTTTCACAGTAAGGCTGGAATAAAACCATGAATCTTCTGCAACGGAGGACCCAGCACTGCAGGAATTGGACCGAGCTGACCTTCCACTCAGAGCAGCTCTGCCTGTGGCTGTGTTAGAGCTGTGCTTTGGGCAGGCGGAGGGACCGCGGAGGAGATGATGTTCAGCCGGAATGGTGCCCGAAGTGAGGGATATGTCCAAGAGCTCTTCCATGAGGAGGCACAGCAGGTATGTCAGAGAGCCATTTCCTTTCCCAAATTTCCATCTCCATAGTCTCTGCCCTCCTGGTCACCTCTCTGGCAAAGGAGCAGGACTGAAGTAACGAAACTGCCCTTCGTTTTGCTATGTAAATCTGAGGTGTATGACTTAGAAAGGGAAAGAGGAGACTTGATTTCCAGAGGGCAGGAGGAAACAGTTGCCATGGAGAAACTGCAGTTTCCCTGGAGTTTCAGATATTGTTTCCAGCAACTCTGGAAATTCACCGTGCCCCAAGTACCGGAGTCCCATGTCTCCTCGAGAAACAAAGGGTCCTGATCAGACATGACTGTGATGGGAAGACCATCTTAACCTGCTCTGTTGGTCCAAGCTGGTCCAGCCTGGTTTGTCATATCCTCTAAGGGACTTCTCCCACGCACTGAGGACCCTGCTTGCCTTGGTGGAGTGGTTGGTAGGGACAGGAGGAGAAGCACAGTGTGTAGCTGCAGGCTCTGTGAAGGACCCTTGAATGGTGTTTTTGGTTCATGCACCGGGGTTAATTCACCGAGGCTCAGTAGGGTTCTGTTGCTGCTCATCCTACAAGGATATAAACAGGGTATTGCAGGGAGCCCTCTCTTTCAGGGCCCAGGGATCCCAAGAGCCCGACAGCCCTTCATCTGAGGGACAACCTGCAGCAAAGGGGTGTCTTAGCAGCTGTTGGTGGCCATCCCCCTGGTGGTGGCTGGCTGTGGCACCACTTGTGCAGCCTGTCCATAAAACATGAGAGGTAAACCCCAGGCTTTGCTTTTCTCTAGGTATCTCAAACGCAGACCAAGCCCTGGTGGAAGATCCAGCTGTTTGTATGGGAGCCGGTGCTTTTTGGAACATGGGATGGGGTCTTCACCTCCTGCATGATCAACATTTTTGGAGTGGTTCTTTTCCTGAGGACAGGATGGCTCGTGGTGAGTGAGTGCTGACTTGGCTGTATGTTTGAATAGACATTTTCCTCTGCCCCTCCTTACCTTGTATCTCCATCACCACCCAGGTGTTTTGGATTCTGTGCTCTTTGTTACAGATGTTGCTCATGCCCTCTGGTAATTTGTAGCCTTTCAACATGTTCCACTAAAATGTATAGCTGAAGTGGCCTTTGTGAGTGGTTTCCTATCTTAGCTTTCAGAAAGAAAAAGGAAAACACAACAACCAACCTTGACAATGAACAGGGACACCCTTGTGTTCTATTGTTGAGGCAAAATAACCACTTTTCAGGTAAAGTAGTTACAGCCACTGATCCATCTTCCCAACACCACTGAAGGAGGTCTCTTCCAAAAATACCAGTGTTGGAGTCCCTGATTTTTTGAATGGGGAATCCTCAGTCAGGTGAAATTGTCATTGCTGTCAAAGGATCTTCCACTGCTGGGTCCATAATCGTGTCTCACTGAAGGCCAGAGCCTGGAATACTGTCCCCTCTTGATGCCAAACATTGTATTATGCCTCAAAATTTCCCCTTAGAAGAAGGAAAGCTTCCCCAGGGATGGGTGGGATTTGAGCTTTAGGCAGAGTTCTTGTCACAGGCATGGTGGACACCTTCCAAAAGGAGCAGGAAGACACTTGCACTCTGCACTGAAAATTGCTTTGTTGGAGGTGATGTGGGGAGCTGCGGTTGTCGTGGTGGAGAAGTTGGGATGATTTTTTAGCTTCCTTTTCCTTCTGATTTTATTTCCTCCACATCTCCTTTGAAAGCAAGTTACTTCTGGAGCAAACACAAATATAAATAAAGCCAGTAAATAAAAGAAAAACTGAACCAGCTGGAGGCTAGCATGAAAGGGAAGGGAGGAGAAGTCAGGGTTGGCAGAGAGCTCCCCTGGCAGAGGACAGTCATATGTCGAGCTATTCCCAGAGTCAGGCTTTTGCTATAAATTTCCAGAGCTGGAGCTGGGGCTGGTGAAGCTTTGCAGTTTCAGGGGACCTAATCTTGCTGCAATGTTCAACAGGGATTGCTGCTGCACTAACCCCTTCCAGCATGCATGCATAAATAAGCATCAGTGTTTAATGGGGGCTTTTTCTTCCCACTTTCTCTGCTTGCTGTTGTTGCTGTGAGCCCAGCATTCCCCCTCGGTCTTAGCATTAACCCTTTCTTCTGTGGGAACCATTGGATTGGCCATTAACTGTTGCCATAGGCTGGCACCCCTTCCTGGAAAAGCCCAAGGCTAAGTGAATGTTTGCATATGTTTGCTTTTTTTTTTAAGCTGAAGCATATCATGTTTATTAACCATTTAACCTGGGGTAAGCAGCTGAAGAAAAAGAACAATTGTCCTTTTAAAAAGAAGTGTGGGGTTGGAGTGGGCTGTGGTGCTGACCCAACCACAGCTGTGTTTATAGCTAGCCTTGGCTCTGTTCCCCACTGACCAGATAACACCCCTGTCAAAGGCAGCAGGATGCTGAACCGAAATAGGATTTTATGATGATAGCAACATCCTGGATATGTTTCTGTTTTTTCACAAAAAAAGAGAAAAGGAAAAAAAATCTGGGATTTCAACCAACCCCAGAGCAGGGAAGCAGCCTTTTAGTGCTGGTGATAAAAACCCCATCACGGCTAGCATGACCTCAGAAATGAGCATTGCTGGAGCAAGGTTGGAAAGAGGGGATGTGGACATGGCCTGGAATATGAGTAAAAGGAAGGGAAGCCAGATGTTAACGAAGCACTGAGCACCGGAGGAGACTTCTGATTGCTGTGCACTGGCCTGAGTGATTTGTCAGCAGGGGAAGGTGGGCTGGAGCACAAGGGAAAACTCCTGACCCTGGAAAATAAATTACAGCCATATGCAAGAGAGTAGGAAGGTCCTGAGCTCAGAAGAAGTTCTTTTGAAGGTACTAAGCACCTTCTCTTTCTGAAAATCTGTCCCTAAATGGCAAACTGAACCCCCCCAAAAAGAGGTTGTGCTGGCCTTTAAAGCTGCCAACAGGGACCTGCAGCTGTGTTTGTTCGGAGGTTTTTTCTCTTCACCCCACAGTGAGACCGTGGCGGGTGCAGCAGCTCCTCCTGGGGCCCTCCCTCCACCCCAAGCAGGAAGGGTTGTTTTTTTTCCGTGGGGCTGAATCCTGTGCAGAAAACTCCCCCGAGCCCGGGCAGGGCGAGAGCCACCTGCCACTCTGGTACGCCCCGCAGATAAGGGCCGGCGCACGCTGCTTTATGGGAGAGTTATTTATCTTCCACGCTGTGTTGCCTTTGGGGTTTTGTTCTTTGGGATCTCATTGTTTGGAAGGATCAGAGCTTTCAAAGGTAAATGTTCTGAAAAATTAAAATGCAAGCTTGATGCTCTTAATAAATCAGTTGCTGCAAATCCCAGGGGTTCAATTTTGAAACTACTTTTTGTTATGGAAGTTATGGGGTTTTTTTTAAGCATGTCATTCTAAACCGTGCAGACAGGCAGTGATCCCCTGACTGTGGTGGCTGAATCATTGTTTGACCTCATTCCTTTTAAACCAGAGGACAAAATCAGTGATTCATGGAGGAGCCCATTGACAGATCAGAACCTGCTCATGCAAAGGTCTGCCCAGCCCCAGGCTCAAGGACAAGACAGGTTCTCATCAAAGGGGTGCTAATAAAGGCTGTAAATTTGGCAATCAATTACGTTAATTAGACAAGTAGGGGTGTCTGTGTGTGTTTCTTTTAATCTGTAATGACTCCAGATTCATAGATCACTAGTGACTAGAAGCGGGTAGGTCCTTTTTCTATCCCAGCAGATTGGTGTGAATTAATCTTTATTTGATCTTTTTTTTTTCATTCCAGGGAAACACTGGCATTATAATGGGCATGTTTCTGGTGTCCTTTGTCATTCTGGTTGCCCTGGTGACAGTCTTGTCTGGAATTGGGGTGTGTGAGAAGTGCAGCATTGGAAGTGGAGGAGTCTACTCCATGATTTCTACTGTCCTTGGAGGTCAAGTAGGGGGCACCATTGGCCTCCTTTACATTTTTGGCCAGGTAATTTTTAAAAGTTATTCAAAGAAAAATTTGGAAACTCTGCAATGTAGACATTAATCTTGTGCTGTCCCGCTGCAAAAAGTAATGTTTCAGGTGAAATCTGAGTAATGCTGCACTGTGCTGGGCATCGTGGGAGAGCACCACGGGGAGGACTCAGCCCCACACTGCTCCCCAGGAGCAAGCCTGTGCGTGGCAATGTGCTGCCTGGCATGGGTCACTCTGGTGGAGGAGCTCAGTGTCTGGACAAGCCATGCAGGACACGTCCTCCCATCCCAAATTACCCCCATTGCCAGGACATGCCCTTGCCGGCAGGAGACTGAAATTAAACGAAGCAGGAGAGGTCAGGGTGGCCACGCCAAGCTCAGTGAGTGGCTGTGGACTGGCAGGTTGGCCTTGGCGTGCTCCACATACCCTTAGGGATCAGGCAAGCCTTGGCTGCTTCTCTGTGGGAGCCAGCAGAAGTGGAGCTGGTGTGGGAGGAGAGCTGGGCAGGGGTAAGGGCCACAGCTAATTGACTTCTTGTGAGCCAAAAGTCACAGTTCTGGATTTTCTGAAAGATCCCAAGGAGCTGTTGTGGTTGTGAAGCACAAAAATACACAAGTAGTATACATTAAGAATGGAAAATAATCACTTAAGCCTGCAGTAACTTAACCCTCTCCCCCCATAAAGATGTTATGAACAGTATAAAATGTGGTGAGCAGAGAAGCATTTTTATGGAGGTTTGTTTTTAACTGACTGGCTTATAGCAATCTCCAAAACCCCTTAACAGCCCCCAAACCAAAAATAATCCCCTCTTCTCCTTTCACTCCAGATTAAAAGCAAGTGTCCATAAAATACAAACTGAACCCAGTCACAAGCCAAGATATGGAAATGGGCCACACATGAGAATCCTTCCTGTCATATTTTCCACTCTTGCTCTCCGACAGGACCCCGTCTGGGAAAGCAATCAGGTTGCAGCCTGTCCTGAGGGTCGTAAAAGCTGGGCTGCAGCAGCCCTGGCCCCTGGCTTGGCATCCTGTGTGCACAGGGGCTGCGGGCTGGGAGCTGGCAACTCACTTAAAATGGCTTTGCCTGCTCCCGAAAGCTGATGATGCCTTCCCCTCCTCGGCTGTGCTTTCTGCCCAACGTGCTCTGCACCAGCTGCAGGCTGATCCCTGCTACAGGTTGCTGTAGCCTCTGTCACAAGGCAACTACTGCCAGAACTGGGGTACTCCCTGTTCCCTGCTCTGGCTGGGCCAGGTGGGGAATGACTGGCCACATGCTGCAGAGACAGACTCGGTGTAGTTCCCCTGGTCCAGGTGTCTGCCTGTGATGGAAGTGAATCCTCCAGGATCTCCAGGTTGTAGCTGTCTGAGTCTGAACAGATGAATGCCATGAACCTTGCTGAAAACCACACAAATCCTGCAGTTCCTGGGTATGAGCCAGGTTGTCCTGAACACCCTCAGTGGGGCAGTGCTGGGTCTGTCCAAGGTGAGGGATCTGCAGTGAATGAGGGCTCTGCTCTTGCTGGCTTGGCTGGGGGTTTTCTCCCTTCCAGTCGTGCGGGAGCTGCACATCCCTCATCTGTGGACAGGGATGGTGGGGTTGCAGGACCCAAAATATCAAGTATCAAATGCAGCTGTCTGCCCTGTCCTGGCTTTCCAGGGATGCCATGCACTGGAAAGGGCTGTTGCTGAAATATCAGCTAGTGGGAACTTCTAGGAGGAAACATCCTGGTATTTGGGATTGTTGCCCTGCAGTGGTGCTTGAGGCCTGAGCCCGTGCTGCAGATGTCCTGTCCTGCAGGCTCTCGGCCACCCGGGGCAGAGTGCGTGTCCTGTCCTGCTGCAAGGCAAGCAGGCAGCTTTCCCGGGAGCTCAGGGGGGCATGGCTCACACGATGTGCTCTCCTCCAAAGTGCAGGCTTCATTCCAGCAGCGAGATGGGGAGCCGGTGAAACGTCAGAGTTTGCATCCAAACTAAACACTGAGTTAAAAATAACCCCTGGGAGGCAATGAAGGGGGAAACAAACCGCTATTCTTCAGGCAGGTGTTGAACTGGGACCCTTTCCTCCAGAGAAACAGAAGAAGGGAAGAAACATAGGTGTTGACTCATCCTTTTCTCTCACAGAAGCCAGTGTGGTTTCTCCTGGAGTATTAATAGAGGGTAGATGTTCCAGTGGAACGTTGCTGGGCTGCTGGCCCTAGCACCCAGCCTTCCCTGTTTGCTCGAGCAGTAGTTCTGCTGCCTTGGCAGTGTGCTGTCTTACAGCAGTAAGGTTCAGTCCCTGCAGGCCAGAGTTACATTAAAGGTTGTACGGTGACAGCAAATGTCTGTCTGTCTGAACGCAGGCCCCCACAGCCCGGCCTGGGGGCTGTGGATGGGGATCCCATTTTCTCCCATGGGGCACTCACAGAGCTGTGCCCCTCAGTGTGTTGCAGGTGCCATGTACGTCACTGGCTTTGCAGAGTCCATTGCAAATGTCCTGAGACTCAGCGACATCTGGGCAGTGCGTGGCATCTCCCTGGCTGTCCTGCTCGGCCTGCTGGGGATCAATCTGGCTGGGGTGAAGTGGATCATCAGGCTCCAGCTCCTGCTGCTCTTCCTGCTGGCTGTCTCAACACTGGACTTTGTCATTGGGTCCTTTACGCACCTTGATCCAGGTAAAACTGGGGGTTCAATTGCATTGGGGTCAGAAGGCATTAGTTCCCTGGGGTTTTCTCCCTGAGTGTGTTTGTGAAGTGACACTCAATTGGACAGTGGTAGAGTTCAGAACTTCCAGATGTGTCTCCTGTCCTTTGGTACTGATCTTTTAGACACAACCCATAATTTTGCAAGGAGTGTTTCCAGAGCATGACTGAAGATGCCTTACTAATTTAGGTGTTTAACCCCAGGCACTGAGCTTTCAATTTGTGCTCTTGTTATGTTTCACTTGGAGGTTTTCTAACAACGGAGAGCATCTGTGTTTGCAGTGTTCTTTGTAGCCTTCTGCTGCCTAACTCAGCATTGAGCATTGTGCCCATGAAAGTGGAGGATTGTGAATTTGAGTCATGGAGATCTTGTCCTGGAGACCTCTGAGGTCACTTAGACCCTGCCTGTGCTGATCTGTGCTGTCCACTCTGCCAGGTCTGCTGCCCAGGGCTGTGCTGGGGATCTGAGGAGGGAGCTGGGTGAGGGCAGGTGACTCCTGGGGTTTCAAGGAGCCATGAGTGGGAGTTCTCCCAGTAACTTTTCCCAGACTGAGTTCAGCCTGCAGCGACAGCTCCAGCTCAGGTGAGGTGGAGGTTCAGGGCTCCCACCTCAAGTCCTGTTCCCTTCCTTCTGTCTGTTTGCTGGGAATCACATCTCAGGACGCCGCAGCAGCCGCTCCAGCAATAATGAAGTGTAATTAGCTGAGTAAACAGAAGGTGTCACCTTTTTCTTGGCTTCCTCTGTGTCCAGCAGCACCTGGGGGGGGGTTGCAAGTGACCTACTAAAGTGTGTTTAGGGAAAGATCTTCAGTTTTCATTGGCAGCTGTGATTCAGCTGCTGGGCCGGGTGGCAGGAGGTGTCTGGGTACTCGTAGCACTGATGGCACAAGTGTCATTCTTGCTGCTGTTTTATTTTGTGCTGCTGCTGTGGTGTGTGAGGACGGTGGTATGGGGACAGAAGCAGCTGCTCCCCTGTCAGACAGAGCCTTATGGAAAGGCATTTGCACTTTATATTCAGCATGTAAGAAATGCCCCAGATGAGAGCCTGTGAAAGTTTCAGCAGTACTTGTAAATGAGAATGAAGCAAGGACAGTTGTGTTGCTGTGGTGTGTTTTGCAGAGAAAGCAAGTGACCTGCTCCAAACAGCTGTGTGTCATAGGAAGTTGTTTTCTAAAGGAAACGGGGCTGGGGGGGAGTGTGTTGTCTTTTTGTTGTGCTCATAGTAGACCTTTCCAATAGTGGAGAAAAATGAATATTCAAGGTGAGACCTGATTGTAGGAAAGTGAACACAGGACCAAGAGGCAAGAATTAAAGGAATACAAACATCAGCAGGAAACATGCCCAAGCGGAGGCCAACATAGTTGTCTTTGATTTCCTCCACTTCCGAGCACTGTCATTTTCTTCTGACAGAAAATAGCGAAAGGAAGGGAAATGAGGCGGCTGAGCATTGCAGATGCTGCGGTTCAGCCATGGCTGACTGAAGAGAGGAGGGCTTCCAGTGCGTGGAAGGACATCGGGCTGATGGTGGCCGGATCCAAGCCCCAAACGCCAGTACCCCGGAGCAGCGCTGCCCCAGGGTGGGACCTGCGGCCCTGCGGCTGGCAGGGAGAGCTGTGGGTTTCTCCGCTTCCACAGGCGCTGGTTTCCCTGCGGCCCGGGCGGGGGGATCCTCCCAAGTCCTGCATTTCCCCAGAAGGCCTCTGAGTGGTGTGTCAGCACCAAGGGTGAGCGCTGGGCTCCAAGGAGCCTCCTCACCTGGTGCTGCACGCTTTCTGCGCGGCATGGATGGATGGATGCCTGTCTTTTGGGATTGCACCCGCCAGCAAAGCACCCCTCCCTCAAGGAGCCCGCAGGTGGGACGTGCAGGTGGTGGTGCAGCTCCAGCCTCCAGAGCCAGCTGATGACGGTGGCAGGATGCAGGGCATCAAAGCCCAGCACCGGGGGAAGCATTTGAGACCCCTTTGGGGTGGGCATTCCACCGATCAGCTCTCCACAGCCCTCAGGAGCGTGCAGTTGTTTTCTGTTTGGTGCTGTGGCTGCAGCGGGGACTGAGATGCAAAGGCAGCGTGCAGGCAGAGGTGGTTTTTGAGGCTGGACCTGTGAGCTGGATTGTAGCTCACAGCTTGTCTGGGTCGTGTCCTTGTTTTATGGCAGGTTTATGGGGTTTCAGTTCACAGCCCTGGGTCTCAGTCTCTGACCCTGTAACATGGGCCTTGTGCACTCATCCTGCCTTTGCTGCTGCTGCCATGGCAGCCTTTTCCCTCACTTAACATTTCCAAGTGCCGCGCACATACCAAAGGACTGCACATCTGCCAAGCAGCAGTTACTTGAATTTAAATAATCTCCAGGAATGCCTGTCCATCTTGAAGGTCTTAGCGGGCTGCCTTTGTGTGGTTGCGCTGGGTGGAGTCCCCTGCTCTTCTCCCCGTTCCCGCAGCTCACACCCAGGCACACACCAAATCGGATATTGTCCAAGCACTCACTCCCTTCCTGTGGTTTGCCTTTATTTTTAGTCTGAGGACGGAGCATGTTTACACAAAAGGGGGCTTCTCAGCAGGGCTTCCTGCTGCTCTTTCTCCTTTTTTTTTCCTCTCTCTTGCTGTGGCTTGCTCCTGCTCCAAGAGCCAGCTGGGCTCCTGCAGCCCGGAGCTGGGACTGGAGGAGCTGAGTGGCTCCAGCACACGGGGAGTGCTCTGGTCCAGATGCTGCTGACCCTTCTGGGCCTGCCAGCCTGCTGGCTACCAGGCTACCCTGTCTCTCTGCCTGGCCCCCAGGGCTTTTGCTTCTTTCCACAGGCTGCCTGCAGGGTGGGGTGGGACTCGCTGATTTTCTGGAGTTAATCCTAAATCCTCCCTTGGCTCCAGCTGGCACTTCCCCCGGGGCTTGGTCACAGTCCCAGGCTGGGATCTCTGCCAAGGGTGGGTAGCGAGGAGAGGGGCTCCCTGTTCAGTCTGGAAACCAGCCTCGCTGAGCTGTCTCTGGCCACTCACCTTAAAATTCAGATCCTCCTCCAGAAACAGAGACCCCTGTGCTCCTTCCCTCAGACAGAAAACATCCCAATTCACTTTCTCCCTAGGCACAGGTTAGTGTTTTTAGCAAACCTAACACAGGTGAATTGAAATCAGTCAGCGCTCAACTTCTCAACCCATAACCAAGATCCAGCACTTGCTACAAATATTCATAGTAGCAATGCAGGGTTGTTTTGGCTTGTGTATGTCTGTATTTTAATGATGGAGGTCCATACCTCAAAATCAGCCTGAGTTATTTTGGGAGGATCAGTGAAAGTAGAGGAGAGGATGCTCCTCTCCCTGACCAGCTCCTCAGAACAGTATGTGAAACTTTTTGGCCTTTTCACGTCCTGAACATTAGAGTCACGGAAAAAAGAAGATAAGCCGTCCGTTAATGCCCACTCTTTTATTTTCCTAGCATATCTCTGCTAATTTTTGTGTAGGGTGACTCCCAAATACTCCCTTTCAATTAGGCGCCTGCTTTCCTGTTTTGGCAGTGGCTCCCAGGTGCCCTGTTAAAGCAGAGCGGCTGTGGGAGCTCATGGGGGGGCGATCACTGGGAGGAGGGCTGGCATTAATTTGGTTGTGCTTTGATGGGGAGATGAAAGGAATCACAACATGAGCAAAAGGGGCCCAACAGCAGCCTCTTACATGCCTGGTTGGGGGGAAAAAATAAATTATCTTGTTAGTAATTCAGTAATTGTGTCCCCTTGGGCTGGGATTCCCCTGTCCTGCAGCAGATGGTACCACGTGGCTGGGGTGAGCATGGAGCTTGGCTGTGTGGGGCTAAACCCCTCTCCTCAGGCTGGGAAATCTGGGTAGTTCATTTCTCAGGGATGCAGGGCCGTTTGAAAGGCATGTTGCTGTCAGGGTTCTTCTGCTTGGGATTATTTTCCATGCAAACCACATCCTTCATGTCACCCGCTTGGGTTTTAGCTTCCCAAAGCTGCTCACACAGAGCCCAGAAAACTCATTTATCATCTTCATTTATTCCTCTGAGGGCAAGTGCTTTGGAGGATTCATCCCCCTCCAATGTTCTATGGCTGAGCTGGGGAGCTGATGCTTTCCTCTGGGTACCACTGGTGAGGGTCTTTGGGAGATGAGCTTTGCCTGGAGCTGCTCCAGCAGACAGGGAACCTGCAATTGTTGAGGTGATTTATATATATAGACACTCTGGTGTTGTAAAGATCCCTCTGGGGCTTCGATGGACTGAATTAATTAAAAATATTCCCACAGATTGAATATGAAAGTGATCAAAGCATCCTAATCAGGGGCTTCTGCTAGGCTCTAGGTTGTTTTATTTTATTTTTGGGCACAAGGGGTGTGCCCCAATATCATAAGAGAGGGTGCAGGAAGGATGTGTGTGTCAGAAGATGATCTGCAGCAAATCCCAGAGGCTTTATCCAGGCTGATTGCTGACTTCCTGGCCTGAGACACATCTGGAAACTGGCATCAAATCCCAAGTAGAAATCATTGTGTGAGTGGCAGCAGAAAAAAAATAAAATCCCACTTTGCTACTGAACGAGGTACACACCGTGGCGAATAAAGGCAGGAGGCTGCTAATACACTCTTTATTTATTAAAAAACATGGGATTGCTTTTCCCAGGTTTTTCCAATTATAGTGCATTGAATGGCCCTGACATCACTCTTGAGCTAGGGCCAGCCTATTCAACAGTCTGGCGAAGACATTTATTAACTGGTTACCTGCCAATTGTCTGGGCTAGGAGCTGCGGGACAGATGTGTTTTGGAAAGTGATAACATTGTTAGAGGCCTTATTTAGATAGTGAGAGGAAAGCTACACCACTCTGTCCAGGTTCTCTGAAGTAGGTATTTAAAGCAGTTTATTTAGAAGAAAAAAACCAAAGCAGTTCGGTTGAGATGTAACTCTGCCGCCCTGTTTGTAGGTAGGTTTTCACGGTGTTTCCTTGCTGGAGGACATCCAGTAGCAGGACTGCGTTGAGGAGCAGCAGTCTCGACTGCCGGCAGATGCTCAGGTGTCAGCACAGCTGCTGCACCCCGGGGCTGGGACTGGCATCCCTGCGTCCCTGCTCTGCCGAGACCAGGCAGGACTCCTGAGCCTGCCGCCCCGAGGCATCTCCCAGGAGGTGGGTAAAGAGGGGAGGAGGGCTCAGGGTCTGCGGGTCCCGCCCTCCTGCACCTACTGGGCTGCACTGGGGATGGATGCCACGTGCATCCAATCTGCTCCTAAAAATTTCCAGTGATGGATCCTTTGCCGCATCCTTGGGGACCCTGCTCTAGTCACAGCTATCTCAGGCTATCCCCCTCTTCCCGCAGCCCAAACCCACTGTTTTGAGTCTCTTGAGGACTTGGCACAGTCTGGTGCCCTTCCTCTTTGCATTAAACCACCTTGCTTGGAAGACCCCTGGTGCTCTTCTTCAGTCTTCTTTTCTCTGGGCTGCTCCATCTGAGCGGCCATGGGAGCGAGCAGCCCTCTGCCATGTGCTGCTGAGGATGAGGAGGGTCCTGGCCTCCCCTGAAACCCTAAAATGTGCCATTGAATGGTGCTGTCAGGGACTGGCTGGCCCAGGTCCGGCCCTGGAGCCAGGAGAGGGTTTGCTGAGGTTGTTACAGGTTTAAACTTGCCCAGTAGGTAATAGAGTTCCTGATGTACACAGGAGGTTTTGCACACATTGATTTAACCTTTAATTTCTTCACTCTTTCCCTGTGAAGCAACGCTAAGCTCATCTTCCTAGAGCTTGTAAATAAATCCTGAAATACTTCAGCTGGCTTTGTTCCCTGCTAGACTTTGCCTTCACGTGGGCTTTCCCTATCCATTCCTCCCATAAAACCTCCTGTGCAGGCTCTCCTTCAGCAGCAACTTGTTTAATGCTAGAGAACTAATAAAACTGACTGGTTTGAGGAAGATATATATCATTCCACAATCTCTCCCTCTCTCCCCTTGCTGCATTTAGACAGGACAGCTTTATTTAATTGCATTGATTTTTTTTTCTCTCTTTTTTTGGTGCCACCACATAATAGTTTTCAAATGATAGAGATATTTTACCTCCTCTCTTTTTCATTCCCCCATCTGGTAATTCCAGTCACAGTTCCTTATTTATCTTATTTATTCTTCATCAGCTTTCCTTATTTAGGGATTTAATTTATTAAGATAATTTCTAGATATTATATTCTTCCTCCAGCCACTTCACTTCTAGTTTGCATTCCTCTCCTAGGCTAAAGAGAAAACTTTGTGTGGGAAATAGGTCCTTATCTACTGCTCATCCTCTCTCCTGGCTTGTGTTAACAATTTTTGGTCTTTTTTGGCTCTAAGTAAGGGATTTTATCCTGGTTGTACCTTCACTAACCTGGATGGTTCCTCGGTGGTTCTTTCTGGTTTACTTTTTTCCTCGAAGAGGGAAACGCATCCATCGAAAAATTGATTTTTGTAGGGAAAATGCATTCTATGACTTACACAGAATTCAATTAATAGTTTCAAACAAACGAACAAACAAATCCTTTTTGGTGACAACATCTTGCTCAACCTTTCCAAAATCAAACACTGTTTGGTTTGATTTGTGTTCTGAAGCCAGACTTAAAGCTGTAGCTGTGTGTGTGTTGTGTATAGAGGATAATGAAAACCTTCCAAAACCAAAACCAGTCATTTTAGACACAAAATCAAGAAGTCAACAAAAGGAATAGTTTTCTTTTGAAGTACCACTGTCATATGGATAATATATCCATAATTTAGTGCAGGAAGCTGGGAGTATGGGATGCTGTAGTCATGAGGATGGTGGAAGAATCATGGCAGGGTCTGGTGGATTAAGTTGTATCATCTTTCCTTGGGAAGATGAGGATTTGATCAGCATGGATTGGACTTTGTCCCAAACAATACACGGAGCAGGTCCGAGATGGAGGGCAGGTCACCCCGACGAGCCCAAAGGATGTGTGTCATCGCTGCTGAACTGCCACTCATTTTCCTCCAATTGTTGTGCCTTGACTCAGCCTGAATTCTGATCTCTCAAGCCTAGGGCTTTTAACTGGAGAAGTTCTTCAAAGCCTCCCACAGCTGGGCACTCTGGGCATGACTTCCAAGAAATACCATTCTGTAATTGATAATGATACCCCGTTGATGAAAACTGTTTCCCTAGAAGAAGGATGGAGAAAGGGACACTGTACTTCTTGTCCTCTTTGCAATGAATAAAATAATTTTCGTCAGCTGGTTTGAATACCACTGAACAAGCCAGGCTGAAAATACCACATCAAAAAAATCAAATAGTAATGGAAGGATTTATATATTACAGCAAGTCTAGTGCTTAGCATTAAATAATGCAAAACATAAGTGGAATTTATAAAGTTGAAACACCTGTGTTAAAATCTCTTCCTTTTTTTTCTCCTAACCAGAATTTCAGAGTTTCTACCTGCAGAAAATGTTCATTTCTTGGCTTTTTTTTTGGAAAAAATTATTAAACCCCACCCACCTGTAGAGACAGAGTAAGTGCCAAACAGCTCTTCCACAGGCAAATTCGTAAGTTTTCCTTTATTTAAGCAGTGCTTTTGTGATGAGGAGCTGCCCGTGCAGGCTCTGAGTGTGCTCCTGTGTACATTAGTGGTTTTCCACTTTCCCGAGAAGCTGAGGCAGAGATAAAGCAGGCGCATGGGGAGTTGGGCAGAAATTAGCATTTCCTCCCACCCAGTCCAGTCCTGCAGGAGATGTGGTGTGGCTGGGGGGAGCCTGGGGGGAGCGTAGGCTGCCTCCTGATCTGAGAGAGGTGACGGCATCCTGCGAATGAAAATTGCTCCGTTAGCTGAAGAGAAACATCGGAGACAGATTTAAGCAGCTCCCTGTGTTTATTCTGCCTTTTGTGCTATTTTTAGCTGTTGGCCAGCACCCAGTACTGCAGGTCCATTGGCTTTAGGGAGAGGAGGTGCTCGTGATCTGATGGCTCTCATGGTTGGGGTGCTCCAGGGGCGCAGTTACCAGAGAGGGTAAATCTGTAAAGGGATGATGGCCCTGAGCAGGTTTTCTTCGGGTTTCCTCGAACAGATCGGCCCTGGCGCTTCTGCTCCAGTCTTTCTTGCTCGCCTGAGGGTATTCAGTGCAGAGATCCCACGTCCCTCCATGCCTTCCCAAACACGGCACACCATTGCACTGGCTGATGTCAAACCTCTTTCCAGGAAGCATCCTGCAGCAGGCTGAGCTGCCGAAACCCTGAGCAACTTAAGAAGAGGTCGCCCAGAGTGCTTTCCCTCGACAGCGCTGTCGGTCTCCACGCTTGCTAATTTGTCTGCTCAACTGAGCGGTGTTTATGCTCGGGGGTGATTCATCGCCCCGCAGCGAGATCGCTGGCAGCTGGCAGCAGAACGCCCGTCCCTGTGCTGCTCCTGCTCTAAGTGACATCTAAATACCCCCCCGTTTGTCTCTGCTGGTGTTGGTGGGGATATACAGGTGCGGTAGAGGGTGGTTTTTGGGAGAGGGTTGATGGTGAGATCCCCCGGAGCCCATGGCAGCAGGAAGCCGTATTGTGTGTTGACTTTAAACAAGGGGTTTGGGAGATCAGCTCTGGAGCAGAAAACAGGGACTCGGGAGGAACAAACACTCGCTGCTTCAGAAGGGCGGCGATTTCCTTTCGGGTAAACACGTCATTAATCTCAGGGAGCACATTCTTTTCCATCAAAAGATAAGGGATTCGAGCTGCCTTTCTCAGGGCTTGGCCTTTTTAGATTGTTTTAACTGTGGCTTTCGCTCCTTCAATTACAGACTGTACATACTCTCTCTTTTTAGGTTTGCCGGCTTTATTGTGGGTGCAGAGAAAGTCTTGGGCAAGGGAACTCCTTCCCTGTTCTCTTTAAATTTACTCTAATCCTTCCTCCCCACCACCCTCTTGCCAAATTTTTTTCCCACTAAAACCTGTCTATTTTTTGCTACTTGCAGCTCTGACGAATTTGAGACGTAAGTGTGGTGTTTGTCCTGATTCACGAAACAATCTCCCTAGTGCTGATGATAAAATAGGAGCTTATTTGTTCACAAGTGGAAAAATAGCAATGAGCTTCTCTCCCCACCCCGGGCTACCTCTTGCTGCTCAGCTTTGGTTTGGCCTTTTTGAGGGTGTCACTTGCTGTGAGGCGTGGGGCGATGCCGGCTGTGGCAATTTTCAGCTGGCACCGTCCTGACACATGGGGTCACAGCAGTGGCAGAGGTGCTGCTTTCGCTTCTGCTCCCTGTGGCTTGGGGTCTGTGGTCACTCCGAGCTCTTTTGATAGTAAATGTGTTTAACTGGCATGCAGGGATGAAATTACAGAGGGAATTGAGTCCCTTGGCATTCTTACCTCCTCTTCTTCCCAGCCCTTTCTGCTAAGGGCTGCCAACAGCAACATGGGTTGGGGTGGGGTAGAGCAGGAGCTGAGGAGCTCCCACATCCTGCATCTCTCAGTGCCCTGGCAGCTCAGGCAGATGCTCTGCAGCCTTTCTGCACTGATCTGTCAGTGTGGCCACATGCTGATGTGTTAATTGCGTAATAGCTTCGTTTTTACCACTGCATAATCATTGACCTGCATGTATTCAACACAAAAATTCCTCTCTATTTTTTCCCTCGCCTAGTTTAAGATTCTTAAAGCAGAAATACTGAGACTGTGGGAGCTACCAGCAGGCAGGATGTGGCCCTGAGGACTGAGATGAAGCAAAGTTGTGACATCATTTGTGACATATGGAGAGGGAATGATCCTGTGTTTGCTCTTCTCCATCTGGGCTGGGCTGCACATGCCCTGTCTCCAGCTATGGAGCTGTTGTGCTCCTGGCTTGCAGGAAATGTGCACTGCTCCATACTGACTCACATGGCGCAGGCGTTGCACTGGAGCTGCAGAAAAGGGCAACCTGGGTTTGGTGCGTGTGGTCCCCTGCGTAGGCGAGTCCAGCAGTAGCTGACAGAAGACAGGGGCATCAGTCTCATCAGTTTGTCCCATCTCCCCAAGCTCTGCTCCCCTGCAACTCCTCTCTTTTCCTTCTGTTTCCTCCCAGTCTTCCAGCCAAAACCTGTCTATCCAAAGGTGAAGCAGGAGACGTCCTGGAAGATGTTAAAAGATTTTTGTATTCCTGTACAAGTTCAGCAAAGGTCATGTTTATTCTCTGTTCTTGTCAGCGCGGCTCTGCCGCTCAACACCCTCTGCTTCCATGACTCATCAGTTCCCTCACCATTCTCTTAGAGAACTGGGGCTTTCTGGTGAAAATCTGTTCACGCATCCTGCAGGTCAAGTGTCAGCCCACAGCAGGTTGAGCAGTGAACTGGTAGCATGAGGAAACCACCTCAGTGTCCTCTGTCCGCCTCCACCATTACTGCCCTCTCCCTGTTTTCATTCCCAACCTTTCCACGTTTTTCTCATACATTTCTGCCTGCACCTGACCTGTACCAGGTTGCCAGCAGTAGGACAGTGCCAAGGAGTAGCAATGATAGTGTTGGACTTGCCTGGGAAAAAATATTGTGAGGACCTTGGGAGCTGGAGCTGGGTAGTTGTGAAGGCATGGCTACAGGAACAGCCCAGCCTTGGAAGAGCTTGAGAATATGATTGTTAATTTTGGTGTTAAACGAGCCCAAACACAGGAAGCCAGGTGTGTGCATGGAGGGATGTGGAGGCTTGTGACTGCACTGATTGCTTTATTTTTCATTCTGTTGGGAGAGGTGATTCAAGTGTTATTCATGGCCTTGCTTGCTTCTTCATGCCTCTTTAATTATGCCAATCCACTGGAGAGGTGCACCATTTTCAGTGCCCATTGCTGGGTGTGCTGCATGGTGTTGCAGGGCTGTGGTTGTGGTCAGCTGGACCCATGGCATTTTCGGGCACATCCAGCACTTCAGTGAGGAAATCAAGAACCACACAGAATGTGGCTATGTTGGTGCACAGCATCTTTCAGAGCTGTTGTATCAAATAAGCCTGTGCTGTTTGTTGCCTCAAGTTAAATTTCAGCGTTTGCATAGAGCGGGGAGGAACACAAAGGTAAAGTCCTTGGGGTTTTGGCAACATTCATGGCTTTGCACCCACCTCTCCACGTCCACAGTTTCTATGTGGATGGTTAATCCTGTGTATCTGCAATTGCACACTGAGATGCTGAAAAACCTATTGCTGGTGGTGCTTTGGCATCCAAATTTTACTTCATTTAAGCCAGGCATGCCTGACTTTCCCTTTTACAAGTGGATATGCTGTTCTCATGTGATAAGCTATGGGTAGTATGTGTGTTTGGGGAAATTTGGTCATCACCAGACCACGGGTCTTAGCTTATTCTGCAGGCAGGAGAAGAATTCCTATTGCAAGGGCTTTTGGGGGGAGAATTTCACTCCCTCCCTACTGTAGAGCACTCTAACCTATGTAGGAATTAATTTGGTTTAGGCCACCCAACAGTCATCTGATAGACCACAACCTCTGAGAGTTACCAGCCTGACAGGGCTTGACTTGCCCGTGGGGGAGTCAACAGCTCAGAAGTTCTGGGCTTGTACCTTGCCCTCGGCTAAGAGTTTGGAGGAGGAAAATGTAAGCATGTGGTTGGTGAGGAGTGAAACTTTATCTTGCCGCAGAGGTGTGCATTCAGATGAGGATGGCAGCTGTGGGGCCAGGCTGTGAGGACCATTCCTGTTCCCTCCACAGTGGTGTGCCTGGGTATCTCCAGCACCCACACCAGGACCACATTCTGGGTGTGCGCTTGGACTGGCATCCAGGGCAAACAACTGGATTTCAGAACTTATGCCAGAAGGGTTTAGTGGTGGATGAAGAAATGGGAAAAAGATAGAGAGCAGACATAATTATGCCAAGGATATATAATTACTCTTTGGCACTCCGTGTCTTACATCACACAGGATCCTGAAAATGCTGAGGTCAGACCTGGGAAATGTGCTGCGAGACAAACACTTCCAGCTGTTCCTCTGAAAGCAAATCTCAGCAAGTACCTTCCAGGAGGGAATGTGTGGGCTCACTTATTTTGGAAAAGAAAAAAATCTCACAATTTCAAGCCTTCAGCATTCACCTTTGTAATTAAAATCTCTAATCACAAGCAGAGCGCAATATGCGACTGTCTTCAGGGAGCTGTTTCTTAAGGTGGTTTTCCATTTTTGCACTATTTAGCCCCTGCCTCGGTGCCAGGCTTTACTTAACCTTAAGCTTGTGAACAGGCTTATTGAATTTGGCCAAGACTTAACTAATCTGTAATGAGCTCCAGGTTGCCTGGAACTTGGCAGCGCTGCCGTGCTCTGCGCTGTTGCATAATGGCCTGACCCCGTGTAACCACGGTTTCGCCTTGTGCCTCTTCTCCAACCTCTTTGAGTTCCCATTCTGGAACCCTGGGCTTCATGGAGGGGCTGCCCTCGTAAGGCGAGTCCTGAGTGCCAAAAACCTTGTGCTTTCATGCTGTTCCACAGGGTGAGAGGTGGGAGAAAATACAAGAAAAGCCCAAACCCCCTGGGGCAGAGAGGGGATGCAGCAGTGGCAACCAGATGAAAGCTGATGCCTCCTCCCAGGCATCTGTGGTGGCTGGAGAGACATCAGAGTTCTGACCATCTTTGTCCTCCTCCTCTGGCTGCATCAGGCTGGTGTACGGCCTCCTGTGGTCCCCCTGTACCTGTGAATGGAGGATGCTCATCCTGAAAGCTCTTCCATTTCAAACTTGCTAGGTGGTTTTTACAGTTTATTACATCATTTTAGTAAGAGCAACTGGAAGGACTTGATTTGTGAAGAATCACAGGAATAATTCAGATGTTGCTCTAAGTAATTTTTTTCCCTATTGTTTATTTAGATCAGCTCAACCACTTGAGAAACACATTATTTGCTTTCTCCTTATTGAGTATCCAATGATGAAAATAAATTGTTACTGCTCTTTATTGTGCATTTCCCATAAGGCTGACACGGCACAGAGAAGGAACCGGATTCTTTTCTTCTAGCATGACACAGGGAAGATTGTTTATAGCACTTCAGCTCCAGCCCTCTGCAAGCCAGCTGAGAGCAGGATCATTAAAGGCAGGATTTAGAGGCTGTGGGGTTGCATAAATTGATTGAGAGCAAAATTTTTCAGACAAATATTTTGTAATGAGCAAGGAGGGAGGAATCTGGTTTGGATCTTGTACCCAGCAGTAAGCTGGAGAAAAAGATCTCCTTACAGAAAAAATGTATAAAATGATCTTGCCTCGTTTGAAGATCAGAGTGCCAAATATAGACCCTATCGCATTTCCTTCCCTCCTCCTTCCGAAGCTCGTCCTTTTGAAGTGCACTTTCAATGGGATGTGGATAATTGGCTCTGCAAACAACTGACCGAGGGCTCTGTTGGTTTAACCGATTGGTCTCAGTTGCTGATTCCTGTTTTGTTTTGGATGATTTTCAGCCCAATTGCCCCGTCAGCTACAATTAGTCGCATTAATATGAGAGCTGAAAGGTCACGGATGACTCGCCCTGGTCGCAGGCACGAGGGCAGGCGGGAGATGCTCCCAGCATGCTGTCCTCAGCCCCATGCTTGTGTGCCCCTAAATTGATGGTGACTGCAGATCCTAGTCCGACCAAAAGGGATGTGAGGTTTGCTTCACAGGAGGGTGATGGAGTGAGAAAGGAGGATGCATTGACAACTGACATATGGAGGAACTTCTCTTTAATTAGTCAAGGAGGTTCCTGGTTCTGTATACAGGGGAAATGTGAAGTGGCCTCTCACCTGCCGGAGCAGTGAGGAGAGGAAGCAGAAGTGGGACAGAGTTGTAGGCACATCCTGTGGCTCTTTCAACAAATCCATGGCTGTCATTTTCTGTGGTTCCAGTGACATCTGCCATGGCTTCTATGAGGAGCTACACTTGGTGACAAATCCCTTGGTCAAGGACCAAGATTTCCCTGGAGCAGTTTGGTGGGAGCTCTGCAGCCAGGCCATGTGCTGTGCTGTCATGGGCATCAATTCTGGTTGAAGCCACACAGGTCTGGACATATAGGAACATACAGCCTACACAAATTCCCCTCTATTTCTCCAGAAACTGCACTTTCTGCAGACATCTGTGAGGTCCAGAGGTCAGTGTGTTGCGCTGAGCTTGTTCCCTGTAAATCCCATCTGGGACTTGTTCCTAGTGAAAAGAGCTAGTGCTTTTACAAAGCCTAGCAGCAGGAGACCTCTTCTATCAGTGTGTTTCCATCCATGTTTGGGCAACACAATGAATGCAGATGTAGTAGGAAACTTTTGATTATCTATAGGGTTTTTCTGTGAAAACTTCAAAGCCCTGTGGTTAGTTATATTCTGAGACTTTAAATGGATATGTCTTGTGCTCAGAGCTCTGATTTAATGTTCTGGTTTAATCTATTGTCCAAACATCATTCACGTTGTCTTTGAGGCATGGAACAGCTTTGATGGAGTCTTTTTTTAATTTCTGGCCATCACCCTGTGCAGCCATAAACAACATCCTGCCTGCTAACGAGAAAATTCAAGTTATTGCAGTCACATGTCTTGTGGAAATAGATTGTAGTGGCAGGAGAAAAAATGGAACTGACTTTGCTCACCTTCCACCTCCAGCTGGCATGAGAATTTGGATTACTGACAGGGAGGAGAAGTTTCTGTAGATTAAGATACTCCATTAAAAAGCAGTGTTGCTGTTAAAGACGAAATTATTTATTTCATCGTCATACCCATTAATTCCTTAACCTGCTTTCATGAGTTATCTTTTCTGTCTATAAGCATCTAAACCCTTTGCTAATTAATGCCTTGCATGCCAGCTGTCAGGCTTAACTCTTCCTAACAAATTCAGGTTTGTGGAAGAATTTGACCCATCCTTCAAGTATGCAGTGAGGGAGTAGGATCCTCCATTACATACCCAGTAAAGCAGGTGCATGGCATTGGTATCTCACCCATTGCTTTCCCCTCTCCCCCACCCTCTGTAAAACTTGTTTGGAAAGTAAAACTTGCGTATGTGACCTTAGAAAGATGGGGCAGGAGTGGCAACCCTGGTTTCTGCCTTCTCCCCCACCATAAATTGACATTCATCCTTTTGAACGGTCCTTGGAAGCAGCCCCTGCAGGTGCATGTGTTCAGAGGGGGGTGGTCGCTGGGAGCAGCTGGAGGGGCTCCTGCAGCCCTGGTGGTTCCTGGCGTTCTCCTCTTGCCCTCCATGTCTCCGCAGAGCACGGCTTCGTTGGCTACTCGGAGGAGCTGATGTTCAACAACACACTGCCAGACTACAGCCAGGGAGAGTCCTTCTTCACTGTTTTTGGAGTGTTTTTCCCAGCTGCCACAGGTACAGTTAAGTTTTATCTTCGCCCTTTTTTCCTCCACAGGAACGTTTCAGAGATGAGCAGAAGCAAGGGGAGCTCCTTCTTCTCTCCATCCTCCCCTCAGCAGGTGGCTGAGCTGGGCTGATGCCATTGTCCATGATGGACCCACCACTCGCTGTGTGGCATCACGGGTTCATCCTTGTATGTCAGCAGAGCTCATATTAATGAGCTTAATTAGATGCCTTCGTATTATTCATTCCCTTAAATTACCAGGAAGATGTATGTCCCCTTTCCAGAGCTGACAATCTCCAGTGGGAATGCTGTAACTATCTGTTGAAGTTACAATACCTTTTGTTGATGCTGGGTGTTTTAAGCTATAAAAAGTACTGATTATAAGCAGTTTCCATAGCGATGGATCCTTGGATTACAGAATGAATTTTCAGAGGATTAGCTCTAAGCAACTCACTGGAAGTTGCAGAATTGCTGTGGTATAAGGAGACAAATGAAAGGGTTTTGTGAAACAGATGGGACTGGAGGAATGGTCGGGTAGCAGAAGTCACTTTGCCAGGTGCACCAAGTGCAGGACTTCAAATTTTTCTTTGAGATCCTCTCTCCCACCTTATCAGGCTGCCTATTGCCTCTGTGTAGACTTCCTCCTGGAAAACTCACTTTCCTGAACTATCAGCACCATGGAGAAGACGGCTTCTGACCTCTTTTTTGTTGTCATTTTTGATTGGCCCAAGTGAGCCCCAAGAGAAAAAGACCTTCCTCGTGAGCTCTGCCACTGGTGTAGGAAAGCAGGTTTTCTTCCAGTTCCTTGCTTATAGAAGAAGGAACAGTTATGACAACATTGTGCAGAAAATTACCATGATTAACCATATTAAATGATTCTTCATCACTGCTAATGCTTGGCTGCTAGGAAGAATGCCAAAGCTAATAGATACAATTGGTTTAAAGCCCTGGCAGCCTGTTGCTCTGTTTAGTTAGCAGTAGTAATACCAGTAGTAATGTCAAACATTCTCTGAAAATACGGTTTGGGATGATGTATAATTACTTCGGTTGTTGACACAGCTTTTTCATGTGTTCTTTTAAATTGCTTGGTTATTTACAGGAATTAAATTATTCCTTCAGAGTAGCAGTGCCATATAACACCATTATCACTCCTGTCATTGCTGTTTGGAGCACTGTGGAGTTCAGGAACCTCATAAAATGCAGGACTGTGTTTGGTGTTCTTCATGGAAGAGCTTGTGGTCTGATTAAGAAATTTCTAGGATGGAAGTCAAGACTTCTCTGCCGCCAGTGCTGCTGCTGCAGGGCAGGCAGCATGGTGCAGAGGGAGAGCAAGTGGCACTGGGGAATGACAGGGACAGGTTACACTGCTCCCAGGCTGTCCCCTCCAGCCTGTGGTCCTCCCCACCGCCATCCCCCAGTGGTACCCACCTCTGCTGGAACCCCCACAGTGATCCAGCTGAAGCACTGGAAGCAAAATCCTTTGCCTCAAGATACAACAGAAATTTGGGGAGAATTTCTGCAAAACAATATGCTGTTTAGTTTTGAAGGGTTACATTGAGCCAATTTGAAACAGTTCTTTGGCTGGCCCAGAGCAACGTTCTGTTTATCTTTAGTTATTACATGTTGTGTTTACTCTTTTTAATTTTTAGCATATGCTAGCTTGCAATTCAAGATGCTATTTTGATAACAAAGTTTTTAAAAAGAATATTTCGGAAATTGTGAAACAAATTGTTTGGGCCTTTCAAGATGAAATGTTCCTCTTTGATGTGAAACTATTTTGATCTCTTCAGGACAGGCTTCTTCCTCTCTCTCTGAAATGGCTATCTGAATTCAACCAGTTTAAGTTTGGTCTCTGGAATATGCTGAAAAGTGGTTGTAAGTTGCCCATTTCCACCAGACACAGCAGTGAAACAGAAATGTCTGAAATGCAGGCTGGTAGCTGTAACTGCAAAGAGGGGCAGCCACTTCAGGAAGGGGGAGCAGGGCTTGTGGGGAGACCCTTGCCAGGACCAAACAGGCAGGAGGAGCAGTTGGGAACACACTTCAACTGATGGGCATAGGATGGTCATCCCAGCCTTTTGCAGACCAGTAGCACCATGCTGCCTCCTACGAGCATCCTCCTTGGATTGTTTTGCTCCAGGTCGGGTTGTTTTCTCTGTTCCTCTGTGTTTTATTGGTACGACTCCAGCAATGCGAGTGAAGCTACCCCAGTTTTACGGTTGAGCGCTGGTAAGCAGAGGCTGCTCTGTTTGTGCAAGAGCTGTTTAAACCATTTCAGCTGGATGTTCAGTGCAGCTGGCTTCATTCCCCCAAGTTTGTCATTTCATCATAGGGAAGTAGCCAAGAGATGCAAAACGTACACCTAGAGCTGGCCTAAATGGGAGAGCATGGAAGACTCAGATTTGCTGGCTTCAGTCAAAAGACTGAAACACACGCTGTGGAAGATGTGAACGTGCCCCTATAGAGATGCTGTGCATTAACCAGCTGTTCTTCTGCATGTTTGTAAATACCTTCTTAATGCACAGGTTTTGCTGCTGTGCTGTGATAGGTGAACACTTGGCTACCCACCCAGCCAGGGCTTTTCAACAGGGAGGGAGTCTCGGGAGCCTCCTGCCCACAGCCAGCTCCCAGCAGCAGCCACACAGCCATCAGTGCATTTTTAAAATTAAGATAAGTGCCGTTTCTGTTGTGCAAAAAATGTTTTTCTACTAAATCCCCGAGGTTTTCTGTCTAATGAAAGAAGTGTGTTGTCTAGTGATACAAGAAAGTAAGACATCGTTTGAAGCGGCGTTAGTGGAAAATATCATGGCACAGAAACCAGTTCTGAAATAAACCGTATCTGGCACTTGCAAAACGACAGCAAATAGATTTAGAAGTTTTGGGCTAAGTTATCAGATGATGTAAACTGGCACAACTCCATTGCAGTCTATGGCGAGGTGCCAGCTTACATCAGTGGAGAAGTTGGCCCTTTAAAAAAATTAGCCGCAATTCTTATCTAAGATTTTCCATTCTTCACCTCCTGGGTGAAGGGAAAAAACCACCTTTTATATTTTATGGTATGTTCGCTGAAAAATGCACTGGGCGTTTGCAAGAGCGATCATATCTGCAGTTACAAACCGTGGCTGGTGGGGCTGATGGCTGTGTCTGACACACAATGTAGGTGGTCCCCTCATGCACATATCCACCGCCTGGATGATGCCCAGGACCAGATTACACTGGGAATAGCAGCAACGTACAGACTGTCTCAGCCATAATTTCCTGGCTGGGTTGACTGTGTTTTCATGCTTCTTTGTCCAGAAGCTTTGTCACTATCTGCTGCTCTCTAAGATAATAGCCAGTGTGGAAAATCCAGCCTGCTATCTCATTGAAACAGAGAGGTGGATAATTTTCTCCATGGACAATCTGCAGATATGATTGCTTGAGTTCAGAAGGGATTGCCCATTTCCCTAGGGATAGGCCTGTGTCTGAAGGAAGGAACATCCCGATTTCTCTACGTTGCTGAGTTTTAGATGCGAGTGTGGCGTTTTTCCTCTGTCGAGCAGCCAGAATCTCTGACAAGGCTTTTTGTGGCTTCTTGCGAGTCAGATCAGTTCTCTGGCAGGGGGTGACCGAGGCTATGAACGGTGGAGATTGTTTAGGATGTTATTTTTTTTTAATTAGTCAGGTTGTCCTTTCGGTGAAAAGTGGGTTGCTTAGTCAGCTGCTTGCAAAAGACCCTCTCAGAACTGTTCATTGGCAGCTGTCATTCTGTCTGGAAAATTACTTTTTGGGTGGTGGTGGAGGGGTGGCTCTGGCATTGTCCATAGGTCTGTGCTACCAGATTGTCCATCCTTTTGCACTGGTCGGGTCAGAGTCATAATTGCAGCACAGAGGAGATAGCTTTGGCCTGAGTGGCTGAGAATATCTGAGCTGGTTCCCTCTGTGGTGGCCTTGACCTTTGGTCGTGGAACCCATGAGACTCTGGTGACCTCCTGGGGGCCCTACAAGAAGTTAGTGGTGTGCAGTGGCCTGGGTGTGACCCCTGGTCACTGCTGGGCAGGAGGTCAATCATCAGTCTCAAGATCCTCTTTGTGCAGGCTTTGGGAAGTCCTCTCCTGGCTGCTCCTGAGCGTGCGTGGGTCTGTGGGAGGGAGGCAACGAGGCAGCCCAGGCTGTGCAGTCATCGCCGTGCCGATGACTCACGTCTTCGACTTTTTTATGTGCAGTCCAGAAAATGCCATTTTGGTGTTTCCCCAGTGCTTTGCTGAGGCAGGACTTTGGATGAGGAAGAGGTGACTCAAGCTGGAAGATTTAAAGGTGGTGCCAGATGTTTGAGAAACTTGGCCAAGAAGCACATGAGATTAACAGCTGTCCTCCTGACAATAGTTTGTTCCCTTTGGAAGAAAAATTCAGAGAATTCTGAGTTTTCTGCTTTGTCTCTGAATTGCAAAGTAGCATGTCATCAAAGAGTGCTTCATAGAGACTTTATTTAGCATATTTGTGACCATTTCCATGGACTCCTGCCTTCCTAACTTTTCTCACCTCTAGCTAAGCCTATTGTGTAGCAATTTGAAAGGAGCAGGGCTTGAACACTGCATGGAAGCTTTATCTAGACAAAACCAGAGCAGCTGACAGGCTTTTAGTTGTGCTGTTCAGAAGTACGTCCACAAAATAGTCTTCCAGGAGAAAATTAAGAACTTGATTTGTAATGCTTTCAGTATGGTGTCAAGGATTCAAATCTGGTCTGAATTTGGAGGAAAAGCTCTTCCAGGAGCTGAGGAATGCCAGGATTCAGGGACCAGGGAATGGTTGTCGGGGCTCTGGCTCCATGGTGGAGATGATAGGAAAAGATGGCTGGTGAGTGGACTGATCAAGGGGAAAGAAAGAGATGATCAAGGAAAAAGCATTAATGATAAATAAATAAAGCCCTGGATGTGTTTGGCAACGTGAGAGTGCCTTGTGCCCGTTTACGTGCTCTCCTTGTGGCAGGGCAGTGAGGAGAGGAGGTGTTGCAATTCCCTTTGAGCAGATGTGGGGGTGGTGCTGTGAAGATGCACAGCAGAGCCTGGGACAGAGCAGAGCAGAATTTGTGTCCCACGATTAGCAACCCAGCCACTGCTGACAGCCCATCAGTGGCCAGGGTCTGTAGGGAACAGGGAATAGAGAAGGCATCCATCTGGCAGATTGGGGTTTGTCCCCTTTACCCTGAGATTGGTCCCACAGCTCTTGTCTATCCTTCATCTTGGGAAAAAAACCCTTCCAAGCAGCAATCAGTGTTTGAGCTTTAAAACGCAATGGGCTGTTGCTGATTTAGAGCTGTAGTCACTCAGATTTGCAGCTGCAGAGGCTGACTTTGTCGTTCTTCTGCCCTCTGAACACGAGGAATGGCTGCTGGGCTTGGCAGCCGTGGCGGGCTGGCGTGCGGTCGGTGCCCTGCTGCTGGGGCTGCCAGATGCTGCGAGTGCCATGGCGCTGGCGTCCTCCTTCCCATTGTTCTGTGGTGATCTCACCCTGGCTCCAGGGGCCGTGCCATCAGCGCTGCTGGCTGGCTCCTGGCCCACGTGTCCTTATGAAGTCTGACATCCCAGGGGAGGACAGCGATGGGCTGAAGTCTGCTGCTTAAAGTCTTTGGTCCTGCCTTCAAATTGTCCAAATTCTCATCAGGATTCTAAATCACAGATTTTCATTTATTTATTTATTTATTTTTATAGCAGATACCTGAAGTCGTCTAAGAAAACTTTTGGCATAATGTGACAGGGGAATCTCTGTTTTCTTGACAAGTCTGGTATGACTCCTCCTTCAACTGTGGACAAAGCCCCTTGACCAATCTGTACCTTGGCTTTCTAGCCTTAATATGGAGACTCTAATCCTCTGCATCATCCTGTTTCCCTCTCTTGCGTCTTTAGATGGTAATTTTTTAGGCTGAGGACTGTCCCTGATTGTATAATACCCTGTACTCTGGCCTAAAATAACAGTTCAGTATTTTATTCTTAGTCCTACCATGTGTTTTCTACGTGACACTGGGACAATCACTTGCCCTCTCAGTGTTTCTGTTTTCCTATCTGCAAGGCAGAGATAATGCCTGCTTCCAAAGCAGATCCCTTGGCTGGAAGGTGCCACCTACGTGCCGAGAGCCCTGTTATTCCCTCTGCTAATGTGGTCATCATTTCATATGGACAGGACAGGCTGTTTTGTAGCAGTGGCTGTCCCCTGTGAATGCAGGGACCTGTAATGGATCTGGTCTGGGGGTTGTACCACCTGCTGCGTGTGCTGCCCTGATGAACAGTGGCATTTCTCTTTTCAACAATTGGGCAGCATTGTCTCCCGTTAGGTTTGTATGAAGATAAGATGGGTTTTGTTCACATACTGTTTCTTTTCCCCCCAGCATTGTTCAAACTGGACAAAGGGTTCTTTGACGTGTTAGTGGTGACTTGCTTCTGTTAAAGACATGAACAGTTTTTTACCAAGCAATTGATGGAAGCCAGTATTCGTCTGTGTGGCAGTGCAATGAAATGATATAGTTACTGTTCTGAAACAATCAATGAACTGATTGATTAAATTATATTACATATTGCAATGTGTATTATTTATACTATAACTTAGATTGACTCTAAATTGCACTTGTGTCTGCAAAATACAGGTGTGATGGCTGGGTTCAACATGAGTGGAGATCTCCAGAAGCCTTCTTCCAACATCCCTCTGGGGTCTCTGGCTGCTATTGGCACCTCGTAAGTCATTGATTGGGGAAAATTTGCTCTGGAGACTGCCCTGAGTGTGACCAATCCATTTCATATTCCCATCAACCTTTTATTACTCAGCCATCTGGAAAATTAAAACGTGGCTCTCATTGAAATTATCATCCATTACCACCACGTACTCTGGGTGGGCTGGAGATGTTTGTTAGTGTGGATGTACTCAGTCCTTCCACTGCTGGGTGGGATCTGTGCTGGTGCTGGGCTGCTTGTGCTGCTGCAGCCTGGCTGTCCCAGAGTGGGATGCAGAGTTCTCCAAGGCTTGGGAGGGGGCTGATTTTGTCATTCGTGTCCCCTTGTCTTTTTCTGTATAAATAGAAAAGAGGTATCAAAATTTTATATTTTCTATTACTGGGAAAATGAGGCCAAGAGAGGTGAGATGACCTACCCACCTGCAAGACTGCGGAAACAGAGGCCCTGCATCACCAAGTAGTGCTCTTCCCAAGGAAATGCTACTTTCCAGGAGAACTTACCACTGCTGCATATAAAAAAAAAAAAAGCCCTCAGTAGGTTTTCCTGCCTGCTTTCATTGCCATCTAAATTGCCTTTGAAATGATTTCTTTTAATCTTTTACCAAGGTTCAGTCAGGAAGGAAGACCCAACTGGTGGGCATTGATGTCTTCTGGCTCTCCTAGTGGCAGAATTCTCAGTGGCCTTGTCTTGCTGTGAAGAAATTGGTTTATTTTTGTTGTTTGCAGGTGGTTTCTGTACATGGTCTTCGTTTTTTTGCTGGGAGCCATTTGTACCCGTCAGTCACTCCGCTATGACTTCATGATAGCAGAGAAGGTAACCTGTAGTTTTATATAATGGTGCTTTCAGGCTGACATCTGCCTTACTGAATGCTCGAGTTTTCCAAAAGCCTGAGGAATCTGGGTACGCATCCCTCATTAAAATTCAGGGGGATTTCCCCGTTGCAAATCCCAGTGTACAATCGATTTGAATAGCCAGCGTATCCCGTAATGCCAAATCTTGGCATAATCACCCAGCAATAGCTTTAAGAGCTAAAGTATGGTAATGTGGTCTAATGATAAATGCTGTATTTTGTTCGATGTATCCTTTCTCGCTGGTGAAAGCTTAGACCAAATTGAAATCTCTAAAGAACTCCCCCTGCTTATCTTCACTAAGTCAAGCAAAGCTCACATTTCCATATCCAGCGGGCTGTAATTGCAGGGCGAGCAATAGGATTATTAAACTCGAGACATTCCACACGGGGTATTTACACGAGGGGGGTTTGTAGTGTAACACACTATGAACCTTACCACTGCAGGCCTCTAAAAACAGAGCAAGAGATTTTGGTGTGTGCCATTGTCTTTCTTTGGATGGGATATAGAAGGGCTAATTTTCTGTAATTCTGTACTATCCAAAATCATGGGTTCACTGTATTTGACACTATTTCTTGTGATTCATTTGAAGTTGAGAAGTTTACATAGTTTGATCTGTAACATGGTTTTAATCTAAAATATCAATTTGAAACTCTGGATTTGTTTCTTAAGTAATTGCAGCTCTAAATTTCTTCCATCCCCCAAGTAAACTCACAATTATTGGTGGGGCTCTGCCACTCCCTGCTGAGGTAAAAAACCACACCTCTGTTTCAGGGAAAAAAAGAATGAGCCTGCCTTCTGTAAGGCAACTTCTTTTTATGTCAATGGCTTAATGGGCAAAAACTGCAGTAACCAAAAGAATCAGCTTTAAATGAATCTGCTGAAGAGAAAGAGGTTGTTAAAGCTGCGTTTTAACTTCAAAACCCTCAGGGGGGAAATGAAAAATCTCCTAGTAATGAATGAGAAGATATTTAATAATGTTAAAGATAGAAAGTAAACAAGCAAACAAACACCCCCGTCCCAGAAAAAAACAAATTAAATTTTCTTTCCCCTAATACCAAACAAACAAGTGGTGCAGTGTTCATGTTTCTTCTTTGAGTTATTACAAGATGCTTTAGATTTTAATGACTTTGGAGAGAGGGAGGGGGGAAGAGATCATTACTCCTCCAAACTCTCCCTTTGTATCACAGGTAAGCGAGTGCTTGGCTGCTTTTCTCTGTTACAATATTTGTTTGGCTTTTCAAACATAAAAATGAGGTTCAGTAATTTCACTTCTAATGAGCTCCAACTGCCAATTCCTTGCAATGTATTCACACTCTCTATGTTCAAAATGCATAGCAAAACCTTTCATCAGCCTCGGTGAAAGGGACTCTTCCCTTCTAACCCTGATTTGAATGTCAAGTAGCACATTTAAATGCAAGCATTTTTGGCAGCTAAAATAATATATGATGTCTGGCACAACTGTTTGTTTCTTCCGAGTATTTCTCAGAGCAGGGTAGGATTAGAGGAGAGGGAAGGGAGGATTCCCCACTGAGTGTCTGTCTGTTGGTCTAATGAGAGCTAGTATCTGCTCATCTTTGCCTCAGGTTCCTTCTGTCCCACAAGATACAATTCACAAGGCCAAGTGGATTTTCATGGGGAAATGTTGTGACAGGAAGTTTGAACACTTCTGGATCATGACATTCATTTCATATGCCTTCCCCAACAGCAAGATTTTTATGGCTTTTCACCCAATCTCCTTTTTGCTGCCTGCAGATTTTGTAGACAAGAAAAAGCCAGATGCAGCTTGAGTCATCTGTAGCCATGTAAATTTTTGTAATTCCTTCTAATAAAGCATGTGCCACCTGACTTCAACGGGGGCAGAAGCTGGGAGGACCTGTGTTCATTCAGACCCTCTTTTCCACAGAAGGAGGGCTGGGAGCAAAGGACATGTGGGATGCAGGGGACCTGCATTTGGTGACATCCTCTGCCACAGATGTTTGTCTGCACCTCCAGCACTCGCTTCAGAGGAGCATGGGCATGTTGGATTTGGACCAAAATGTGGGGTTTTTCTCTCTGCCTGGCCTTTGTGCTGATGTTACCCCCATGCCTTGCCATGCTCTGCGCCTGGCTGCTGGCTCTCAGACTTCTGTGGTCTTGCAGGGCTTGGGGGTGTCTCAGGTGACCCTAGACCTTGGTTTCCTTATTTTTTCTGTCCATGTCCTTACACTGCGGTGCCAGGAGCACTCCCATTTCAAAGCTTTCTTGCACAATGTTTATATTGCGGGGTTTTGTGTATTTGGGTGGGGTTTTTTAGAAGTGCTGTTTGTGCTTGCAGCTCTCGACAGTGGGGACCTGCTTAGGGGGACCCCAGTCCTCACTTCTGTGTGACTGACCAGTCCTTTCCCTCCACACCTGCAGGAGATGCTCCCAGCTTGAAAGGGTGCTTCAGAAACCAATTCTAAACCCAGCCTCGTTAGCACTATGGCTTTAAATTTTTTTTTTAAGCTTCATGTTGGCCAAAGGAAATTCTTTTCTCATTGAAGACAGGAAAATAAGGTCATTGTATTATATCCTTTGGAGCGTGTTTTTTGAGATGCCATTTACTTAAGTGGCAATTTTGATTTGGTTTTACTGTGGGTTTTCTTTCAGGATTGGTTTTCCCCTCTGAGACACAGGGGTTTGTCTTCCTGTTTTGGATGGTGGGAAGCCTGGGCAGCTTTTCCTGTATGATGTGCTCTGTATATAAGTGATCTCGCCTGAAATAAACTCACTTCCAGTTACTTAAGGGGAATCTAATAGCTGCTGCTTTGCTGCAATTGCTCCAAGTGACAAAGAATTTCTTGGATATGAGCTTGCAAAATGGTTCTGTCGGTACAGGATGTTCAGTATTAAATTAGTTTTATGGGATAATTTTCCTGTATTAATTGCTTGTACTTTATACCACAGACCAATTAAATTACTGCTTTCCCAGGGCTTGCTCTGTTCATTTAACAATGTTAGAAAATATAAGTGATCTCTTAAAATACCTGTATTTAGGATTGCTTGGGTGTCTTTAAGGCACAGTATAATGAACTTCGCATTCTCTCTGCTTCCTGCAGGTATCCTTGGTGGGTGTTTTGTTTTTGTTAGGGCTGTACATCTCATCCCTGGCCTCCTGCATGGGAGGGCTGTACGGAGCACCCAGGATCCTGCAGTGCATCGCCCAGGAGAACGTGATCCCCATGCTCACCTGCCTTGGATGTGGGGTTAGTCATCCTTCCTCCAGGATTGCTGTCAGACCTTCACCTGAATTTAAGAAGCCAAGATTTCTAGGTGTCTGTAGAGTGAGATTGGGGGATGCATGAAATGCGAGGAGGGGAAGGCTCAGGATCTGGTATCCCATGCATAGGCAGAAAAGCCAGGAAATGGGTGGTTTTAGGAAAAAACGGAGCATCCAGCTGCCTGTGGTCCTTTCCCTGCCTGTCCCCTGTGTGCACTGCCTCTGCTCCGAGCCCTCCCATGGGGTTTGGCACCGTGCAGGAGCAGCCCTGCTTCACCATCCCAGCATCTCACTCACCCACCTCTGCGCCCCGGCCTGGGGCTCTCTGTCCAGCCCCCGTGCACACACAGCCCTTCCCGGGCTGTCATCGGTCCCCTCCCTCCCTCTGACCCACTTCTTCAAGGTGTCCCCACTAAAACAAGCACTTACGGTATAACTGCCTGTGGGGTTCTTTTGCAAACTCCTTATCCATGCTGGTGCTGATCCCGGCCGTGACCGAAGGAAGTACCTCCCTCTCCTCTGTCCTCCTGTCCAGGGCAGAAGCATGAGGCTTTTGTCCCAGCACGTGGTGAAATAGATGGTAACTGTCTCTTTACCTTTTATCTGTTTTCTTTCTTCTTCTTCTTCTTCTTCTTTCCTGCACATTTTCTTTGATCTGTTCCTGTCCTCTGTGGTAACCTCAGAGCTGAGTACGTGACCAGTTGTGATGCTCTGGATTCAGCCCATGTGCGGTGGAGAAGAGGACACTTCTTTGTGAGATAAGGTGCCTTTTGGACACGATGAAATAAAAACAAAGAATAGATTTGAAAGGTTAAGTTAGGGGGCTTCTAAGCTTTAGATATGCCTTGAAATGAAGTCTTGCTTAGAATATGACAAGGAGCTTTTTCCTTGCTTTGTGAATAATCTTTATGCACGAGTTATTCTACTGATATCAGTCAAGGTATCAGTCACCAAGGACTCTGTAGTCTTGGGCTATTCATCTATGCATGATTTCCCCTTTTTCTGAATAGAGTGAAAATACTTGCATCACTCTCAGTAACCTGCAGTACCTAACTGTCTGTTCAGAGTGTCTGGAAAAGCCTTGTGATGCTTTGCTCCTTCAGAGCAGCTTGAAAATACAGAAAAATATTTTTCGGTATTGATATTTATGAATGTTTTAAAATATTTAAATGTTTTATAAGTATAATAATTTTCTCTCCATTGTTTTATGTTTCTCAAAGCAATTTTCTAAACTAAAAGTTATAATAATAGCAAAAATAATAGTAATAATTGTAGGGAAAGCAGGAACAATAATGACTGCAAAAACTTCCAGCTCCTGAAGGCAGTTTTCAGGTGATCCCAGAATAGGCCGTTCTCCACCTGGCAACCCTTGTGAAATTCTCAGTGGTTTAGCAAAGTTGATTCCCTCTCTTCTCTGATAGTTTTCTGTCTTTCCATCAAATTTTCTGCTCTGAACTCCAGGCAGAGTGCCATGATGGGAAGGGCTCAAAAAGAGGTGAGAAATCAAAGGCAGATCACTTTTCCCCCTTCTTCTCTCTGCCACCTTGGGAATTGTTTAGATTTGGTTTATGGAGAGTAAATACATTCAATTTGTCCTTTCCAATCTACTCCACCTCAGTTCTTCTTTTCCATGGTTGAAGAAGGTGGTGTGCTCACCATAACCCCAGCTAATGGGAGGTACACGAATGTTTTCTGTGGAGTTAAATCCAAGCCAGATGCATCCTGAGATCATCCCATCTGTTCCCCATCTCAGTACATCTTTCTGATACTGAAGATGCTTCCTGAGATCTGTGTTCCTTTGTCCCTGAGATGTATTTTTGTTCATTCTGAAAAGATGTAATGGTCCAGAACTTGTCCCCTTTTCTATTAATAGATAAGAGTGGAGGAAACAGAAATAGTTTCCATTTGAGCTGTGTGTTTATTAAAGAAGTAAATGCAGTTAAGTGAAAACCTAAGATATTTTGTAAGATATCTTGTAAGGTATTTTTCAGCAAAGTCTTTACACAGCTTGCACAGGTTTGTCAGGCAGCAAAATGGCAAGATGGTGCCTGGTCCAAGGAAGGGTGTGTTAGACCTGGGATTAAAGTTCATGAGCCAAAGGCTCAGGTATTTCTGCTCCCAATGCTCTTTGCTTTGTGCCTCTTTTCCTTCCCCTTTCCCTGCCTTCACCCAGTCTCAAAAGAGAGGAGCAGGCAATGTTTCTCCTGGCTGCCTGCCCTCCTGACACATGGCTGGCATTGCTGGGGCTGACTGCCACCCCCAGCCTCCTCACCTGCCCAGCCTCTCTGGTGCTTTCCACTGCTGCTGGGGTGGATGGAAGGAGGGGAGCCCCGTGTGCAGAGGCTCAGCAGACCATAGGTTCAGCCCAGCTGCCTGTCAGGGCAGGGCCAGAAGCTGCTGATGTGCAGGTGGCACTGCTCCATGCAGAGCTTCTCCAAGGGCAGCATGAGGGAGCCGTTTGGGTAGGCAGTGATGCAGAGTCCTGTAGAATAATTAGAGACGAACAGTTAACTCTAATTAACACGTTTTATTGCCAGACTTCCCATGAGCCCCACAAATCTCTCTGAAGGTTTATTGCTGCTGTACTGACATTGTTTTACCATGGAGATATGAGTGAGAGTGGATGAATTTACCGAAGACAAAGCTTGAGTAAGGCTTAGGGATGAAGCGGGAGCTCAACAGCTTTTGGCTTCCAGCCTGTTCTTTAATTTATTAAGCCTGTGAGCCTCTGTTTGCACAAGCATGCATGTATTTCATGACTAGGGGGGTACTGCAGACAACCCAGGTAACCACATATGGCAGCTGAGCAAGTGGGGAATCCTCATGGCAAGGTTCATGGTTATTAATTTAAATGTAATTTTGTTTTATTTATGAACTAGAAAGGCCCCAACAAGACTCCAGTGGCTGCAATTTGCTTAACAAGTCTCATCACTATGGCTTTTGTCTTCATTGGGCAAGTGAACGTTCTTGCTCCCATAGTCACCATCAGCTTCATGCTGACATATATTGCTGTGGACTATTCCTATTTCTCACTATCCTTGAGCTACGACATTCAGCAGAAACCTGAGGAGACCCAGATGGGAACTGCTGGACCTGCTCTCTCTTCCCAGCCTTTAATTTTCAACAGGCCCCCCAGCCATGCAGCAGATGGGGTAATTCAAAGCAGATCAAATGGCACCTTGCTGGCATTCAAAAAAGACATGGACCAGATTTTTAAACCATTTTTTAGTGAGCCAAGTACTTGCAAAAGAGAAGGAGCTGAGAATTCAACCCAAAAGGTCAAACAAAAGAAGGCAAAGAAGCCAGCCAAACAGACATTACAAGACAGCTTTCTCCTGGATCTCCATCACGATGCTCCCCTGGCTCAGTACGGCTGGGATGAGACCACGGAGCCCCATGAGAGGCAGCAGGACGTGGATGAGCAGGGCGGTCAGTGGGATGCAGGTGTGTGCTCATCACCCACTGCGGGTGCCCAGCACATTCCCAGGGCGCTGGAGCAGGGGGAACAGCTCTGCAGCGAAGTGATGATGCTCCCTGGCCCGAGGGGAGAAGGTAAGGGCTGTAGGAGATGGACATCTCCATGTTCAGAGGAAATTGTTTATAACCTTGGTCTTCCCTGTGCTTTCCTGAAGGCAGGCGTGAAACGAGCTTTATATGGGGCTGTCATTCAGTGATTCATGGCAATAATATCATTTATTCCAGGTAAGGGTAGAGTTCATTGCAATGCATCACAGGAGAAGTTCCAATGCAATTTCCTACAGAAGATTAATCACAGGAAAGCAGGCAGGACTAAATTTAGTGTTGGGTTGTTTACGATATACTCATAATTCTTCCCAGGCATGCTGAACGCTGTACATTAAAAAGGGTTTGGGTGTATCTTGGGATTTACTTCATCCTGGTGTGGGGTAGGATGGTTGGAGCTGTGTGACTCTAAAGCTCAGGCTATCAAAATGCAGTGGTTCCCACAACACAGGTGGAGTGTGTAACTCAACACCCAAAGGTGAAGCTCTGAATTTGTTCTGTTGGTGATGTGGGTATTTGATACAGCATGTGTGCATGGAGTTTGTCATTCCCAGTGCTGTAGTGTTTCATCAGCATTAGTCAGTTAAGCTGCCTAAACCCCTCTGAGGGAGAAAAGTTTTATTTTTCTTATTTCACAAATTGTGAAACTGAGACAGAGATAGACAGATGCAGCCTTCAAATGGACTTAGTACCAGAGCTGGTAACTTTTTGGTTTTTTCCTTGCGCTTCTTTTCAGTTTTCATTTTAGAGGTTTGGTTTAGCTCTGTCATACCCAGCTGTCAGCTAGACTTTTTGCTTTGGTTCCTGGAATCTGGTAATGTAAAGTAGAGGAAAATCCCCCACATTATAGCTCCTTTCTAATTTTTTTTCTCATTTTCTTTAGAAACATCTATAAAGCAACAAAATCCAGAACTGGGAATTCAGCAAATACCAGAATCATTCTACTCCAGATTTTTCAGTCACTGGATTTCCTTTGCTGGTGTAAGTAATTTTCTTTCATTTTGAGCAGTGGTTTGTGATTGTAGAAAACAGAAGGAAATTCATCACATATTGCAGTGTAAATACTCCAGGACTGTAAATAATGGCTTTTGATTCTCATATTCCAGGTTACCTGAACTAAATACTCAAGGTACCATGCATCCAACAGTTCAAATTGAGGGAAAACCCAATGGCATATTAAATTAAATAACAACAGGAAAAAACCCAAACAAACAAACAAGCCCCAACCCAACCCAAAAGTACAAATTCAAAGTCTGGAGTCTTAGGACCTTAAAGATGCGTGGCTGCATGGGAAAAAAAAAAATCAGTGTCCTTCTTTTCACCGTGTGCCAGCCTGCTTTTTCTTGCCGTGGGATGGACTGAGACATTATCTTCAAAGCTGTGTTGCTTTTATTCATGGGCCAGTTTCTGCAAGCTTGGGGTGGGGTTTCATTAGTGCTGACCTCCTGATACCAGCAGCCAGGCTATGAAATTCCATCTTTTGAGGGAGGAAAGGAGAGCATTCCTACAGTGTGTTACTTTAAATAACTTTTAAATAGCTTCTGCCTCAAGCTACTGAGAAGTTTAAGACACTTAAATTCATCTTGGGAAGATGGATTATTGGGGAGATGACAGAGAAAGGGTCAGATGTGCATAATGAATGAGCCATATGGCTTTGCTGCATGGATGAGGATTTCATAGCTGTACATAAAATGTAACAAACCCACTCAAACAACCCACCAAACCCCGTTAGTTTAATCCTCAGATGAAGTTTGACACCTACTACTCAAATTCAGTGCAGCCAGCTCCTGGTGAGGGGTCCCACTGGGCTGCAGTGCCAGGGGTGGGCTGGGAGTGGTGGCCCCTCTTTAGGATGACGTCTTTAGGAGGTTGTGTGCTGATGCCATCTCTGGGCTCCTATATAATGTGTCTCCCAAGTGCATGTCATCAGCTCTCTGCCTTTGCAGGGAGATTTGCTTGTAGAGGTGATGGATGTGCTCGTTAAAGCAAACTTGGTTTCCTGTCAATAATCAGGCTTGGGAGGAGGTTGCAACAGAGCTGGGATGGGATTGACAATGCAAAATAAAATCACAAAAGCAAAAAATCAGATGTGTTTATTTATCCTGACTCTTCTCCCCTCTGCCCTCTCTCTTTGAGCTTCACTGATTGTGTCAGTTGGGACTGTTTTAGCTCTTTTTTTTGTATGCTTCCTCTTGCTGTTCCCAACCTCTGCCATGGAGATGCTACCTCTGCCCCTGTTTGTATGCAACTTGAGCCAAATCTCCTCCTGAGCTGGTGAGCCTCTGGATACCTCTCTTGAAGAAGCCCAAGAAGAGGCCCACGCTGCCTCTGGGACTCAGGGTAGCTCACTGGAGCTGCCTCCATGCTGCTGAAGGTGACACTGTAAACCTGTGCTGTCCCTCTTTTTAAGAGTGAGACCAAACGAGGCTCCCCATAACATGGAAAACTGGGCTTTACAGAAAAATGACTGCCAGACTGTCAGCGTGATCTTACCTCCCAGACTCTGGGGTAACTCCAAACCGTGTCTTTCCAACAGGCAGTCGTGTCCTTCATCATAATATTTGTCATTCAGTGGATCTACACCCTTGTCAGCCTGGGAGCAGTGGTTATTCTGTATTTCTACATCGGCCAAGTGAGCCCAGGACTCCCTCTCGGTGAGTTTTTTTTCCTGTATTATTAAACCTGCTTAAAAATTCATTAAATTTTAATTTAACTTAATTAGGAATTGAGACTCTTGTGTTTAATATGCAGGTGGCACAGTGAACGATGAGGATGTGTTTCATTGCTAGTTTTAATACATTTTCTCTCTGAGTCCTTAATTTTCTGTTAGCTTCCAACTGTAACTAGCATTGGTTTCATAGTTTGAACATAGAGCTTATTGCTTTATTATATTGTGCTTTTAATGGCAAAAGCAGATACTAAGACTTGATAGGGATAGTTTGTAAATGTATCCCAGCAATGAGAAAAATCTGCTGTAAATAAGTTTTAATAAACCTAATCAATCTAAACCCACCTGAGAGAACTTCAAGGAAAATGGGAATTATGATGAGTGTCTCATCAAATCTCAGCATTCATAACTGTGGAACAAGAGAGTCTTTTGATTCCAGAGCTAAACACGTTGCATATGTTGGGAACATAATCTGGGAAAATACTTTCAGGCAGAGGGCATTAGAAAGATCTGTGCATGTGATCGGCTTAGACAACTTCAAAATTAAACAGTGAAGCACATTCAGCAAGCACCTCATGAGAGCCCACAGCTCCTTGGCAAGGCCGCTGGGGGGGTTTGCAGTGCTCTGTGTCTCTGAAGAGACATGGTGTGGGCATCCTCACCTGCTCATGAGTATATCCATCCCTCCATCCATCCTTCCATCCATCCGTCCATGGGCAGGTGTGTGTAAACATAGCTGAGGGCATGCCTGGGTGTGCAGTTTTTTGCCCAGGATGAGAAAAATCAAGAGCCTGAGATCATAGGCAATGCACAAATAGCTACCTGGGTTTATTTAGGTGAAAGATTAGTAGACAGTAGGTAAGTACGTACTAGATTTCAGAAACGCAGATGATGAGGAACCAAAAAGTAATCACCACCATCCAATCATTCCTCAACTGTTCTTTTTCTACTCTTGACTGACTTCCTTTTTATGTATCTGTAGGGGATAAAAGAAAAGAGCTGAGTTTGTGGATAGTAGTTGCTAATTTGTATATTTTGAAATATATATAAGTTTTAACAAAGTTGTTATGGCCCCCATATATTAAACAAAATACAAATAATGTTTTCAGGTGTTGGAGGCTTTTTTGCCTTTGTATACTCACTGTATCATATATCTGTTATCTGCTTTTGAAATATTTACTAAAAATTACTTCAATAAGAATTTCTCTGTCAGTGTGTAGAGGATTTTGGAAGCTGATCTGATAAATAGCAGCATGATTTGGCATTTTTTTCTTGGTTTCTTTTACGTGTGCATCCTCATGCATACAGTAAAACAATGCATGGCATTGAAAATGTTAGAAGTGAATGCTCAAAATTCAGCCTGATTTTTACTTGGCTGTGAGGGAACGTTATTTTGTGGTCACAAGGCTCCCAATGATCTGGGAGTTTGTTCTTCAAAGGATCAAACAGCCCTTCTGCCTGGAAAGGTTGGGAGACACTGGCCTGAGAGATGCTCTGGATTAGGGGCTAGATTAAGACCTTGGGAGGAGAAATGCCCTGTGATTGACACTCTCTTCTTCTCCAGTAGCCTAAGCTAAATCCAGCAGGCACTGACAGGGCTTGATTCTCCCTGTTCCTCACCATAAACTTCTCCTGCTGCTTTTGCTTCCAGCTGTGGCACTTCCTTGCCCCTGCAGGGAGGCAGTGCAGGAAACTAACTCTACTGAGAAATCAGAAAATAAATCAGTGTTGGCGTGATAAGCTAAGCCAGCTCTCCATGGGGTCAGACAAGAGGGAATGAATGGTGAGACCACAGCCACCGTGGCTGGGGTTGGCTGAATGGCTCCTCCCATCAGTGGGAATGGTTTTTGCAGTCCAGGGAGTGAAAGGTACTGTGGTGAGTGCCTGTCCTTTGCTCATCCTTTACTGGGGTTTAACAAGCTGTCAGGCTGGGAATGCATAGCTGCTCTCCATGGGAAATCTGCATTCTTTTCTGGACAGTTGTTTAAAAGCCACAGCATGCAGGAAGACTGCAGGAATGTTCTCACTATCACAAAATCTTTGGGTACCACGGGCTAATAACAAGCGTGCTGGTTTGGGATTTTATGCAAAAGTTCAGTGGTATAATGCTATTATGAGAGAATTAGCAGCATACTGACTTCTCGTGCCTTTTCTCCGTAGGAGCAGCAGCAAATTTCAGTTTCTTTGGCTGGATTAAGTCGGTTTTGATCACTTCATGCAGGTTGGTACCAGTCACTTGGCAGTGACCAACACATTGCTCGTTGTTCCCATGACCCACTAATGTGCATAGAGAGGGCTGGAGGAATTGACTTGCTTATTACCTTAAGCAGTCTTTCTGCCCCTTCTTGCATACTCAGGGTTATTCTTACTTAATGGTAAAAAGAGCTGTTTGCTCCCATCAGCCTGGCATATGGTTGGCTGTGTTTGTGGGGAAGCAGGAGTCTCCTCTGCTTTGTGTGTGAGAATGTCAGCTGATAACCGTATCTTGGTGCCTGAAGCTTTATCTTACCCCAAAGGTCTGTGCTCAAAATTTATGGCTCAGGCTGAACTGGAAAATCTGAAAGGAAACGAGAAATTGGAGACTCCTTCTCTTCCACCCACCATTCACTGAAAGAGAATTCCTCTGGTAGTGGTGGAACAGGCACACATGGCAGCTGTGTTCAAGTCTCAGAGAGGAAATCTGGGGTGGGGGAGCTACAATAACTTCGGGGCAAATATGATAAACAGGGTCTTTGGTGAAGGAGCCATTCAGTATTGAGTTTGCATGGGACTGCAGTAGCATTGTCTTGGGGTTTTGATTCCCAGAAGACCTTGAGGGGTTTTTTTTGGTTGGTTATTAACTAGTTTTGTTAATCTTATTTGATGCTATTAATTATTAATTCCATCATGTTGGGTTTCCTATAGCACCTTTTGAGCACCTCTGCCTCTGAGCAGTGGGCTTTGAGTTTCTCAGTCTGTTTGGTTTTGTTTTTGTTGGGGTGGGTGAGCGCCGTAGCGAGAGCTGTGCGACACGAGCTGCCATGAATTATATGTGCCGCTTTGGTGGCTCCTTTAAAAGAAATGAAGTTCCAGGCAATTAAGCACATTGGTCTGTCTTGCCAGGTCCTGTCTCTGCACACAGCTCCTATAACATGACCACATGGTTTTGGTAGTGGAGGTGGCTGGGGAGAGATGCCAGGGATGAGAGATGTCTGAGGTCCCCATGGCAGGTCTTAGACATAACAGCACTTAACTTATAGCTTAATTTAAACCATTTAACAAAAGATTCTTACGGAATTCTGGTGTCTTTGCATCTTCTCAACAGGTGAAGGGTTGAACCTTGAGGAGTGGGGGAATCAGCCCAGGCTCCATCATTGTTGTTTGGTGGTGGTCATCCAAGCGTAGCAAACTTGAGAGTTCACTGCTCTGAGAGGCCCCACTCAGAGGGAGGTGCTGGTCCCAGCCCACTGCGGGCCAGGAGAGCTCAAAGGGTCTCACTCTGGACTGCTGCTTACAGTGTAGCAAGAGAGTTGGCCTTGGTCATAGTAATTTTCCATCCTGGCCACAATTTGTGTCAGTAACTTTCTTTGAACGTTCTATAACAAAAATGTTGTTCCACTTGGGTTGTTACTCATGCAAGAAAAATAGGTTTCCAAGGATATTCATTGAAAGCCAGGAGCTGTTAGCATTAGTTCCCTGGAGCAGACAGTGTTTATGATAAGCTCAAGAGGAGCTGAGCCCAGGTGCTGCTTGTCAAGGCTGAGGCCTAACAAACATTTCTCAGTTCGTAGTGCAGCCCGAAGGGCAGGGAGAGTGGGATGCACCACCATGTATGTTCTCTGCTTATCTCATTTGGGGTAAGGGATTGTTCCCTGTCCCTTTGCACAACATCTGCTGGACTGGTGACACGAGCCCAAGCCAAGGGTGAGGAGTTGAGACTGGGAACAGGGTGCATGGAGCCATGTTGAAATGCTGCCAGAATTACTCATGGCACAGTGAGCCAGACCCTGCCGCTCCACATCCCGGGCAGTTCTGTCTGCTTCCACCCCAAGCAGATTTGTGGCTGGTCGTTTTATCTCGGTCCTTCTGTGATGATAGAACAGCATTTTCCTCCTAGCTGTCTTTTGGTGCATCTCGGTCGTGTCTCCTGCCCGCTGTCAGAAATCCCCATGGGAGTCTGGCTGAGGTGTGAGGCTTCATGGAGAATGACCATGTGTGGAGAGGAGAAACTATCCCTGCCTCCCGTGTGGAGAGGAGAAACTATCCCTGCCTCCCGTGTGGAGAGGTGCTGCTGTCACAGGGGGATTTTATCTTCGGGTTACCAGACCAGCAGAGTCCTTGGTGCTTTGGTCAGTGCAATCGAGGAGCAAAGACCCTGCCAAGGAGGGCTGAGGGGAGATCTGGTGAGTGCCCAAGGTAGAAACTGATCCTGTTTCTCTCTCCTCAAAGAGTGCAATCTCTGGGTCAGCCAGCCAGCTTGGTCACCTTATCCTAGTGCCAGGGCTCCTGTTCGTACTGGCACAAGGACAACTTGGGCTCCTCTTGGAAGTTGGGTGGGTCATTTTGAAGCCCATCTATGCTGTGGTGCAAGAAATTGCGTTGAAGTAATTTAGAGTTTTTTTTCCTAAGCCCTGTTTTCCTGAAATCCAGTCAAGATATTTTAATGAATCGGAGAAAAACAATAAATCTCATTAGACTGCAAGGGAGTTGGAGGCAGCCAAGGGTTCTTGACACCTCTAAGGCTCTTAGGTGCTTGATGAGGTCTTAGTCAGTACTATATTTGTCTTAAAGTTTTGATTTAAAAATGCCAATAAGGTTTTAAAATCAGCTTCTGGGATGAAGAGATTGCAGGAAAATCTCCTGTTTTATTTAAAAGTTACAATAATTATTGCAATTTTTTTATTGCTTAGGAAACTATAAAAAGGATATTTTTCATTAGAAATGGTTTGTGCTCCTTCTCCTCTTGCACAGTGTGGAAGGTGTTGCCATAGTCAATATCGAAAGAGGAAACCCATTTATTAAGAAAATGTATATTTTGCTGTGTTTATTTGGGGAAAGGGAGTACAATTTTTGTGCGCCTTCTAAGAAAAATGCCTTCAGGTTAGCTCTGTGCCTCCAAAGGGCACTGAGAAGGATTTAGCCTCTTCTGGAGTCACCCTGCCTTGTTCACACAGCGGAGAACACGGCTGGTAATGGATAGCAAACAAGGGGTGATGCAGGCACCTCTGCTTCTCTGTTTGCAGGAGAAGGCCATCTCCCAAGGAGCAGATCGTGGTGACACCGTCCTTTGCCACAGTTGGCATGGAGACCAGGCAGCTCACCGAGGAGAACGCAGACTTCGCCTCGCGGGACCGCTACCACCAGTACTCGCTCGTCAGCAGAGAGGAATTTGGGAGCCAGTTCCAGTGAAGGACACACACACACAAAAATCACTCCGTTTCTTCAAAAAGGATTTAGGAGGGCTAATGGCTGCCACGGGTGCCTTGTGAAATACTTGAATTTACGCACAAAGGATGTGAATAGCTATTTATGTATTTGAGGCTTGTTTGTTTATGCAAACTACAACATTGCTGGGCTTCAAACCTTTCGCAAACTGAGGAAAAAATGGAAATGAAAGGGCCAGTCGAGGGAAGTGATGAGTTACTGAGGACAGTGTAACCCTTTTAAAGAATTCAATTATAAGCCCTATTGAGTTCTAAAAATGGTTGCTGCTCTAAAAGCTTACAACACCCCATTTCAGATGTCCTCTGGGTGACTGGGGGCACTCTGCCTGGGAGCAGTGACGTTGACAGCAGGAGCCGGTGCCCCACTCCCAGCTGTGCCACGGATGGATGCGACCTTCCAGGTCAATTCACTTCTCCTCTAGGCATGAATTTCCCTGCTTGTAATACAGTAATTTTCTACCTCAGCATTTCAATTACCAAGGTCTTAGAAAGTACTTTAAGGCGTTAGATAATAGGCCAGAATCAGTGGCAAGTACGAGAAGATTATGAAGTATATCCACAACTGAAATTGCACATTTAAATGCAGTAATGCAGAATAATGACCTCTACTGTAAAACTGTGAAATTATGTCTTAGAAGCTGTTCATAGTTATTTCCCACATCCTTTCTGATGTGAGAGCTGAGACCTGATGAAATAGCTGGGCCCACTTAGAGCATCTCCTGGCTGAAGGGACAGATGGTTCAGAATTGCTTTAGCAAAGTAAGTTTAGCCCCAGCACCACACATCAGTTCTGACATTATGAGGAGGGGAAAATCACTGCCTTTCACTTTGTTTCATCTCTGATAATTTCAGCCTTTAGATTATTTATTTCTCCTTCTGTGCAATAAAAGCCTGAGGCACCAGGAACTCCTCTCCATCCTTTCTGTGGGCACCCTCAATGCCTTTGAGCACCATTCCACTTGCCAGTGGTCAGTGCCCTGGTCTTACCAGGTGGGGTGGTCCCATCCCGTGGTCTGGCCAGCTGCAGCTTTGGCTCTTTCAGTTTTATTACAGAGGGATGCACAGGAGGCTTTCTGCTGACATGGAGAAAAGAGCCACCTTGACACACTGCAGAAAGTGTATTAATTTTTCAAGGTTGCAGGTCTTTTACTAAGTGCTTTTAACCTTAATTATCTCAATAGAGGCAAGAGGGAAGTTGTGTTTGTGTGACCAGCTCTGAGCCACCTCAAATTGGTCATTCAGTGTTGGAAACACCCTTCCAGAATTGCTTCCTGCCTGCCTCTTGCCATTGGTTTCCAAAACGTCTGAATCTGTTTGTGGATTTTGGGTCCGTGTTGAAGCTTCCCCTGGGTTCCCTGGGGCCAGTGGCTCCAGAGACCCCTCCCTGTGCTTGTAGCATCCTTAACCTTGGCAGGTACCCCTGTTGTGCAAACTTCAAACACTCCTCGGTGCTGCCCCACTGCTGGCAAGCTGCTTGGTGCTGTGTTACAGTTTCATACCCAACCATAATGCCATTCCTGTAAAATCTTGTATTTCATAAAGTCCGGTCACATGCGTGGTCCCTTTCATCCCGAGTCAAGGATTGCTCAGCCCCGCATTTCTCTGTAGCTTGAACAAAAGAAAACCCCAGAGCATGGCATGAAGATATTCCTAGGTAGCTTCTTTGTTGGCTATTGAACAATTTAATTCCCTTCTTAAAATAAGACATGAGTTAGGAGATCCAGAGAGGGAGGGTGGGGAAGGTCCTTGGCTGTGTATCTTGCTTGCTGAGGTGTTGCACTGGTTGAAAGCAGATGATTTGGTGAAGAGTGTTTGCCTCTTCAGCACTGTGGACCCTGCTCGTCCCCAAAACTGGGATGTGATGGGCCCTTGGTCTAGCAGTACCAGGAGGAGGTCCCACAGCTTTGTTTTCAGCTAAGTGCACAGCAGCTGTCCCCTTCTCCTGCCACCACCGTCCAGCAGCCCCTTGCACCCGAGCATCCTCTGGAAACATTCCAGTTGTGTTTGTGTGCTGGTGAAGCCTTTGCTGGCTGCCGGGGAAAGGCGCCGTGCTGTGCCCTGCAGGGGCCAGGGGAGTGGGCATCTGGAGGGCTCTGGGGTGCGGGGATGGGTTGTGCCTCGGTATTCCTGGAAGAAGGCAGCAGCAGTTCTGGCATCCGTGCCGGATTGCTGCTCTTGAGACCTGGCAGTGGAGGAAATGCTCTGCAGAGCACACTGCTCCAGCGGTTTCTGGTCTTTGGGCTCCACGTGCTGCTGCTGGAGAAACTCTGCCACCTCCTCCACCGGCACCTCCACCACGGCAGCAGGAAGCAGCTCCTTCCACCACCTGGTGAGCACAGGCCCCTGGTGCTTCCCTCGTATCTGCAGGGAGAAATGCGTCGCACAAGGCTGACTGCCTTGCTGCTTCACAGGTTATGAGTGCAATAGCCTTCCTGGGTAGTGCTTGGCAAGGGACACGCTGATCTTCCCTGGAGCATTGGCTCTGGTGTAGTGAATGGTAAGAGTGGCAGGAAGCCTTGTTTTAGCAGCAGCAGTCCTGCAGTCTGGGTAACATTGGAGACCCCACGAGTCCAGGCACTACGGGTACGCCGGGCTTTGCACATCAAGGAAACTTTTCCAGCAGGGAAGCAAGCAAGCAAGCAGTTGTACAGCTAAAGATCGTGGTGTCGCGTCATAAATTGCTGTAGCTTTGGTAGCAGTCTAAAAAATGGGTGAAATTAGAGGGGCAGGAATTTGTCAGCTTCACATTTAGTGGCTGAAGGGTAGAAATGTGGGTGACGATTGCTCCTGTGAGTGGTAATGTGCTGCTTTCATCCCCAGAGAGCCAAGCTGTGCCTCCACGTGCTGGGGCTTTCATGAAGCTTCAGGTTCCCTGAAGGTGAGTTTGGGACCCAGCTCTGAGCACCATATGCCCTGTTGTGTATAAAGGTTGCAGCTTGGCTAATGTCATTATGAAAAGGCACTACAGTTTTTTAAGCCATGTGAGCTTTTGTATAATGTATAATTATTTTCCTTTTGGTCTGAAATTTGATTTATTATTATTATTATTATTATGCAAGAAATGAAAATGTTCTGCAATGGGTCAAGGTGTGAAAACGTGTTTTCAAGAGATTTGTGGATATGGCACATGGTTTTGTTCCTCTTGAAGACTCCAACCGTAAATCCGTGGCTCTACTTTTGATGGTTTCCTTTGCAGAGCATACATGCACAGAAGGCGGTTCAGGATAAATATTTTATTACTTGCCTTGCAGTACTGCCTGGAAGCTCATGCTGCATTTGTGATCCCTTAGCACTAAGTGGGTCCAGAAACTGGAATTTTCTGCCTCAAAAAACTTCCAGCACAAATAGTCAGGCCTAAAAATGGGCAGAAGAAAAGTAAAGTTTAGTTGTGATATTGGCATTAAGAGACAGTTTCTCGGTATAAATTGTCATCTACCTGGATTTGTGTCCCATTAGGAGTCTGCACAGGGAGAATCAAGCTCATTAAATCCACATCTTCGCTCAAACTTGTCCCTTTTTTTTTTTCTCTCTCCTCTTGGCTTCTCTGGATCAGCTTTGAGTCTCCTTGGATGGTTATTGCTGTGTATGGTGGCCAAAATATCACACACCTGCCATGGTCATTTATTCACAGAGATAGTTGTGAGCACAGTGTTGAAGCAGCAAAGAAGGGTAACAGAATATGAAATGATGTTTGTGTGCATGGCTGAATTTAGGCACAGGGGGCTCTCTGTACCTCATGAGGTGGTCTGCTCTCACCCATGTGCCTCTGATTTAGATTCAGACAGGCAGAGTTTCTTAAAGGGCATCATACTTACACCTGCAAGATCAGAAGAGATTTGCTGGAGCACAGGAGCCAGCCTAGGATTAATATTTAGGTTAGTGGGAAATGGAGGTTATTTGAATTATTGCCCTTGCCTAGTGAATTTTAGAGAAGGTAATTACAGGGATAAAAGAGAGAAGATTTTGTAGACAACCTACAAATTTGTTAGCTCTGTATGAAAGTGGAATATAATGCACTTGTTATGTTCCGCAGTGGTGTTTTGCTGCAACCCAGATTTGGCACAGCATCCCTTAAACCTAAGACAAGGTGAGACCTCAGCAGTAACAGCCTTAAAAGCTACGGATGAGAGGCTCTAGCAGCAAACTGCAGGCTAAAAATAAATCACTTTAAAGCCCATACAGCACAGGAGAGGCTCCTTTCCTTTCTGCCTTCTGCTGCTTGTGGCTTTTTTCACATGATTTTTATGCTCATATCCCCCAATACCTGGGGTTTGCCCTCCTTTTGCAAGAGCAAACAGAACCATGGGTGCTCCCAGAAACTTAGTGGCCTAGGAGCACACCTGTAACTTTATTGGATCCAAGTGTCCCTTCCAAATTTCACTGGGGGCTTCTTTCCAGATTTAAGGGCACTGTTCTGAAGTGTTTAGCTCAGCTACAAAATGTCTGGGTGCACTCCAAACCAGAGCTGGCTGAAAAAGGTCCTAAAAGAAATAAATAAGAAATTTAGAATTGCTTCTTCTGAGACAGATTTGGATGGCTGATTTATTTATTTTCCCCGCAGAAAACAAGGGATTTTTTTTTCCAGTGACAGGATTCAAAATGCGACATCATTTCAAGTTGTGCATTTTTCTGTGAAGGATGAAGAGAGATCACAAGACCCAAATCCATCCTGACCTCCAAATGTCAAATATCTGGAACAAGCTGCTTCCAACGGAGGTACAAGGCAAGCAGTTCTTGTTAAAATAAATCAATAAAATACCACGACCCCCAAAATTTCAAGAAAAATGGTCAGGTATTAAGTGCCTTTTGGATGATTGGTATCCATTAATGGATGGCTTGCGGCATCAAGAGGAGAGGGGAAGGTAATTAATTACTCAGTTAGGAACTATTTGTCCACTTTGGAAACTCAGGGCTTTTAATAACAAATTCCAGGAGGAGAAAATATTCACATTGTACCTTAATTCATCATCAGCTTAAAACTTGTCTGAGGTTTATGAGCCTGATCCAAGTTTTGGACAGATCTGGGATGAGTTTCAGGGAGCCGCAGGAGTTTCATGACATTGGCTGTGCCGTGAAAGGCTCCTACGGAACCAGAGAGAAGGGACCAGTCACTGTAATCCTCACAAAATGCTACAGAGATGCCTCTTCTATACAGACTCCTGTGGTTTTTAGTGATTTCAGATCAAAACAATGTAGAACCCAGCAAATTTGGTCACATGTCTCTAGCCTCTCAATCTGGAAAATGGAAATCAAAGTGAAATAAAAACACACTGTTTTTCTTCCCCCTAAACAAGGTGATGGGCAGGTTTCAATTAATCAGTATCAATCATGTTTTATATATAGCTTTGTTAGAGACTTCCTATGTTGATGAGGTTGTTTGTTTCTTTGTTTGTTTCCTTTGCTGTGTGTGGAATGTGCTGGTTGCTTTCAGATGGAAGTGTTAAATGTGTTTTATACATAATTTGGGGAGGTGTTTGAGGCCACAGCCTCTTTCAGGAGGATGCTGTGGCATGACTTGACATCAGGCTTTGCCTGGCCCATCTGGCTCCCCAGACATGATTTCATGCATTTAAATCTCTGATTAGTTTGTGCTCTCAAGGAGGGAGGGGAGCAGCCCTCGGCCTGGAGCTGCCCTGGAACAAGCATCAGCAGGATGCAGCAGCGGAGCGTGCAGTTGTGCCATGGGGATAAACAACTCCAGCACCACGTGGGGAAAAGCCAAGTGCCGGTGGCCTTCCCTGAGTGCTTGGGCTCCACACAGCCACCTTCATCCCGCTGCAGTTCTTCCTTCTCCCACCGCTGAAGCTCCTTTCCCAGCCCCCAAGGAGGGTATCAAACTCATCGCATGGGTGGCAGGGTTGGTATCCTCTCCACACTACCCTCTGCGGCTCCAGTGAGTAAAAAAAGTATTTTTTGAATAAAAACCAACAAAGTGAGGTTTTTTCTCTGTTGTTTTCATGTGGCTGTTGAAACTGGAGCTCAAAAATATCAGTCATAAATTGACTCCTTTGATGCAGCGATATTCCTTACACAGCTCTGAAGGTAGGAATAAAAAAAAAAGATGGCAGGAAAACACAGTAGCTTTAAATTTACAGGCACTAAAGCTTGGCAAATCAGGCACCTGTGGGGGAAGGGACTGCATTTGGGAAGTCTGAAACTGCCTGGATATTGGTGTTTCCTTTCCAGGTGCTTGTAAATAATGTGCTGCTCGTGACTGGAACCATGATGGAGAGAGGAGAGAGATTATTTTCTGATGGTGAGTACTGGTTTAGGCCCACGGGTTCACACCTGTGGGGCTTTTGCTGGGGCAGGTGAAGGCAGCAGCCTCACCACTGCCATGGGCTTCAGAGGCTGCAATTGCATTCCCATCCCACCCATTCTGAGCCCTGCCAGGATGTGGCTCACCCAAGGGAAGCACAGGGCCCTTTGGCCGGCGTTTCCTGCTGCTGGCTCTGCATTCAGGCATACGGTCCTCGTGGTCACCCCCGTCGTGGTCACAAGTGCCCTGTTTGGTCCAGAAATGCAGCAGGTCAGGCAGGTTTAATGGCAGTTTTGGGGAGGACATCAGTTACCCCCTTCCCCCCACACCCAGAGAGGGTTAATTCAGCCTTCCCTGCTTTCCTAGCTCGTGGCACTGCACGGTGGGTCGTGCTCTGGGGGCACCACGGGGGAATGGTGAGACGGAGCCATTCGATACGGACACGGGTTGCTCTTGCAGCAGTGTTTGTTTTGCATTTGCCTGTGTCTGCTATTGCTCTCGATGGGCCTGTTGAGTGAAACAGTAGGAAGAATTTATTGAGACCTTTTTGGAAAAGCATTTGATACTGTGCTTCCTGCTTGTTGGATTTACAGCTTGGAAGGATGCAGTAAGAGTGGGGAGCTGCTGTGTGGCTTAGATGTCGGGGAAATCTCTCGGAGAAGGTGGGGGAAAAGGGTGTGAGCTCTAGACTCGGTATTAGGGCCCTCAGGCTTGAGAGTGAGTGGACAGGAGAGCATCCATTCCATGTCGGGGTGAAGTTTGGCTTTAATTTGCCCCCTGCAGCCCTGAGGGTGCATGGGTGGCCTCAGAGAGGTTTCTGTGCCCTTGCTGCCTTACCTGTATTGCACAGTTAAAAGTGTCAGATTTGCTGGTTGGCAGGGCTATCTTTCCAGGGACTAACAAAACTTTCTAAAGAACCATATTTATTACGGACATTACTTACTATCTTAGGAATTGGTAGCGTGGAATCCTGCATTTTATGTATAAAGATATCCCCAAGTGTCTGAGCTGCTGCATTGCACTCCCTGTGCCATCTCCCAAAGTATCAAAATACTTCACAGCTCTTCCCCGGAGCTTTAGCTGTGTATTGGTCTCTCTGTCTTATCAAGACGGGAGCTTTGTTTTGCACAACTATTCCATACAGAATGAGTAAATACCTGGGCATGGAATGAAGGAGCTTAAAGATGTCCTCTGTACATCAGGCACCTTGGTGGTGACTGCCTGTGGCTTCTGGGTCACTCAAGTCACTCCATTTGCCAGGACTGGGGTGTTTATTCGTATGGCTAAAGCATAATCATGATTGGTTTGTGCTTCATGTCCCAAACTGACATGGCTTGACTTGTTCCTTGGGTTTAGGCAAATCCGAAGCAAGAAGATGGCAAAAGCTGTAGGGAGTAGATTAGAGCACAGGATGGATAGGGGGATGCCTCAGAGGTGGCCTTTCCCAGGGCTTTCATCCACGATTATTCAAGTACCAGAGTGAGGATTTCTGAGTCTGCTTCATGGTGAAGTGGTGTGGGGAGGAGTGGGAAAAAACACTCACACGTGGAGAAAAAAGTCTAGGAGCAAGTCCTGCCGGGGTAAAGCCAAGGCCATCAACATGCTGGTGTGGGCTCATCAGTGCCACCTCTTGGGTGGAAAGAGGCTTCCAGGAGAGTTTGTGTACATCGGCCACCGACTTCTGCTTTCGGTGAAGGGCGAAACGTGCAGTGGGAGGCTGTGAACCAGACCCCGGGTTTGTTCGAGGCTGCAGCTCTCTGGACGTGGCGAGTTGTCACCTGTCACCCTCCCCTTTGGAAGGTCGGATTCTGCTTGGCTTGTGGAAATCAGGTCTGATTCTGAAGCAGCTCGAGGGAAAAGCATAGGGCCCAGGAGCGACTCGAGGGGGGAGGTTGGCCAGGACGGGTTTGTGTTCCCTGGGGAGGGCGAGCTCAGCGGGGACCCTAAACCTGGCGCATCGGGATGCCGGCAAAGCCCAACCCACTGTTCTGCGGCGTGCTCTCTCCCAGAACCAGGAGCACGGAATTATGAAAGGGAATTTCAGAACAATGAAGGGAAATCCTTTGCCTCCCGTGCAGCCCGGCCTGGGAAATTCACCACTGCAAGAAGTTGCAGCCTCAAACGCTGCTGCTGGCGTTTAAAAGGGAGTCAGCTTTTTAACCAAGAAAAGGGTTGAAGTTACTTGTCGAGGGCTTGATTGCGATGGGAATTAGGTCCGGGG
>VZTG01009766.1:74440-160623 GCA_013397845.1 Melanocharis versteri | reverse complement strand
TCCCCTTCCATCCACCCCCAGCGCCATGCCGGCAGCCTGCACCCTGCTGCTGCTGCTGGGCTTGGGGCTGGGGCCGGTCCCACCGGCCGGGTCGCTGCCCCTCGCTTCCCCACGGCGTCTTCCTCCACCTCCCCCTCCTCCTCCTCCGTCCCGAAACCGTCTCGGCCGCCCTTCCTCGCCTCCCGCCGCGGGACACGCCGGCAGCCCGGGTGAGTGCCCCGCGATGGGGATGGGGTGAGGGTAGGGACGGGATTCCGTCCCGGCGGAGAGAGCGCGGGGTGCGCATCGTGCGGCTCTCTCGTGGCGTGGGACCCCGCGCACTGCCCACCGCACCGCGACAGCGGGCTGCTGAGCATCCCGACATCACCCAGAGCTGGTTCAGCTGCGAAGTGTAACACTCCCCCCTCTCCCCAATTCCTTTCTCTTTTTAACCTTGTCCGGCTCATCGTGCTACAGGCAACTGCTTCAGTGGGTGAAGGTTTGGGAATGGTGGGTGGGAAAGTGTAAACACGTTGTAGCTGTGTGGACTGCCTGGACGGCGAGCGGTGGAAACTTCGTAGAGGAACTTGAGAAAGGTTTTGGGGGGCACCAGGAGTACTGTCCACATGTGTCTACCCATCCAGGTGGGAAATTGGTGGCTCCTGTAGGTGGTCTTCAGGGTTTGGGTTGCCTCCTGCTTGTCTCCAGAAATGCTCTCATCTCACCTTAGGTGCTGACCCCCATCAGATGTGGGGACAGATACTACCAGCTCTCTGTAAATACCCTCTCTACGTCACCTACAGACTGTCAGATTAGTCATGTATAAAGTCACATTTTTCCTTGCATGCCACTTCCATAGTGCTGTTATCACGAGCAATGCCTAGTTTTGTGCTTTACAAATTGTGCTGAATTTGGTTTCAGCACAGGATAAACCTTATTTTTCCCAGAACAAGCAGGGACGTTTCAAGTGTCTTTCAGTAAACTGGCTCACTTACTCACCAAAGAAGGCACATAGCTCTAAGGATGACTAATTCTCAATGAGTTTGGAAAGCACTGGGTGTCTGCAGGTGGTATAAGGAATTCAATATGTCAAATTAGTCTTGCGTGGGTTTAAGTGGGTTTTAGGATTCATTGCGTGCCTGAGCTGGACTGTCAAATTTTATCTTTTAATTTCTGGTGTGGAGAGAATATCATGCTTTGGAACTTGGGGTTAAGTTTAGTTGCGTGGAGCTGTAAAATTTCAGGAAACGTGACAAAACTACATTTATAACATTTTAGTTTTCTTCACAAACCCAAGGCGTGCCCTTGTAGGATGTATCCACACTAGACCAAATGTATAGCTGGGGATGTTATCTGGAATGTACCCTGCAGTGGATTAGAAAGCTCCTAACTAGTGCTGCTTGTGTGAGAGCAGCTTTGTGACTAGGATACTGCACGGAAATGAAAGAGATTTGGGTTTGTTCCCAGCTCAGCCACTTCTTTGTGCCACTCCAAGTATCGGTTTGCCCTCCAGACTGGGAGAGAATAATGCTGTCTTACCTGCTACCAGCCTTGTGAAGATAAAATCTGCAACTTGCCAGCGAAGTGCTCACCTATTGTTTGATGAAAGCTGAGCAAATTCCTCGGTGGATAGAAAAAAAATATTTAATTTCATCTCAGCTTTCGGTCCGGCATCTTTTCCTGTGACCTTGATGACTCCTGAGAGTCAGTAGAGGAATGCATTTCCTTTGTTAAGAGTCTGAAAAGCTTGAACTATCTGTCCACATGCTGGAAAAGCCATTTGTCAGGCCACCCGTGTCTGGCTGCCCAGCTCAGCGGTGAAGGCTTTGCTGTGTGCAGCCAGTGCTCAGCAGCTACAGGTGCCCGTGAATTATGTCAGCCCCAGCCAGAAGGAGCAGGGGATGCATCGTGAAGGAGTGATAAATAGCCCAGCAGTAGCTCGCTCCCCAGCAAACGGCATCATGAATTACACTGGGTCCTGACAGCTGCGATTCACTCGCTGTTAGCTCCAGCTCTATGCCTGTCAGTCAAGGGAATTGTCTGGTGTTTTGGGAGCGGGCTGGGGGGATCTCCTGAATCACTCTCAGGTTGAGTTGTAGACTCCTGAGAAATCCCTGTTTGTGTAGCCACTGCTCCTGCCCCTCGGAGGCATTTCCCACCTTTGAAAACACTTGCTTGAAGCGGGAGGAGCATTTCTTGTGAACCCATCACCCTGGCGCTACCAGGAAATGAAGATTACATCTCCCTTTGCAAGAGTCTGAGGCTGGGCGGCAAAAGCCCTTTCTCAGGCAGGGCTTAGTGAGCAGATGGTGAGGCGGTGAGTGTAGAAACGGGGCTTTTGAGTCTCTCGCAAAGCGTGGGGCAAGGGAGCGGGGTGGGAGCAGGGCTGCCCTTGCAGCCTCACTGCCTTCCCGGCTGGCTTGTGCCCCAGCCTGCATCTGCCACCCTCCCTGCCAGACCCTCTGCGGGCTCGTCTGCTGGAGAGGTGAGGACAGATGGCTTTAGCCTGTGTTTGAAATACAGTCTGAACCCAAGGAGAGTAACACAGGAAAAGAAACCAGGTGAAGTAGGAAGGAAGAAAGCTGGTGACAGTGAAGTTAAAGCGTTATCAAATCCCTCTGTGAAATCTCTTCTGGCAGCTACTTCACATGGGTACTGAGTGAGCTGAAGGGCACTGTCTGCCATCAGCCTATGTCAGGTCTGGGTTTGGTTACAAGCTCTGTCCTCCTGCAGGTCTTGGTATTTTAGGTTTCCCATCTGTGAAGTGGGAATAATTCCAGTGACACCACAGGGACAGCAGAGGTAGCACTGAGCCCCTGACAAAGTCACTATGGCTGGGGTCTCCCTGTTTGTGCCATGTCCCTTTTCCTGCTACTTCTACCCACACAGGTGCCCTGCCACGGTGCCCAGCTCAGCACGGAGCCGCTGGCACTGGGCTTTCCCTGAGAAGCTGATCTGCTTTTCTGCCATCTGTGTCTGTCCTTCTGTCCCTGCTCCCTTCTCTCCCATGGCAGGTGCCATCTTTCTGTGCGGCTTCCCTGGTGGGAGCCCTGGCAATGAGGTATGAAATCACCTGAGAAGGAAACAGCTTTGGTTGCAGCAGAGATTTTGGCTGGCTGCTGGGAGAAACTTTCCAATACTCTTAGAGAGGGTGAACAGTCTGTATTTATTTATGTGTATTTTTAACTTTCTGTCTGAAACTTTCAGTGTGAGGAAGAAGCAAAGTTAGGAGAAAAGGAAGAAGATGCTGAGGATGTTTGTTTGCACAAAGGTAGGGTGTTGCCTTCAAACCTGCCTCACATTTTGCAGTATGTATTTTGTGGCTCCTGAGGGCAGAAGCCCAGCTCTCCCTGCGGCCACACTGATGCACAGAGGTGTAAGATGCTGCTCTCTAGCTTTGATGCAATTTCAGGTGACCGTGGGTGGTGCAGGAAGGATGCTTCCTCCCCCTGTGGGGCAGGGACAAGGAAGGATTGCCTCCCGTGCCTCTGTGTTGCTATCAAAGGGCTGCAGGGTTTTCCTGTCTCGGGCGTCTCTGCTGCTCCTCTGTGAGCTGTAAGTGGATTTGGTTGGTGTGCTGTGAACGTGAACTCCCCGGGGTTGTATGGATTTAGCTCTGCTCCTTTGGGGTACATAATTTAAAGCAAAAAAGAAAAGAGAAGGAAGAAAAGGCATTTCAGAAAAGGAGGAAGATTGGAGATCAGCTTTCCTGCCTGTTCCCCATCCCAAGCTCTGGAAAGTAGCAGGGGTTGTGCACTGAGCAGCTGGGTTCACATCAATTTGTGGAAGCACTTGATGTGATATTTAAGTGCTAAATGAGTACAGTCTGAGAGATAATTGTGTGACCTGGCTGGCAGGGAGCGCACAGTGATGTGTATTGATTGACACGGCCGTGCACGGTGACCGCGCGTGCGGAGCTGTGAGCAGGGCAGGGGTAAGGGGAGAGCTGCTGTAGCTGAAGCCCATTATTGGGCTCTCCACAAAGTCTGATTTCCCAGTACCAAAGCACCAGCGCCAGCCTGTGCCCATTCAGCAGGTGTTGGCAGCATGTTCTGCTCCAGCAGCCATCACCACTTTGGAGGGATAATTTAACTTGCTTTATGTTTTTCTCACAGCTGGGGGGACAAGGGAGATAGGCTGTGCTGCCATGTTTGCAGGGGCTGGTGCATGGTTGCATTCCTTAGCAAATATTCTTTTCAGTATTAAAAGTTGCAGATACTGATCTGTTTGGAGGAGTGTTGAGTTTCTGGGACAACTTGTTTCCTTCACCTGCTCCTACAGATAGCAATTTTTGGGCTGGCAGTCAGAAACCCTCTGTGATGAACTCTCAAGCTGTCCTATGTGCTCCATCCTCCATTCTCCCCATCCTGCTCATCTGCAGGGAGCATGTCACAGCTGCTGAGACTGACAGCTCCATCGCATCTCTCAGAGGTGGCAGAGGATTTTGCTCTTTTAGCAGAGGGGTTATGATGCCAGGTTAGAAAAGCTGTTGGTTTTGGTAGTCGTGGTGAAAATCAGTGGATGCTGCTGACTGTGCCTGTGCATCCCAAATGTAAAACAAGAAACTTCGTAGCATCAGTCTGATTGTGTTGGTTTTAATGAAGCACTCATCCATGCTAATAAAATAACCCCAACAGTAAAAAGAGCCATTTCAATTAAGAAGCTAATCAAGCCAATAAAACCTGTCAGTACAGCGATAGTGTTCCAGTGCTGTGGTGTAGAGATTAAGGCACCACCAATGTCCACAGTTCTTCTGGAGTCGCTGCCGGAGGGATCTCCTGGCTGGCACTGTGGGTTCCCCATCGTTGGGAGCTGTGTGTCATTTCCAAAGTAAGGACAGTTACAGAGTGGCAGGGTTCAGCTGTGGCTGAGCCTGCTGACTTTTTGCAGCACAGAAATACTCTCTTTCTGCCTCTGTCTGTGCCCAGTCCAGCCACCTGGGGTGCTTCAGGCAGGGCTGCAACCCTTGAAATACCCCCAGAGATAGATTGTGGATAGCCAGTGTAAACCCTATGGGGTCTGCCTTTCCTTCCTCACATAATTTCAAGAGAGTTCCTCTGGTATGGAGGGGTGAGGAGTCTCTGAGCGTGTCAGGATATCTCTGGGCAGACAAACAGCACTGCTCAAACCTGGGCTGATCCTCTCAGGTGTGTGCAGAGCTCCTCTGGAAAGAGGCAGGGCCAGATCCTGGCACCTGCTCTGGTATCTTTCTGCTGTTGAAATGGTGCAAAGCAGCACTGGGGCACTTTGACCAGCCAGAGTGTCGGAAGGCGCTCCAAGCGAATCAAAGGTTGTTCGTTCGGAATATTCCCTTGAAAATGTTCAATACAAAATCCATAGTCTCTAGCTCGCGAGCAAGCTTGTCACGAGGCCTGAATACCCCAAGCACAGGCGCTGTTATTTACATTCAATTGAAGATGTAGGTCATACAATAGGTTTTTTCTCTTTCCTGAATGGCTGAGCACAGAAGGCAGAATCCAATTTTCAGTGGCAGAAGACCTGATTACAAATTCAAATTTTTATTTCTTTGAGCAGTTTTTGCAACATTTGCATTGTAATTTGCTGTTTCTGTAAACATGAGAGGTTCATTTGCTGGGATATTCATCCAGAGGAAATGCAAGAGGGCTACAAGCACAGGCTTGGTGAAAGAATGAAGTTTGTGGGTGCCTCTCAGGAGAAAACGGTTTTGTGACATCTGGCAGCTCTTCTCTCTCACCATGTTCTGCATACGTGCAGCTGATGTGTGTGCACCCATCACCATATATTTTTTAATGCCCAGGTGTTATATATATAACATCCTGCTGCTTCAGCAAGGGGCACAGTTCATGCAGAGTCTGCGTTCATCCTTTCAAGCTGAAATCATTCACATCTGAGGACAAGGAGAGAACTTTCCCACCCAAAAGGGAAATGATGTTGCATTACTGAGCGACCAGCCCAAGTAATAATATAATCTTAGAAAAATGCAGTTCCCTGGAGTAAAGGAAGCTCTGTAAACTTCAGCTCCTCCAAGCCATTAGTGTAGCTGTTGCCTGTGCTGTAGTAACGCTGCTGTCAGACCCAGTTTACTGAAGTGCTCTGGAGAGAACAGAGAAAAAAGGGAATAGGAACCAGTTCCTGTATAAAATGAGGACCTCTTGTAGGATCTGAATACGGTGAGGTATATAATACAGATTTTAGGACCTTGGGTTACATCCCTTATTTGCTGTTAATTTGTTTTTTATCTTGGCTGGGTGCTGGAGAGGGTGATGGCCACTCATGGTCATGAAGACTTGATGAAGGGGCAGGCAGAGCCAGGGTGAGCAGAGGGATCAGCTGGAGGAAGGTGAAAGGATGCAAGGTTTCCTCTCACTGGGGTCAAAAGCCTGGCTGTATAAAACCAGGGGAGAATGAGGCTCGTTTTTAGAGCTGTCAGTGCACGGGCAAACCCATGGGAGAGAGAGGCATTTGAGAAAGTTACTCTGTGAGTAATACCTGTGGATTTTTCTCTTCTGTGTGCCACAGGGTGGATGGCATTAGTGTGTGCTGGGGTTTATTTTAGGTTCTGTGGGTGCTGAGTGTGTACAGGTCCCAGGGCCAGGGCATGGACTCAGCCATAGTGATCACCCTTGCTCCAGGTGCAGCAGCTCCCCAAGCTGGACACTCACTGGAGTCTCCTCTACTAAAGTGCTGGTCTTCACAAAACCTGTAGGACCCTGCTGTCTTGGACCTTCCAGGCTAATTTATTTTAATGTATGAGAACAAACAAAGCTGTCTCAGGAGCTTCATCCCTTCAGAAACCAGTATGAAATGCATGAGATATAAAAATATAATTTAAAAAGTGCCTGAAATGCAAAAACAGTGCGTAATAACCTACAAACTGTTGCACTCCCGTGCTGCTGCCCCCATCCTCTGTGGCTTTGGATGGAGCTATTTCCAGTTGCCTATCCTCTGTGCAGGCAGGGCTGTTGGGGAGGGTTATATCTGCTTTTGTATCTGCTGTGCCCTTGACTTGGAGTCATTTGATAAATAGGTTTGCAGTTGGTTACTTAAGCATCTCCCAAGCTGCAGTCAGCATCTCAGCTGTGGGCGAGGGAGCACTGCTGCCAAAAGTCAGGATCTGTGTCAAGAGCCTCCTAAGATTTGGCTGTCTTTCCTTAAAACCCCAACTCCTGGAGTTGTCATTACAGGAGAATCACTTAGAGGGGTAGAAAAAGAGCTTCTGGCTGTTGAGGTGGTAGATAAAAAAGCCTGGAAAACATTAGCTGCAAATCCAGGAGTCACAGAAGCAGCCCAGGTTGCGTGTATTTAAAGACACCACTAGCTCAAAGTTGATCCCCAGAAGGTTTTGTGTCCGCACAGAAGGGTTTTTTCAGACACCCCTGCTTGGCAGGGCTCTGCCAGTGCATCTGCAGGAGAAGTGCAACCCTCTGCAGTGTCCTGCTTTGCTAGGGGAAGAGGGGGAGCAGGGAGATGTGCAGGGTAACACAGCAGGAATGCCGAGGGCAAGCCCAGTTGTTGTCTGTCCAGCTGTCCGAATACCTTGTGCAAGCGCCTTGACCTTGGTGGATTGACTCTCCACTGGGAAAAACAAGCTCCGTCTGCCTTTTCACTCTTTGCAAGGACATGAAGCTTGGAGGACTTTTAAAACTGCTTCTGCAGCATTCTGACTGTGGTGTGGCTGAGGGTGATCATGTCACTTGCATGGTGACCAAATGCTGCAGGTCCTTCCTTTTGCCTTGCAGTGTGAGCACCCCGTCTTGGGCTTCCAATTTGGTGCTTGCAAAAAGTCCTCTGGAAGTGCCATGACCTTTGCAGTTCTTTTGCCAAGGCAAACATGGGTTTGAGGGACCTTTTACACAGTGGTTTGATGGCAACAAGGCTCTTGCTGCTAAAGTTTGGGAGAAAATAACCTTTTCTTTTTAACTCTGAGATGAAGTCAGTGGGGAAGGAGTGAGGAGGAATTTTAAGTGGTTTGATAGAAAGGCATGCAAACTGTGCACAAAGGGTTAAGTCAGCAGGGTTAGCTGTTGTCCCAGGGGTACAGCCCAGGCTGCATTTCCCAGAAGACATCGAGTTGCACACACACATTTAGGGCGTTTTTCTCAGCATTTTTTAGCACGCTGTGATGGCAGAGGTTTTGAAGGCTGTTACAGGATCAGTCTGACCTCTCGCCTCTATAACCAGGGAGACATTGTGGTAATTTCTGCTACCAGAACCACCCTTAGATTCCTGCAAGGTCTCCAGAGCATGGAAGAAACCCCGTGCAGGCATTTTGGACTGATGGACAGGCTTCTTTGGTTACCGGTAGCAAAGCAGGGCTCTCTTCTTTCCTTGAAGAGCATGCTAAAAGGCACTTCTGCATCTGGAGTGACAAGAGGAATTTAGATCTATGGAGCACAATTATTCACGTCACTGCTTGTTAGGATGCTGGTGTTAACACCCTTCCTCTTGTGGAAAATCTCTTAAGCCCTGAGGACTGATGTGAAACGTCATGCTCTGGTGAACTTTGCTGAAGCAGGGATGAATCACACTAAGTTTGGCTTCAATATATTATCCAAGAGATACCTTCTGTGATAGCCTAGCAGGAGGGTATGACTGTCCACCCACCCGGGGTGTCAGGATCTATTTTGGGGGGAGTACAGCACTTTTTGTAGTATGCATAAGTTGGGGGGTTGATGTGGGAGTTTGGATATTTGAGGGGTTTTTCATTTGGCTTTGGTTTTGAGTGCTCTATAAAAACAAAAGGCAGGTCTGTAAGGGATCTCAAGACCTCTCCCTAGAGATCTCGATATAGCTCACCTTGCAGGATCACCCCAGAATGGTAGATAAATATACCACTTTTTTAAAAATGAGAAGGGTTTCACAGCATCTCTGAATAACTGTCCTGCTGCATCTGTGCCACTATAGGTAAGAAAACACTTTCTTATCAGGGAAACTGTAGCAGCTGGTAGTTAAACCTTCCGCAAAGAAATACCCTAGACAAGTGTTGGCCAGGTTTGACCCTGCATTACTTGTAAGATCTCACAGACTGACAAGGTAATTTAGCAATTTGGGGAGGAAATGCAAAAGGTAACCCTGTCTATTGAACTCATTTCTATCCTGTGATGGGAACGATTTCCAGGAGTGGAAGCATCCGCAGACCAACTGCGCATGATTTGCGTTCCTTGTCAGTTGGAATCAAGGACCCTGATTGTGGAGCATAATGCTGCTCTTGTAATTCAGCCTTTATCTTTGTGCTGGAGCTGGGTATAATTGTATCTGTGTCTGGAGGGACAAGGAGAAGGGTTTCAGTGGCTGGTGCTCACAAAGGCATCTTTAGAAACCTCCTCACTCCTGGTACAAGCTTGGTAGAGCTTAAATGAAAATATCCCTCAGTAGCTTTAGACATTTGAACAGTCATCATTGTTTGATTCAGGTTTGGTTACAGGACTAACATCTAAATGTTAATTCTTTTTAGGACGTTTATCAGCTCTTTCAGCAAATGCAGAATGAGGATGCAGTATTAGACTGGCAGCCAGCCCTGCAGATAAAGGCCCTTTGAAAGGATGTTTCTTAGGAGGGAAACATAATCAGAGAATGCAGAAAATCATGAAGACGGTCTCTTCTTAGGAACAGGTAGCAAATATGATGCATGAAGAAAGCTAAATGAACCAGGAGGCTTTTAAACCAGGGAATGAGAGTAACAGCAATTTTGTGGCTTCTTAGGATGGTCCCCAGTCAGAGATCCTCATAATCCTGTCCTGCAAAGTGCCAGTGCACCTGGAGATCCTAGGCTGTTGGATAAGCTGTGTCACACGCTGGGTTAAGGCTGAAGTTGATGGTCACTTGATGGCATGGATGTGCCAAAGCAGTTGAAGTGAGGTGGCTCTGTGCTGGGTAATCTGTGTCTTTGTGTGGGCAGGTGGGTTTTGGGCACAGATTTCTGTCCTCTCAGTCCTCTGCGCTGCCTTGCTCAGCACACCGTGCCCCTATGCCTTGAGGTGGGATGGGACCCAACCACGACTCCTCTGAGCCCGCAGTGACAGCTCAGAGGGTGACAGCCCAGCCCTGCCCTTCTCCAGCACCCATTCCCACTGCTGGCCACATCTGAAAGAAGGTGTTTGTTTTTCAGCCTCCCTGAAACATGCGCAAAAAGGCACTGGAAGTGGTAAATCCCTTCCCCCCCATTCTCAGAAAGGAAACGTGTGGCTGCAGAGGCAGAGTGGTGCCGGGTGCCGGGCGGGACCTCTGTTCCAGCTGCCCCCGGGCAGTGCTGCTCCTCTGCTTGTCAGTGGTGCCAGCGGGGAAAGACCTGGCGCATCCCCTGGAAGAAGGAGGTCCGGCGCCATCCTGAGCGCTGCCACCGCCGCTTCCGGAGGCAGATCGGCGCGGTGTCATCTAGGAAATGCGATTTAGATCATCATCCTTTCGCAGCAGATGGGGGAAGGGAGGTGGGGGCCCTTATCTCTTCTGGGGATTCATTTCTCTTTAAGCTGCTTTATTTTTTCGCCCGTTTGCCTTTTTCTCCATCCCTTCACAAGTCTCGCTGTCCCTTGCTGAAGGGTAGGAGCCACGAGAGCATCCATGGTTCCCACTGCCATGACATCGTGCCCTGCATCCTACCTTCAGCTGGGTGTAAGGCTTGGGCCACCTTCAGTTTTCCCCTGGGATGGGGTTGCATTTTGTTGGTCTGCATGGAGGGAAGAATCCAGTGGGCCTTGTATCTGCATGTCCCCAAATGGCATCCACCACTTGGCCATCTGATGATTCTCCTGCATCCCAGAGGGCTCTTCATCCTTCTCATCCCCACAATGTCCTTGAGAAGTTGCTCAGTTCCCAGGCTGGTCATCATCCCTGGTGTGACTGCCAGCCAGCAAAGCTCTTTGGCATGTGCTTAATGTTAAGCACGGGAAATAGTTCCCTGGGGAGCTCTTCTTAAGTACATTGCTGGAGTGAGGCTCTGGTCGAGACACCTGGACCAAAGCCCACCTGCATCAGTGAGCAGCATGGCTTGGCCCCCAGGGACCTGTGGCAGCCCCTGGCTGCTCCCAGCATCACCTCTCAGCACTGTAGCACCCTTTTCCTACTCCTTCCTCCATCCTGCCAGTATTTATTATCCCCTCCTGGGTGTGGAAAGCAGCTTCTGGGCTCAGATGACTTTGGAGCAGGGACTTTTGGTTTTGTTTCCAGAGTGGGATGTGAAAATACAATCTTGTTTTCACCTGGGTCTGCAAAGGGCTGAGTCCTCAGTCCCTGTGGCAGATGTCTTTTGCCACACATCTGCCTGGCATCACTTTTTGATGGGCATTGAGGTTTCGTGCAGAAAACTCTGTGCTTCAGCCCATAGTTCTTGTGGTTTTGAGTAAAATCCCAGATAATCACAAATACCAATAGTTTGGGCTTTTTCCCCCTGCAAGATCTGTTTAAGTCAAATACAAGTCACTGAACTTATACTGGGAGTAAATAAGCTACATGGAATGACTTTGGTTATCATGAGGTCACACGGAATGAGCTAATGCTCCCTTCTGGTCTGGAAATCAGACTTTTCAGACAGCAGAATTTCATCCTGCAGGTTCTAAGCCTCTTGCACCTTTCCTTACAGGGGAGCCTGAGCCCCAGGTCTGTGCAGTGCTCAGCCCCTCGCAGAGATGCTCTCCCCTTACCACCAAAGCACAGCCCTGCTTGGGGCAGGTTTCTTATGTTGCCAGTTTAAATGAACGTGGGCAGCTGCTGGGGGGTGAAAGCCATCTGATGGGTTGTGATGCCTGGCTGACGTGCAAAGGGCAGTGGATCTCTCCATAGCAGCAGCGAGCTTGCTGCTCTGGAAATACTGTCCCCTGTGAGATTTTCAACAGTTGCAAACCTTGCAGACAAATTCCAGGTTTCTGGAACTATTTGTGTGAGAGGTCTGGAGAAAGAGCCATGTTAGAAATGAAGTTGTGTGCTTGCAGGAGCTGACAGCAGCGTGGTCCTGCTCCCTCCAGCCTCTCCAGCCTGTTTCTTTTCACTTCACCAGCACTGTACACACCACCACGGATTTTTATTTTTTTTTCCCCCCATCTTTTTTGCAGCCAGGATGTTTTTTCTTGCCTTTTTATTGTTCCAGTGACCTAGCAACTCCACTTTGGTGGAGTCCTGCCAGGAGACTTCCTCCCCAAGCCGTCTGATAGTCTCCAGCAGCACTGCCCTCGGATGGGAGCAGAAGTTAAAATGACACCAGGCTGAGTCCCTGTGTGGCTTTTGCTCAGGCCTCATGAGTGCTGGTGAGGGCAACGTTGCCTTCCCAACTAGAAAAGCTTCCAGGGGACTTAAAAAAAAACAGAAAAAGGAAGGAGAAGCGATGCGTGGGTGATATTTTCTGTAATATTTCTGCAGGACATTATAGAAAAGCCTGGAGGGTTTTAGAAGTGAGTTTGCTGATGCTGGGATTTGGGATCTCCGGTGCAGGCAGGGTAGCTGGGGATACTTCAGCATTGCAGAGTTGCGAGAGAGGGGATGGAGAGGAGGTGTGAATGCTCAGATAGCTGTGTAGTTTGGGAGATTTATTTTGGCTTAGTTTTATTGATGTTTACTAAAAACAGTAAGAAAGAAATCCCTTTGCTAAGTGCTCCCGGGACCTGTCAGCTGGTGCTGCCTTCACCCTGCCCTGGGGCTGCGGGGGCTTTTCCCACTTTAATGCTGCAGGGACACTTCTAGGGTAGAATATAAACGAGCTGTCAAGCAAGAAAATATGGCTGAGCTTGGCTTTCTGCTCAAGAAAGGCAGTCAGGACATGAGGTTTGGAGGTTTAATCTCCACTGGATGGATGGATGGATTGAGATTTTACTGGTGCCTCAGCATGGTTGTGGGTTTTTTAGCAGTAAGGTAAGTCACAGCTTATCCCTGTTGGAAGTGGAATTTTATAGAAATATGTTTTTCAAAGACTTGATGATAAACCAGGACTTTTTTTTTTTCAAATTCACTTGCTAAAAGCTGTGTGAAAACAAAAGTTCATGAAAAGGGGTTCAAAGAGCTGCCCTGAGCCCTGGGCTGGTGGTTTTCAGGCAGCACAGGTGGTCCCATGGATCTGTGTAGTCTCAGGGATCTGTAGATTGAACCAAACTGCCCAAGAAAGATGAGTAAGAAGCTTAGGATTTCATGGGCTTGAGCTGGTGGTTTGGGAGCCTGCACCTCCCCAGGGAAATGTTTAGGACACCAACACTAAGAGGCTGTAAACCTCTTGATAAGCAGAACAATAGGCTGTCCCTGCACTGTGCAGGTTTTATCCGCCGTTGTGGGCACTCCATATGCATATATCCCATGCTTTTGGAAAGGACCACAAACTTCTGTGTACTTTTTATTTTGGAGAATCCGTTTCCCTGATTTAGGGTGCTGCTTTTAAGAGCAGTAATTGGATCTTTTTTTTTCCTTCTTATAGCATTTCTGAGCATCAGCCTCTGGGATAACGAAAGAAAGTGTAGGAAGCAAAAATGGCCTGTAGCATCCTCCGAGGTTTTACAGGGGAGGTGGTGTGGAAGTGCAGAGTGTTTTTGTGTCATAAAGCAGGACTGCAAGCAAGGTGCCATGGCCTGGTGCTGGAGGGACTGAGGATGATGCTGATATCCCCAGCCCCGTGGGCACCCATCACTGGAAGTGGCCAGGTGGGCATTAACCATGTGGACCTTGGCACTCAGTGCTTGCAGGGGCTGCTGCTGGCATTAGACCCCCATCACTTTTCTTGAGCTGAAGCTCTAGTCACCTTTGTTGCCTGCATAAATCCTTCCTATTATGGTTAAAATGCCTGAAGGTCCTGTGAATTGTTGTCCTGTTCTTCCTGGGGCCCAGTGGGGAGAGGACGAGGAGCAGAAGGACCAGAGCAAGGCACTGCCAGGGAATGTGTTATAGGGTACCACATCCAAACCACCCCCCACAAAAGGGTGAGAGGCCCTGCCAAGGCTTCTGCACCTCTTCTCTTCCCCATACACCCTCTCTTGCCACCTTTCTTAATCCAGACAGAATAATTCCTTGTATTGATATAAAAAAATCAGCAGAACAGGGTTGACTGCATGTGGTTAAAAACCTCTTGCATTTTTCCCGCACTTAGTGCACACGAGGGACCTTCCCCGAGCAGTATTATCAGCATGTTTACGCTCAACTGACCCATCTCAAGTATGAATTTTTTTTAAGCTCCATTTCAGCCCCCCCCTGCTCAGCCCCCTCCCGTCTTGAACTGCTTCTTTCAGAGCAAGAACAAGGAAGGAAATTGAAAATCCCAGAGAGCCCTGGACGGTCCAGATTTAGGGCTTTAGCTTTTGTTCGCACAAACTCGCTTGGCTCCTAACCGGCCTCCACCCATGATCCCGACATCCGCAGCAGCCGTTCAAAACAGAGCCCGGAGCCCGGCCCCGGCAGGGACCGGAGCCGCCCCCAGCCACCGCTGCCCCGGCGCTGCTCCCCGCTTCTTCTCCCGTGCAGCCTGCCTTTCTTCCTGACCTTTCCCTACAGCCAGCGAGGAGTTTTCTAAGTTGAGATGAGGGGTTTTTTTTTTCCTCCCCTCCGCGAGCCTCGGATGATGTTAAGGTTATGCAACGCTTAACAGATGTGGGGTTTATAATTATAGCTGCCTGTCCTCGGGAGGAGCCTGCTTCAGCTCCACGCGCGCTCCGCTCGGCATGGGATGCTCCCGGCGTGGCCCGCAGCCCTGGCGGAACCAGCGCTGCATGGGCGGCCCTGCCGGGAATGGTCCCCAGGGAATCGCCACCCTCCCGAGGAGGGACTGCTCCGGGTGAACGGCCGCTCTGGACAGCCAGTCAGCTGCTCTTGGCTTCCCTTCCGTGCGAACTCAGATCAAATTCGTGCTCCCCAGTCAAGAGAGTATTTTTTCTGCACTTTGAGGGGAAAAAAAATCCCGTCTGCAGGGAAGCAGTGGGGCTGGGATAGCTTGTGGTGTGCCTTGGCTGGCTGCAGTCTCCTGACAAATGCTGCCTGTGGGGATGCTGCTCTCCTGGCACTAACAGGATACATCTCTTCTCCCTGCCTGCCCTGAGATGTCTATGTGCGATCACAGTCACTGCAGAAAACCTGAAATACTGTGCTTTTTGGTGTTGTGCTGGCCCATGGTTGAATTGTGAGCATCACCACAACACTGCCTTGGTAGCAGCCGTCTCTGAAACAGGGCAATGCCTGTGCTGTGTCAGGGATGGAGACAGAAAATTGTTGGCCCAAAAGGGATTTTTCAGGAGTCTCACAAGGTAGATATCCAACTGGGCTGCCAGGGGCAAGCCCAAAGCCTTGAGAAATCAGCTGGAACTTGATCTATTTGTCCTGGCTGAGCTATATAACTCAGCTCACAGCAAGCCACGGACTTGTTATGCTTGCAAAGAAAAAGTGACTCCGAGCCTCGACCTGTCTGGTGAGCATCACTGCTAGTTTTAACTGGGAAGGAAAACACTGATCCAGTGGGTGGCAGGGTTTTGTGCTGGAAGTCAAATATTTCTCAATGGCTGTGGTTATGTGGAGTTAAACCATGCAAAGCTGTTGGCAGCTTAGGATGTGACAAAATTGTTAGTGACAGATCGGTACCTCAGCTAAAGGGCCACTCTGCTTTAAGCCTTTAATGCATCGGGGGAGGCCAGATGGTCCCATGGGGGTTTTTTTGGAAGGAGTTTGATCTGGTCCATCCGCTCCAGAGGAGGGTCGTCTTTGAAGTCTTAATTTCTGCAGGCAAATCAAAGAGGATATTGTGGTTATCTTACACTTCTGGCAGGCTTGATGGATGTGAGATTTCATGTCTATTTTGTTGAACAACACGATTTTTTTGGGTTTCCTTACTACATGCTCTGGGTTGGATTTTCCAGCGTAGCTCATGCTCTGCACCGACTGAACTGGGGGCTGAGCCCAGGCTGGCACAAGGTTTTCCTCCCTGCACCAGGACCTGGCATACCTTGCAGGGCAGAGTTAAAAATGCCAGATGACTCTAAAAAGCCTGTGTAAATAATACCTTCTTATTCAGCCCCTCCACTCCCTGGCTGCACTCGAAGCCAGGTTTGCTGGCGCCCACAGTAAGGGGAAGGGTTTTGCTTCAGTTTATTCCCAGCAGCTCTGCAGAGCCAAAAGAGGATAGAGAAAACTCTGAGGTGGATTTGCAGGGCAAACAACCACCAGATAAGCAAACAGCAGTGTTTTACTTTTGAACTGGTCTCATTCAATCAAGGAGCATAGCTGAAGGCACTGCTTGCTGGCATTTCCAGGGTTACTTTTTAAGAAGTGGCAATGAAATGCCTGCTGCAGTGTCATGCTGTATATTTTAGCCTGCCTGTCTGGAGCCCTTGTTGACAAATGAGTTGGCAACCTGAGAAAGCAGATTTCCCTCTGTCTATCCTCAGCCCCTGAGGGTTTCTTTAAGCATCTCCTGCTTTGCCTTCTCTCCGTGCAGCAAAACTGGCCACAGGCTTTGCAGTCAGCATGGGCTGCACAGCTGAAAGCTTTTAGTGAGAGGGGGATGGAGAGAAATTCAGTGCGCTGCCCTCCAGCACAGCCACATTTTTCGGGGCTGCTATAAATGGGCTTGTGGGCTACGATTACAGGCTGGGTATTGGCTTGCAAATGAACATTGCAAGCGTCCCCTGCCACTTCCCATCCCCTTGTCCAGCTGGTGAGGACCAGAAGCTTGTCCCATGAGACAGGAGGTGGCTCACCGTGGGCTCTGGGCAGCAGCGGCTGCTCAGTGTGCTCAGCACCGCAGCCACTGCGAGGGCTGCCAGTAAAGGTGCTCCGGGGGCTCTGCTCCACTACAGCTCTTGTCTCCTTGGCCCACGTGGGGCTCAGACTCCCAGCATGGAATACAGACTGTCCTACCTACCCCTCTATTTTTTGGTGAGTTCCCACTGAAGCTATTGCAGATGGACACCACTTCTGAAATTGCCACGTCTGTTGTGGAAGGTACAGCAGCTCCGAAGAAGATGTAAAAGACAAGGAGGAGGTGTCCCATAGGTGTTTCTCTTGAACACACAGTTTTCTTACAGAAAATATTTGGAGGCCCAGAACAGGTTTAACCTTCAACATCAGAGCTTTTGGGCAGAGGCTGGCTGCCTTTAGCTGCTGCCTGTGGATGCCATGCACATGACAGAGACTGCATTTTGGTTGTAAGATGGACAGAACTTGGACCTTGCTGTTTCAGATTTGGACTTGCTTTGACTTGTTGTGGGCTTCGAAGGTTATCTGAGGCTGCAGTGCCAGCCAAGCCTTGGAGCTGTAACATAGATGGTGGCTGCTGGTTTTTGTGTGAACTGACATGCAGGGAAATCCTCACAGCCCTGGATGGTACCACAAGCTGAAACCCCTGATTCCTCAGACCACCACTCATGCACAATCTTCTTCTCCATCTTGTTGCTGATATTCTGGTAGACATTAATGTTAGATATGCCAAAATATTTCATCACCTTGGGGTGCTTTGGCACCTGGGTGGGCAGTATGATCCACACCACACCTTGATCTCTTCTGTCCCCAGTGCCTCATGGTGGCTGGATGGGTTATGCCGACCCTCCCGACTGCCCTGCAGTTCTCAGCCAGCTTCATGCCAGCTCTCTGGAGGTGATGGGATTTGAAGTCAGGTGTCCAGCAAGCACTGGCCGAGTGGAGAGAAGGGAAGAGCTGTGGGGCCCTCTCCCCTCCCCTCTGACATTCAGGATGGGGCACAGGGGCTGTGCTGGGCTGTCAGTTCTGGAGACTTTCACACTCCTCCCATGGCCTCTACATTGCAAATATTTCCGTCAGTTATTTGTTTAAGACTTTCTTTTTGCTCCTTTCAAGGTTTATTTCTCCTAACACAAAAAAATCCTGAGGGTGCTGAATTGAATTAGTCTTTCGCACAGAGGTGGGTTTTGGTATTTGGTCCCACAGACCAATCTAATTTCCACTGGTGCAAATCCAGAAATAAATTTCATGTCTGTGTTTGGATTATGCAAAATTTTTCTCTAGTGTAAGTAAATGAGCTCAGAGCTTGGCCTTGGTGTTACTGCAATGAGCCGAGCCCGCACATCAGTGCTGATGGGATCTATGTTTTTTCTTTTTTTTCCTTTAAGTCATTGAAAGCAGCCATCAGGAGAGAAGTTCAAGCACAGAGATAAGGACTCCTGGTGCTCCTGTGGACGGCGTGGAGCTGGTGACGATGCTGGCTGGGAGCAGGGGGTGGGCATCGCTGCCTGCCAGGCACGGGACGGTGCCAGCAGCAAGCAGGGTCACAGGGCACGCTGACCCCCCTGCCAGTGATGGGGATGTCACCCCTCCAGGAGCAGGATCCCCAGAGAACCCATCTGCTGGGACAGTGACCCACCTGCTCACCCACAGCCATCCTCCCGGTGAGTTTTATGGATGTGAGAGTCCCTGTCAGCTGTCCCCAGGCCATGGTCTGAGCATAGCCAGCGGGTTAGGAAGCATTCCTGCCCCACAGCTAGAAATGTGTATTTTTGAGAGAAATCCAATCTCAGGAAAGCTAGGTTTGGTTTTTTAACATTACAACAGAGATGATTCTCAGGAGCTGCCACTGATTTTCACCACCCAGCAGCACCCAGAGAGTTCTGCCCATCCACTGAGCTCAGGGGCTGTGCAAAGAGCAGAGACCCCTGGGCGTGCTCACACATCCTTCCAGCAGGAACTGCGACCCGTTGCAAGCCCAGCCTAGGTTATAAGAACTCAGCTTAAGCGTACCTGACCAGCTGTGATAGTATTGTAGCTGAGGTCCTCACATGGAAATCCTGCAGATGAACACTTACCTTTGGGCTTGTTCATAATCTTCAGTCAGAAGTAAACTAGTGTACTCTTTCAGGCATGAGCTTAAATCAAGGCCCGTTTCTCACAGCAGCAAGACAAAGCTGTTCTTATTGCCATATCCCCACCTCAGTTTTTTTCTTAGTATCCCCATCTGAAATAAGATATAATCATAAAGATTTTCTTTAATTTTTTTGATTCCTTGTTTTTTTTTTCTGCTTAGGGACTAGAATGTGGAGCTGGCATGCCCAGGCTGCCAGCTGTGGGCTGTTCTGGCACCAGCTCCTTACTGCCTTCTGCATTTTTAATGTCTCTAAAAAAAAAACCTGTTTCTTTTGCCATGCACAAATGAAGACGATATTTAAAATGCCATTATTTTTTGGCGACAGAAACCCTCTGTTCCCATCAATCCCTCCTGCAGTTAAACTGGGCTGTGTTAAATGGAGGAAACATGAAGGATGCAGCTGTGACCCTTCCTGTTGCATGGGGTAGGGCTGGGTACCACTGCAGGTGATGCTGCTGCCACCCAGCTGACACAAAGGAACTTTTCCAGGGGAACGTGACCCTCTCCCTGTTGCTTTCCAGACCCTGGAAGCCATCACCATGCTGCAGGCAGGCAGGGGAGAGGCAAGAGGGCTCTGGCTTCTCCCAGCACCCCTGCAGCTGCCGAAGGGATGCCCCCAGGATCGGGAGCTGTCAGCACCAATTCAGCTGAGGGGACACAGGGAGGGCACCGTGGGGTCTGGAATGTGCCAGGGTTTAACAACACCATGAGGACAGTGCTGCTACCTTCATCTTCAGAATCTTATCACCCAGGTGAGCCATCCCAGTTCAGCCTGGGACACACTGAGAAAGTGTTCCAACACCTGGGAACAAGGTGAATGCTGTTCCCCAGAGCAACCAGCATTGGTTAAGCCAGGTTCTCCTGTGTCGTAGAGCTTTGTGGATCCAGCTCTCCATCCTCACTGTGCACTCAGGGCAGTTTTCTGGCTTGCTTTATGCACAAGATGGAGAGAAGAATCCACTTGGCTTCTCCTGGTATTCAAAATTACGAATTACTTGGTGCAGCTTCCAAACACAAAGTCTCTGTAGGCACAGTGCAGACAGGGGGGCTGAGGGGCAGGGCAGGGGTGACAGTGGGGGACAGTGTGCAGGCAGCTAAACCCATCTCTGGGCTCTCATCTGCTTTCCCCCATTGCCTTGCAGGCACTGGCAGCCTCTCTCAGCTGGTGAGCAGTGAGGTGGGCACGGAGCTGGGCAGCAGCCCCACCATGGGCACTGCAGCTGCTTCACCCAGCCCCTCGGGGAGCAGCCCCAGCACTGCCCTCCCTGGCTCCCTGGGACAGCCCCAGGCCTCCTCCCGAGCTTCAAGTACCCAGACTGGTGCAGAGCACATCGTGCTGCACCCCAGGGGTGTCACAGGTAACTCCACCAGCCCTGTGCTGACAGCATCACCTCCCACGGACAATGCTTTCGGAGGTGAGCTTTGCTGGCCTTTGTTTCATAGTTTTAAAAAGCCATTTTTTAGTATTTGCTTTCTTGAAGCAGAGGAGATGCTCTGTTTTGCATGCGCTCTGTTTTTTATTATTTGGATGGTTAGCTGAAATTCCCTGCCGAAAGCAGGAAAAAGCAGTGGAAAAAAATAATTTCATCCAACCCCCCCAGCATTTTCCACTTAAAAAAAAATAAAGTTCTTTGGATGGTATCACAGAATTTTCTGCAGAGTGGATGTCTGCAGCTGTGAAATATCTTCACTGGGCCAGTGCCAGCTGCAGAGCAAGGGCAGCTCTGAGCCCCATCTGACCTGTGCCCAAGTGGTGATGGAGTGGGGTGGGAGGTTGGGAGCCCACACTTGTGGCCACACTAGGTGGGTTTGCCCTCAGCTAGACAGGATGAGATGCCTGTGCTTGACAACTTGCCCAGGACAAACCTGAGATCCCTGGGCTCCCTGGCTTCCCCTTGCTTGCTCTGTAGCAGTCAGTTTCTGGAGTTCTCAAAAACGGAGACTTTGCCCAGCTCCACATGAACTTACTGAAAACCTCAGTGTTGCCGAGTCCTTATCCTGTGTCCAGGGCTTTCCAGGGGCAAACACAGCTCCAGGGTTCTCACACTGACAGACCCTTCCCTCTGTCACAGCTGTTGGGAGCACCACTGGGGCTGCAGGAAACCTGAGATCCAGTGTCTGAAGGACAGTGCCCTGCTGAGCCCTGGGATGTGTAGTGAGCTGCAGGCTCATATGGGAATGTAGCTGTGCTAAGGTTTCCTCCCTTTGCTGTTTGATGCTTTGCTCAAGCCACGAAAAAAAAGGAAAAAAAAGAAAAAAAAAAAAAAAGGCCTGAGCCTATATCCAGCAATATTAGAGCAAAGGTGGGATTTAAAGGCAAATCCCCACACTCCTTGTCCTGTGGGGTTTCCTGCTGTCTGGGCCACCCCACTCTCACAAAGCCTGGCAGCAAGCCCTGGGTTTTGTGCGAGGTCTTCCTGCGGTGAGGGGAGTCATGCCTTTCCAAAAGAGCGCTTTGTCCAGATTGAAAACTTCCTATGCTTAATATCTGTATGTGCGCTGTAAGCATCTGGGAAGAAAATGGATCCATCTGTTTATAATTTCATAAGTATAAATCCAGTTTTTTTCTTGTACCGTAGCCGTTGGAAGCAGCTACCAGCCATCCAACAACTCAGCTATGGAGAGGAGAGGTTCGGATTTCCCCACCACCAGCACCTCCAATTCCACAGGAGCCACCAAGGGTGGAGGGAGGACATCAAGGTCTCTGCCAGCCAGCACCAGGCTGGTCACCATGGCAGAGGTTTCCACCTCTGGGACTGAAATCAGCAGCTCTTCAGCCCACAGCCAGACCCCTGGGATGTCTGTGGGTGCCCAGGGTGGTGGAGGCAGAGGTGTCACAGACCCATTGCTCACAGGCTCGCCGTCTGCTTCAGAAAGTGCTTCCACAAGTGAGTTTTGATAGATAGCTGTATACCTCAGAACTCTTATTTAAAGACTCTTTATTAACAAAATACATCCTTTTTATTTTAAAGAAAGGAGGAATAATATTGTATTTGGCACATTCTGTACATTTAAAAACATTTCACAGAAATGAAAGTATGGATAAATATTATTCTTGTTGGAAGGGGAGGATAGATTTTCCTTGAAAACTTCTAGTTGAATTTTGCGAGCAATAACTTCAGCAGTTCTTATTTAGAGACCACTTTTTCCCCATCTTAATAATTTCCCAGTATTAAATATTTCCGCACTGAATATTCACACATACATTGCCTACTGATAGTGGGATGAAACCTACCCAGCAGTTTTTATTTATGTTTATGCAGTTTTGTCTTTCTTTTCTCCTTTTTCAGCTTTTAGCAGCAATTATGAGCCCCCCAAGAGCATCCCAGGTGCAGAAGAGGCGACGCTGCACTCAGACACCCAGGATGCTGACACGTCCAGTGTGGCAGTGGGGCCACCAATGTCCCCAGAAAATGGCCACACAGCTGGGGTGACAAGGGACTCTGCCACCAGCACCGACCCCACAGGCTCTTCAGGCGGGAGCTCCTCTTCCTTGAGGAGTGGGACACATCATCCCAACAGCTCACGGGAAGCCATCGATCTCACAGGCCCTCCTGGGGGTCCTTTGCTCACAAGCTCCCTCTCTGCCTCCGAAGGTCCTTCCCGAGGTAAATTTGTTAGTCTGAAAGCTGTCTGCCTTGGGGCTGGGTGAGATTCCACATCCCTTCGCTGTTTTTCTTCAGATATGGCCATCATTCGTTATTGGATACATGGATGTTTTTATTACTGGCTGCGCTGAACTGGCAGCGGGATGGGTGGGAAGGGGGAGAGTGGAGCTCAGCTTTTGGGTGAAAAAGTGGAAAACGTTGGTGTTCTTGTTACTAATGAAACTCCTGTCCTGGGAAAAGCATTGGTCAGAAAGACATGCACACACTTGCCCTGCCAGAGACAGTTGCTGGGGTTTTGCAGCTGTCACCTGGTGCTACACCTGCCATGCATGCTGCTCTGTAGTACGTGGGTTTGAGATTTTTCATGGCTTTTTGTAAGGCATGTGTGCCTGTAGTTAAGAGATTCACCTCCTCCCAGAGAAACACCTTCAGTTTCTCAATGGGCAGCGTAGAAACGGGTGCTGAGCAAACAATCGAATGTATAGCTCCATATGCATGAATCATGGTTTTATTGTATCTCAGGTGTCAGAAGCAGCCACCGGCCAGCGGCACAGAAAACCTCCCTCAGTTCCTCTGCCACCAACGCTCCTGTTTCAGCCACGTCCAGCGGTGCTGGGAGGCCGCCCAGCTCTGCCTCGGGCAGCAGCCGCTGGGCAGCAGCCGAGGGCTCCACGTCCAGCAGCACCACGTACAGGACCTTGGGCACAACCCGATCCTTGTCCACATCTTCTATGAGAGAGACCGACAGAGCCCAGGGCTCCACAGGAGTGACAGATTTCACCGAGGTGGCAGACTCTTCCCTGACACACTCTCGCTCTCCTTCGGAAGGTCCGTCCCCAGGTGAGCTCACGTTAGCATTGAAATATCATTTTTCTTACAAGCCAAAGGAGGACTCCTGCAGCTTGCACTTGCCTGGCTCCTTCCTGCTATGTAGAATATACTGTTTGGAAGGATGCAGTGTGATTTTGTGTCTGAAATTATTCAGCTCTTGCTTGACCAAAAAAATGTGCTTTAGGTTTTTTACAGAAAGGGCACATGTGTGGAAAGTTTCATTATGCCAAGAAAAATAATTAACTTTCAAATCACAGTCCTTTTTTTTACTATCTCCATGTTACAGACAAGAGAACTAAGCAAGTGAGGATTAGATTATGTCCCTGTGGTCCCAGGGATCAGACTTCAGTTCCTACCTTCTGTCCTACTTTTTGGACCATGCTGCTTCCCAGAAATTGAACCAGCTCAACAAATTTAAGACGACTTTGAATGTGGTCTCTGAGGTTCTTCGTGCTGCTGTTTGGTCATAGTCCCTGCTGTGGTTCTGAAGGGGTCTGATCCTATTTCTTCAGACTTCTCTAAGACCTTCACACTGCTCGGGGTAGTGCCTTGTCTGAACTGATTTCCTGGCTTTTCTGGGTTGTCACGATATTTGTTCTAGCAGCATGGAGTGCACTCAGGCACATAATGGTGAAATCAAGTGCACAGCATTAGTATTTCAACAGTTTTTATATAATAGCACTTTTCTCAGCATCACACTATGTTTTTTAGAAGACAGATTTTCTACTAAGGATTTATATCTTTGGAAATTGACATCTCATATTTTCTACTTGTGTTTGTGTATTTGCTGCCTCTGGGTGCTATTGGAAGAGAGCTCATTTTTATTTATAGTTTCATATATGTAAAAATGTAAATTGTTTCTTTATCACATTTTAGCTACTGGAAGCAGCCATGTGTCATTCAGCATCCTGTCAACAGAGAGAAGAGCCAATTTCCCCACCAGCAGCACCTCCATTTCCACAGCAGGCACCAAGGTTGGAGGGAGGACGTTAAGGTCTCTGCCATCCAGCACCACACTGGCCCAAACAACAGAGATTTCCATTGCTGGTACTGAAAACATCAGCTCTCCAGGCCATTCCCAGTCTTCTTTGGGAGCCCAGGGTGGTGGTGGCAGAGGTGCCACCGTGTCGTCCGTGAACCCATTGCTCACAGGCTCACCATCTGCTTCAGAAAGCACTTCCCCAGGTGAGCTCTGAGGCATATTAGAAGGTGCTGGATGATGGCATTGGACATTATGGATGAAAATTTCAACTTCAGAGAAAAATGCATTATCTGTTTCTTATATTTAGCCACAAGGAAAAGCCAGCCTTACTGCCAGAGCAGTCTGGCCTCGAGATTTGCTGTTTTCAGAGACAGCACAGTTTCAAGACTGCCCCACTGGCTGTGTTTATACCAGCAGAAGCAGCACCAGTCATTCCTGACTCCCACCCTGGAGTGCAAAGGCAGTATTTACTGATCCCGTACAAGCCTGCCGTGCTTTCTTTCAAGCACCAGGGATTTGGGTGCTGTGTATCCTCCCCCTCACTCAGTGTGGGTGCCCAGGTCAGGCCTGTGGCACTGGGAGCAGTGCCAAAGGGAAGCAAACCCAAAAGTGCTCCCATGTCTTGTCCCTAGTGCCCTCTCTGGGGTGCCCTGCTGTGAGCAGGATCTCCTAGGACAGGAAAGGGCTGTGCCTTCGCAGTTAGCATTTTCCGTAGGTTTGGATTTTCTGCCACATTCTCTCTGTGCCCTCAGACTGAGGGTGGTGATGGAAGAGAGCAGGCCTGCCTGTTCGTAGCTTAGGGTGCATAAATGCATTTTGCTTTGCCCTTTCTCTGCAGACAAGACCTCAGCAGCAGGAGGACGCCTGCCTCTCTCCAGCACACCTGGCGTGGTGACAGCTACTGCCAGTAAGGAGAGCAGCACAGTGCCCGTGTTGGACACCCGCGGAGATTCCAGTGCCACGGGGAGCTCCGTGCCCGCTCTCCCCCACACCAGCACCCAGGACACGGTCCTGCTGTCCTCATCAGCAGCAGGGCCTGGGAAGCAGAGTAATGTTTCACAGAGCGGTGCTGGACTCAGTGAGCTTCCAACAAAGCTGCTGCCTGCCTTTTCTCCCAGCGTGTCAGTGCCTTCGCCTTCCGCCACGCTCTTCGTCCACAAGGAGGGGACATCTCAAGCCCCAGGTGGACGCAGCATGTGGAGCACAGAAGCAGAAAGCCTCACGTCTCACCCGGACACAGCTGGGGACACTCACGCTGGCCCTGTCCTGTCCTCCACGGCATGGCCTGGAGCGAGACACATGTCGTCAGGCCGAGCAGGGTCCCCAGAGCCCAAGGTCACCCTTTCGTCCAGGGTCTTCACCTACTTCTCAGCTGCTGGTGAACCTTCCAGTGAGTTTTTCTGAACTCTGGGGTAGAGTTTGACTGCCTCTCTCTTTCCCTCCTCTGTGGGATTGGTATGACACAGCTGTTGGAGGTCTCATGGGCAGCATTTATAAGTGGTTATGGTTCTGCCCAGTGGTGTTGTATATCTGCAGCTGCTGATGCTTAACAAGAAGGGTCTCATTCTTGAGACATGCAGCTTGTCGCTATAGGACACATCGACTACCTCTATCGACTACCTCTCTGGGTTGGGGTGATAATTATAAATAACATAAACATACCATTATGACTGTAATGGTACTGATTCCTCTGTATTTGGACAGTCGTGTCTGCTCTGAGATGGTAAAATCAGATGCCTGCTTTTCGATCCTTTTCCAGCCATTGGCAGCAGCCATCGCTCCCTGAGCAGCTCAGGTGCTGAGGAGAGGCCGTCCAGCCCCGTCACCGATCCTGTGTACAGTTCATCCACGCCTGCGGGTGCTGAGGAGGGGATGCTGCACTCAGTGACAGATGGCACACTGGCTGGTGGCATGGAGAGCTCTTCTTTCCATGCCGAAGCTTCCAGCTCTCCAGGGCTGTCTGAGCCAGCACTGGTGGAGCAGGGCAGGACAGCCAACGCCTCCACCAGCAGCAGGGGTTTCACGGGCATTGCGACGGAGACGGTCTTCGTACGTTCTGCCAAGATACCCACTTACTCTTCTTTCCAAAATGGTCTCACAAGTACGTTGATGTCTCCTGGTGTACGTTTGGGGGGAATTCACGTTGTCATGGTTTTTTGTGTGTTGTGTGTAAAGTTCTCGTTCATCACTATATGCAATACCACCTGTGGGTTCACTCGAGGATGTTTCCATTGAAAGACTCAAACCCAGACCCCACACAGACAGGGAACTGTTCCAGAAATGGAGCCATAAACCCTCCTGTTTTGATGGCCACATTACTTTTTTTTTGCATCCCAACAGGTTTCTTTTGGGTGATGCTTTCAGAAGTGTTTCATGATGGTCTAAGTCAGTTGTACAATTAAAAAAAAAAATTCAATACCCTATTTTATTTTTTTAAAGTTGGCTGAACTTAGCTGTACATCCTGAAATTGGTATTATAAGATTGACTGCAACTTTTATGCTAAATAATCTGAATTTTTTGCAGACTGAGGTGCTATTCATTTAGGTTTTCCTGGCTGCAAAGTTCTGAATCACTGGGTTCATGATAAACTGCAAATTAACACAATGTAATAATTTCATCCTGCAGAGGCATGAAGTTCACTGTGTCTAAAAACAAATTGACTGAACAAGATGGATATTCTGTAGATGGGAATGGAGGATAAGAGGGAGAGGATATGAGTTTTGTAAATTATGAGTGATAAAGAGAACAGTTAGATTTTCCTGCTTACCTTGGCACAAATATCATGGAATGTTAAGAGCTCGATCACTTTAGGAAAGCTATATGTGAAGAACAGTGACTTGGAAAACTGCACATTTCATGGGAGTCTTGTGTCTGTTAGGGTTCACCATGTTAGAATCAATTAAGGAGTACATAAGACTCCTAATCCCATAACCATGCTTGAATGGTGCTTGAAATTTTTAGAAAAGCATGGACAGCTTCACAGACAAGAACATCTTGTTTAGCAAGCAGTTTTAAAATGACATCAAAATGCTTTCATATTACTCTGTCTTTCTAATATTTTTTGTGCTTTTACTCCAGACTTTTCAGGTAGCCATCAGCCAGTCAGTAGCATCGATGCTGAGAAAAGGACCTCGGTTTCTCACACAGATGGCACATACATTTCAACCACATATACCAGAGGAGGAGAAAGGACCCTCCTGTCTATCTCCAACAGCAGCACCTCTGCTGACTCCTCAGAAAGTTCCACCTTTTTTTCTGAAATTTCCAGCCCTTTTGATGCCTCAAAATCATCTGTGGCTCATGACAGACAGACCAATGCATCAAACAGTAGCAGTTTTGTTGAACCATCTACGGAGCCGTTGCTGGTGCACCCTTCCAAACCATCAACTTCTGCTTCTACAGGCAACGTAGAAAATACAACTGTCTTCAATACTGACTCTGAGTTGTTGACCACTGATGGATCATCTCTATCTTCATCAACATTTCCAGCCTCTTCCTCGCTGTCATCGCTGCAGCACTCACTGTCATCAACACCACCACCAACTCATCTGTTTACACTGTCAGAATCACCTGAGCCACGCTCTTCCTCTGTCATGGCATCTTCACCCCCTCTGCAGGCTTTGTCATCCTCCTTGCCCACTTCCTCCTTGCCCTCCCCATCTTATTCCTCAGCATCTTTTTTGCCTGTGTTTTCATCACCCTCGTCCATCTCGCAGTCCAGCGAGAGTGATCAAGCAAGCACCACTGTGGCTACGAGTGTGGTCAGGCAGGTGCCCTCCACAGCTGCCACGGCCGGGAGCTCACCCAGGGAGACCAACAAGCCCAGTGTCACACACCAGCCCCAAAAGAGCACCACCTTCACCCCCACCAGGTCACCTCTCCCTACGGCACCCATGGAGCTGCTTGGTGGACGCGTCGTGTCCGTGTCCGCTCCTGTGACAGCAACAGAGACTGCCTCGCCTAGAGGTGCCACCACCCAAGGGGACAGCTTTGGGAAGGCAACACCACTGCTCACCACGGCCAGTGTTGCTCCACGGGCTGGTCCAACAGATGCACCCCTTAGTCCCTCACCAAGTGCGAAAAGTCACAGCAGCATTGTCCCTGCAGTGGCAGTGACCACGGTGAAGCCTCCTGTGCTGACAACACCGGCCGGTCACCGGCCCACCCCAGGGGAGGCCAGCACCGTGAAAGACCACGGGGCCCAGACACCCACTGCCACTAAGCACGGGCATACCACTGGGAAGAGCACAGAAGCCATGGATCTCACCACTGCAAAGCCTGGTAAAGCCACTGAGGGAAACATCCCCGTTACAAGTCCTTCTGAAGCCCCTCCAACCATCAAGACCACTGTGAGCATTGCAACTACTTTGGCTGCTACCAAACCAACCACTGTTCCTCCGTCGAGCAGCACGGTCGGGCTGAGGACCTCACCTCCAGCAGCAGGTAATGTGTACAAGGGCTCTCACCAGTGGTGGGGCTGGGGACAAGCAGGGCAGGAGTGCCTGGATCCCACTTTAGGAGATTTCAGAGTTGTGTGTGCATGTATGTGTGATAAGTCTGTTGTCAGCAGAGTTTGAGGGCAACAACTCTGTCTCCGTGTTGGTTTTTTTAAGCTAAGGGTTTAGCAATCAAGTTGAATGGCTGAAATAAGGGTGAGCACTTTGGTGAACATTTATGACAGAAGGGTTGAGCTGAAATTTGACAGTTTCAAGAAAATAAAGCTGATTGGTCTTACAGGTAAGCATAGGGTGCACTTTGTATTTGTTGATGGGTTAACAATAGCAATCAATAATGACCAATATCTATCTTATTAATGAGAAAGTACAGTTGGCCAGCACTTGGTATTTGTGTTGAAACTGCTTCTCTTCCTACAATGTATGGTTGTTTTCTCCCCATCTCACCAAATATTAATCTTCTACTTAGGGGCCTGATGCTTCTCCTGGTAGGCTGTGTATCACAGTCTTGCTGAGTGGGTTGTTACAGTAATTTATTACCACTGCCAGTCTCCTTATCTTCTCGAGTAAATACATTTGCTGAAGTCTTATATGAAAGGAAATTGACTTTGTCTTTGAAGTTCAGAGCCCAGCCATCATGCCACTGTAGGATATTGTGTGTGCTAAAGGCATTAATCTCAGTGAAATACTGGCAATAATATATACTCCATCCAATAATTAAATATTTAAAGGTTACTTCTCAGGCTGATTGGTTTTAATTATAGCTATAGCTTCATGCAAAGAAAGTTACTTTACTGGAATGATTTTTTTTTTAATTGAAAAATTAAGATAATGCATCCTTTTTAGCAACTGATTCACACTTTTGCCAGATTACTCTTTCCTTTGAAAACCAAGATTTGCTATTTACCAGAATGCAAGAGGTCCTTCTGCTGTCTTGGACATGGTGCTTTGTACATGGTCACTTACTGCCCTGAGAGAAACTGCCCTGGTCTCTGCTGTACAGAGCACAAACTGAAGGATGGCAAAGTGAAAGCCATAGTTTTCAATCACACCCACTCGTTTCTGGCTGCTTAGATTAGACTCGCCAAATCTCCTTCTCACTGATGCTGAGGTAGCTGTGCCAGGGTAGTCCAGGCATGAGGTTGCACCAAGTGGTGTGTCCCAGTGCAGAGGCTGGCTTGGGGCTGTCAGCTCTGTGTGGTGCCATGGGTTATTGCAGTGCCACCAGAAATGCACGCACGGGTTTGGCTCTTGTGCTTCGTGCTTTAGCCACAGAGCCTGTCCTTCCTGCCTCTGCTGCAGCACTCAGCAGCAGCCACAAGATAGGTACAAGCTGTGTGTAAATGTCTGGTCTTGTACAGAGCCTTGTCACTGACAAGTCCACAGCCCTGCCTGTGGTCTGCCTTTGTGGGTGTGTACGATGTGTGTTTGTGCTCCTGTGAGTCATGCACGCAGCAGGAGGAGCTTTTTTGACCAGGACATCTTTTTTTCTTTTTTTTCAAGGGGAAATATTGGATATATTTTTCAGAATTTGCAGTTTGAGTTGTGTAATCTATGAAGCATCTGAGGTTACAGTCCTTAATCCCCTTAGACACCGTATATCACAGTGGTGTCTGCTCCCCAGGCCCTTGCTCACCCAGCAGGAAGGGCACTGTGAGTGGTGGCACAGGCAGGCATCACTGCTGTGACCATCCTCAGGCTGGCATGGAGGAGCTCTGGAAAAGGAGGTGACTGCTTCAACATTACTGAGTAATCTGCAGACTGGATCAGTGCTCAAGCACTACCTTTGGAGCACAGAAACAGGGCTTGGATGAAAAGGGCAGGACTTTGGTGAAGCAGCCCATGCTCACATGTCTAACTTGGGCTGTCAAGTTTCCTTCTTTAGTCTTTTCATGCATAAACTGTTGAGTTGTTTGTCTTTAGAAAGAATCCTGAGATCTTCTGATGAGCAGTGCTGTGGATCAGTTGGATGTTCATATTAACGTGGATCCATGCTAGACCCCAAGGGCTTTTGAGTGAATGTTCAAGTGGTTTATATTTACTCTTTCAGCTCCAACGGAATAATTAGAAGCAGCATAAATAGTAAGTGCAAATGATGCAATGGAGCATCTGATAATGCTCAAGGAGTCACAGATGGGGAGCCAAGTTGATCTCTTTTAGCCCAACAGCTGATGATTTTTATGATTCTGTAACTATAATCTGTTTTGTTTTGTTTTGTTTTTTACTTTTACAGAGGTGGATAAATGTCTTTCCAACCCTTGTCCTGCGCTGGCCACCTGCAACAACACCCATGGCTCCTATATCTGTCAGTGTCCTCTTGGATATGAGCTGGAAAAAGGAAAGTGCAATTTAGGTGAGAAAACAGAAGTGAAAAACCAGGAATGGAAATAATTATCTTTAATCTTCTAAAATAAATTGACTTAGGCTCAAACTAGTTCAGGAGCTTAATGTTCCTCCCAACCACCACTTTTATCAGAGCCTTTTGGTGTTTATACAAGTGTGGTGTCTAATGCCTGTCGTGTTGGGCTGCCTGGGGAGCAGGCAGAGGTATCTCAGTGCTTCTTAAAAACGCAGCAATGGAGCAGTGGGCTCAGGCTTGCTAGTAAAGACAGATGTGCCCCTTCTGTTCCTGGTGTGTTTTACAACCCCCAAAAAGCATTCAGCAGCTTATCAGCCCTGCAAACTCCAGTGAAGGCACTTGGCTTGGGAGAAGTGAGTGGGCTTTTGTGTAACTTGGCTTCAGTGGGATCAGCCATGTGTGGAAAGTTAAGCAGCCATGAAAGTCTTTGTAAGATCAAGGTCTTGTTTCATACCTTTAGCATTTTTTGAGCAGCACAGTTATTAGTTGGAACTCAGGTTCTGACCCCTTCCTTTCTATTAGAGGACTCTGAGTCTCAAGGACTTAAAATATTCCATTGTAAAGGGGAATTTGTTTTCATAGATTTTCTTCTGACCCTTAATCAACGAGGATTAGAGGCATGGAAATTTTGCTAAAGAAACATGGGTGAGGTGTCCCTGAAGAGTGTTTTGAAGCATTTCTTCAAGTTGGAATATGTCAGCTTCTAATTTAGAGACTTGTTTTGGTTATGCCTTGAACTGGGTTATGGGCCAATTATACAAATACTGTGAAGGTGATTCCCGTCAAAATTTTTGTCTGGAATTGTTTCATTAGAGATGTCTGATAATGAAATTGTGGTGAAGATAGGTTCAGTGAATGGGAAAAAATGGGAAAGAATTGGAGACTTTATAATGTTATCTGCAACTGTATTTGTTTTTCTGGTGAAACACAGATCTGGAGCACTGAGTTCTCATTTCCACTGAGTATCTCATGACACTTAATACAAGATTTAGGGGTATTATCTCTGCAAGTCTGGACAACTCAGATTATTGCATTCTGCTGCTGTGAATCAAATATGAATCTAAGCACAGAAAAATGCATCTTTTGGACTTCTTTTCAAATGTCATTGCTCATTCTCTCCAGCAGTTTGAAAAATGAAAATGTCCTTTCTACAGTGCTTTATTTTGACTTGCTGATTTGATTTCCTTCCATTGCAGGGAGGAGTAAGAGATTTGACATGTTTACCCCAAATGATCATAAATAGCTTTGGTACCTGACATTGTATTATTACTAAATTTACCCATCTCTCTCTGTGTTCAGGGATCTATTTAAGTTAGTCTGTGTTTCTGTATGAAATGTATGAACTGAAGTGAAATGCTGTCTGTTCAGCAGCACTGAGCTCTGGAATTTGACTGGGACTGTGGGAACATTGCAGTAACCCTTGGGAAAAAAACCAAGGCTGTGACTTTGCTTTACTGGGGCAGTGACTCTCAGGTCTGAGTTTTCTATATGCCTTGTAGAGGGATTTTTCATGCGAACAGCCTCTCATGTAAGGCAGGTGAAAGCACATCTACATATGGTGCAGAGATGTTTTCCAACTAACTTGTCTTGTTCTACTTTTCAGTGAGAATATTTATTGGTCAGGTTCCCCTGAAACTTAATATCACCCACGGGAAGTATGCAGAGCTCTTCCACGTTGAGAGGGAGATCCTGGAGATGGTGAGTGTCCTTGCTGGGACTTTGGCAATACTGATGGGACAATTCCCTTTCACTCCTCTTGTTACTGTCATGTATCCCAGCCATTCAGCTGTAGCCATGTGGCTCTCAGTCAGCTGGGAGCCAGTGCTGGACGGGCTGTTGGCTTCCCCATAGGCTGTGCCATCAATTGCTCCAAAAAGACCCACGGGCTGGGGATAGGTACGTCTCTGTGCAGTTCTTATCCAGATCACTGCGTGCACGAGCTCATCCTGTCAGTGGTTCCTGGGCTGGCTGCACTTTATTCCAGCTCTTTGGGGTGGGTGATTTGGAGATGCTGCCAGAGGAGGGGTGTGCTGGGTGGAGTCACTGTGATGCTGCCTGCACAGCTTGTGCTGGGGAGTAAATACAAACAACTGCACAGATCGGGGTCAGGGAGGCTCCTTGGAAGACCTGCAGCCTCCAAGGGTGCTGCTTTGAGGTCGGCCTTGCACGGGGCTCTCTCCCTGCTGACATCTGGCTCATCCCTGGCCTTTGTGGTCATTACACATTGGGGCCACAGGCAGATGCTCGTGTCAAAATCTCCGGCTCTTTGTTCCTGTCCAAGGCTGTGCAGTGGTGACTTTGTCCACCCCTTACTGGCAACAGGGCAGTGCATCTCTCTTATAGAGCAGATGAATCTCTGGGATGCTCAGAGCCCCCTTAGTCTCAGCAGGCATCTCTGGGAAACACAGGGGATGGTGTCAGTGACCCAGGAGGACTGTCCCACGCTACATCCCATGGGGCTGCCTCCCTCCATCATCCCCTGAGGCACTAACAGCAGCTCTCTCCCTCCTTGCAGCTCAATGCGTCGCTGTCAGGCTTGCCAGGATACCACCACTCCACAGTTAAGGCAAGCAGGTAAGGCTAAGGCTGCCAGGGGAAGAATGAGAAACTTGAGCATTTGGGATCTTCAACTTGAGATCCGCACTCTCCATTTTGAGTCAGGGCTGGGCTTGATACAATCTGGCCTGGAAGTGGTACAGGGCATCAGGAATGCCTGACCAGCTCGCCGGGCTCACCTGGTACTCTCCTCCTGACCTGAGCAGCTTGGGGATGGGCTGCCTAGGAGGGATTTATGGCTGGTTCCAAAGTGAGCTACCAGCATCTCTTCCAGCTCCATATTCTCCTCTCTGTGTATTGGTTAGTCCTGGTTTTAAGGTCTGTTACAGTGTATGGTTCTTTCAGTGTGCATGTAGTGCTGTGTGTGTGATAAGCATCACTGGTGTTAGTAACAGTCCTATGTATAAGGTGCTAATGATGACATCAGACTGACCCACGGTACTCAGGGCTGTTTTGTTTTGTTTTTTGTTAGGGAGGCAAATTTTGTGCATGTTTCAGTGCAATCCACGTTCTCTTTAGCATCCAACGTGACTTTCTTCGATGTTATCAGCAGTGTGAAAAGCTACATTCGAGCTTGCAAATCCCCCACTGAAGCCTGCCAGTTCATCTCCAGCCTGAAATCACTCCACAGAGGTAAACAGCATCTGGAGGGACTGTGGCAGGAGGGGAAAGGGATGTTTTATTTGGCTCCTTTTATAAGAGGGGGAGAACGTTTTGCCATTTGGAAAAATCCCTCTGAATCTTTTTATCTTACTTAAATGGGAGTCATCTTAAGAACCTCCCAATACAAAAGGGATGCAGATACCGAGCCTTATCTTTGCCACATGTGTGAGAAATCTGCCTCTCTGTGAAAATATTGCGCAGCACAGGATTAGAGGCATTGTAGGGCAGCCTTTCATCTCCGGGATGTGACACTGGGCCCAGCCAGATCAAAAAACCATAAGTCTTAATTCCACATGCACGGCCGGGAGCCAGGGAAGTGGTGTGAAAGCCAAGAGACAAAACCCCGCCAGTGAACTCGATTAGAGCTGCTGGAGGCTGCACAGCTCTGCTCTCCTGCCTGCCCAGTTTCAGGGTTGCAGGTTGTAAAATGGTTCACAATTAAGATTTCTGTACTGAGCCCTCTATCTGCCAAAGGGGAATGTGGATACAGCACAGAAAGGTGTGGAGAAGGACACCGGTGGTGTGCCTGACCTTCTCCAAGTGGACCCCAATGCTGTGCCCTGGCATCTCCCAGCTCTCACTTCCTGAGGGACCAATAGAGGAGATTTAGCTGTGAGAGGTACCTCAGGATCCTTGAAAGAGTCTCCTGCAAGGAAACTGCTGCACCTGGAGTTTTGTGACTTCTGGGTTCAAGGCTTTAAGGTTTGGCCTTGAGGAGGATGAAGGGTGGCAATGCTTAGCCCGGGTTTAGTGGGAAAACCCTGGTATCATTTTGGCAAAGTAAACATGCAGATGAGAAGTTTATTGTGTGCTTTTATTACAATGTGCTGTATTTTAAAGCCATATTCTGCCCATGGATTGCTTTAAATTATCTGGGTAAACCTGCTCAGATTATACTTACCCACTACCTCTGATACAATGATTCTGTAAAGTCAACTTCTAACTTGAAATAAGCAGAATAGGAAACAAATTATATTCTTGTGTAAGTATCTGAAAGAAAAGATGTTAGATTGAAAAAAAAATTGATCTAGCAAGGAGAGGTTTATAAAAGGAGAGTGCCAAATGAGTGACATATTTTCCATAAATCCTATTTCCCACGAATATTTATTCATTCCATTTAGTCTGACCTCCCAGTAAAAAATGTAAATTTGATGTCACAATTTCCATCATTTATCCACAGTTTTGCTGAATGCTCATTGTAACAAGTCTGACTTTCAAAATTAAAACACTGCTTCAAAGTAATGTAAATGAAAGTACAGATTTTTTGTTTGAAAAATGAAAAAATCCGGTGCTTAATACTGAAATGGAAAAGAATTGGTTTGGTCTAAGCAAAATGTTTTGCTCGATATAAACTTAAAAATTGATTTGTTGAGCTGTGTCAGGGGATGAATGTGTTTGGGCTTGAGCCAAACCAGATTTCTCTTTTTCATTTCCCCTTCTGCTTCCGAAGCGAAACATTTATTATTCACTCCCTCTATTTGCCTGTAGAAATGATGGTAGATACACAAGACATGGTGCCATAGGGTAATGTTGACTCTCTCCTAATGAAACAAATACTTAAAAAAAAAAAAAAAAAGAAGAGAGATTAAAGCAGCACATCAGCTGAATGGGATGCCCAGGGAAAGCAAATGTACATAATGGTGGGTTCAGAGAGAACCATGCTGATGTTGGCCACCTCTTCCCAACAGCTGGCAGCTTGTGCAGACAGAAAGACCCTGAATGTGACAAGGAAACTTCAGAATGCACCGACTTCGATGGAGTCGCGCTCTGCCAGTGCAAAAGTGGGTACTTCAAATACAACAAGATGGACCACTCCTGCAGAGGTATTGCTCTTTATGTGGTGTATTTTGCCTGAATTTTCCCTAAAGTTTCTGTTCCAGTGGAAATGAGTGTGTGTATGTAGTGCTGTGCATGCAAAACCCTCAATATTATGAATAAATATTAGCAGCTCAAGTTTCTTTTATTTAGTTAGGGGGCTTTTCAGCAGATGCTGAAGATACAGTCTCTCTCTTGGAATAATATTATCTCTTTCTGGAGCATGCTGTGAGTCACAGTGACTGAGGAGAGGGAGAAAGGGGCCTGGCTGCTTTGGGCTCCAGTTCAGTGGCACAGAGCAGAGATGACGTGTGTCTCTGCCTGTTTTGATTTTGTCTGAACTCTCAGTGAACTTAGAGGAAGTGCTTTAAATTCACAAGCTTATATTAATACATCATCAGTATTTTAAAAATTTCTATCTGCAAATTATTATGGATTTATTTTTCAGCTGGGTTCCAAATAGAAATTTTGAGCTTAAAGATTGCATTATTTTTTAGCTACTCCTCAGATCAGCAAATCTGGTTTTGCTGCATTTTAAACAAAGTCTTTGCATGCCAGTGTTCAAAATGACTTCTGGAGGATCAGGATGTCCATTCCCTAGTTTGTGGTTGCTCTAGGGCTTCTTAAGAAATGCAGTTTTCTGATGACATATCCATAACAATTGCAGTAGTGGTTATATATTGCTTCTGGCTCTGCCTGCTGGGTTGCTCTTGAAACAGGCGGAGATGTTTTGTTGATTCCAAAGCTGAGAGTGAGAAAAATGTGCCTGGAAATAACTCATGTGCTACAGACTCTGGGAGGAACAGCTCAGAGATGGACATCTCTGCATGCCAGGTCATGGCCTGCCTCTCCTTCACTCTGTGGCTCCTGTGTGTCAAAACCCTTCCCTTTGTGTTTTCCTTCCTTCCTCTTATCTTGTATGTTGGAGGAAGGATTTCTTTTGGGAAATACTGAGCATCTCCACCAACCCTAGAGAGTCAGAGAGGGGCTTATGTAGTGAGTGAGGAGCTGAGCTGAAACTTGGGAGGTTTTTACCCAATTCTTGTTCCATCATGGACAGTGGGGACTCAGGGAAAGTTACTCCATTTGTCTTGTTCATGTCTCTTGCCAAGCAGTGAAGATAAATACCTGAAAGGCTGTGAGGCACTTGGATGTGTTGGTTGCAGAGGGCTAAGAGCTCTAAGATCTTGTACATGTGATTACTCCATACTTATGAAACTTGTTTGCTGTGGAAAATATAAAAACCTTATCTGTAAACAGAGAGGCCTCAATTCCACCTTCATCTCACTGCTGTCAGTAGGAAACATCTTATTGATCGGCTTGAGAGTGTCTGAGAGACAGGGCTGACGTGGGATTTAGGCTGTAGTGCAGAGGCATGAGGGCAGCACTGACTGCATGGTGCCACTCTCTGACAAGATACCAGATTTTCATTACCACTTGTGCCCATCTGGGTTGGGATTTTTCGAGGCTTTTCCAAAAGCCAAGCTATGGCCCCCTGTTGATATTTAGGGCTCTTTTGCTGATAAATATAGCATACAATATACCAGCCCCTTTGAAAATCTCTGCCCTTTTAGTGCCTGAACAGGAACCGAGGTCTCGTGAGCATCCGACCCCCATTGTGGGTTGTGAAAATGTGGTGCAGTAGCTCCAATTATAGTATTTGCAAAGGGGGAAATGGCTATTGTGCTGCCCTGTCCGGTCTCCCCCGTGGGAAGGCTGGGAGAATTGGCTGCCCTGACCCACAGGGTTTGTTCTGTCCTCCTTGTAGCATCTCTCCTCAGGGACCTGCTTGGGAAAGCATGCCATGGGCCGGGGCAGGGTTGGGTCCCTGAGGCACAGGAGTTCCAACGTGTTGGCCATGGTACCTCTTGCTGTGCTGTTCAGGGTCTCTGGGTCACTGCTGGTTCTCACCCTTCTCAGTATCTTCAGGGCTGTTTCAGAAACAGCGCAACAAACCCGACGTGCCAACTTTTCAAGGGCATGCTATTTTTACTAGTACAAAGTGTTTCTGGAGTGAAGCAAGGAGCAGGAAAGCAGGTTTCCAGAGAGACCCCTGAGTGTCTTTTGGGAAGGCAAAGGAATCCTTGGTTGAAGAGCACAACTCGATAGCTTTGCTTGGCCCCTGACACTTAGGCCTCTCCTCTGTCCCCTGCTTGTGTTTGAAATCTTGCCAAGTGAGTGTGACAGTGAGAGCTCTTCCGGGAATGTGTTCAAAGGAGCAGGAAAGATGCCAAAGGAGAAAGCAAAGTGGCAGGAAAAGACACAGTGAGGAGAGGAAAACGCATAAGCACCAAGTTTTTAAGTAAGACAGAGAAATGCATATTCAGGATCTTGCTTTTCCTCTTTGCTGCTCCCATATCCTCCTGACCTGAGAGCTGTGTGCCAGCAAAGTCCCAGGGCTGCTCCTGCCCATGGCACAGCTGCAGCTTTGAAACTGCTCAAGGTGTATGTGCCCCACACACATTATTGGGCTGGGGCTGGGCTTGGGGTGGGCTCCAGCACCTGCCTGCCCGCTCCTGCAGGCCTTCCCAACACGCAGGAGGGGGGCTGGGGCTGGGGCTGGGGCTGGGATGCACGGGGCTGCTGTGCTCCTTAGAGAAGGCAACTCCAGTGTGCTGTGAGGTGATGCCTCCCTCCCTTGCACTGCACATTTTGTTACTGCCCGATCCTGTGGTTCACTTTGGTAGAACATTCACTCCGTCATGTTTTCAGTCTGCTTTGGTTAGCAAGTGAAAGGAGCAGCCCATCCAGTCTCCTTTTGCTAATGCCTCAGTGAGATGAATGAGCCAGGCAAGGATCCTTTGGGATTTACTATCCTTGCCCTGGCTGTTTGTTGACTGAGGCTCTTAACTCTTCCACAGTTACCTCTGGTCTCTTCCTTTACATCAAAAAAATCATCTTAGAGGGAAAAAAATATATCCAGTACAAAAAAGCATCACAGTGTGATGCAGCAGGGGGGCTGTGTAATGAGCTTCACCCTCCTGATCCCTGAGTCTGGCAAAATAGATGGAATGAGGGAGGTGGTGAAGAAGTAGTGGGGCTATATAGGGCTAAGAAGGGTGTGAAGACCAGGTATTGTGGATATCAGGCCTCCCACCATCATTGGTGCCAGTTGCTACAGCAAGTCTGTGTCTACAGCCACAGAAGTGATGTGAGTGCAGCACTCTTCTGTGTCCGCACACCCTGAGGATGTGAGGCAGGCAGAAGATGGGAAATTTTCTTATCTCTGGGCTTGCAACATCTGTTTCTGGGAGCTAGAAATCAAAAGTGTCAAGGAGAACCTGTGAGTGTTCAGAGAAAAGCTGCAATAATTAGGGACACTCAAAGATCTCACTGGCCTTGGCTTTATTAAAGATAAAGGAGTGATTTGGTGGTGAGAAGGAGAAATCTGATTATATAACCTCTTCCAATCTAATAAGTAAACATCCAAAGTCTGGAATTTGACACTGGGGTAATTCAGACCAGAAAGAAGGTGAATGTTTTTAATGGCTGAGGAAAATTAACTTTGTGAGCATCTGACCCAGGGCTTTGTTGATTATCTGTCACTGAAAATATTAAAATCAGTCTTGGGTGTTTCTCTAAAATGTAGCTTCAGTCCAACTATTTGATTTGAAACTGGAATTAAATTTAGGGAAATTCTGTGACAGTTTTAAGCATATAGTGTTTGAGGGGGGAAAAATCCATGAACATTTGTGTTTTCACTTAACAGTTCCCTGTGGTATGTGCTACAGGGGTTCCCCAGGCCCTCGGGTGATGTCTTGCAGACCCCCAAGAGCTGCTGCCTGTGCTGGCCCTGGCTTGTCCCTCTGCCCGAAGTGACTCTGTGTGTGTCGCTCCTGCCCAGGCCTTGGAGTGACCACCTTCACTGCCTCTGTGAAAGGCAGCAGATCTACCAGAGTTCTGGTGGGACTATTGCTGAGAAAATCAGTGATCTCATCAGGGCTGTGAACTTTATAACTGTGTGTCCAATGTATCATCCCCTTTGCTGTTCATCAGAAGGGTAGCATAATTTCCTCAGATAATTTAAGATAGCTGTCCATAAGCATGGAAATTATTTATTTTGAAGTGATGGTTTCAATTTTTCGCCAACATTTTGCACATAGCAGTTTTCTGGATTATTTAGACCTAATAAATTCAATTTCTATTGTATAGTAAAATATAGTATCTCAAAATTTGATTTAGCTGCAAATTTGAAGGATCAGAAAAGAAGGTGACATGAGAAAAAAAATATTAGCATACCACTTTGGGTTACCCTGACAGTGTTTGCACAACATCTTGTTGCAATACTAACATTTAAAAGTAAGTAATAACATGCACCAATGCTGAAGTAGCACTGTTCAGATGGGGTTTCAAAATGAAAAGTGGAGGCACTGTCAGATTTTTTGCGTTGCTGTTTTGTGTGAAGCAGTACAGGTGTGCGGTGAGTCTTCCTTTGGGCAAGAAGAAGCTCTGCTGGGAATTGCATTGCCAGCAGCCCTCCCTGTGCGAGGCTGCGGGTTGGCTCTGCCTGGAAGCGCTGAAATGGTTCCATCAAAGCCAGCGGGAGGTGACCTTAGGTGCACGATGTTTTCCCTCCACCGGAGGACATCCAGCATCCCATCAGAGCGCCTCGCATTCCGGCCGTGCAGCCGCGGTGCGGTCGGGCCCCTGGGGTGGTGGGGGAGAGGCTGCCCTGGGAAGCAGCGCTGGGAAATCCCTCCCGGCTCCACTACGCGGTGCTCACGGCCCTTCTCTCTGGTTTTAGCCTGTGAAGATGGATATAAGCTGGAAAACGAGACCTGCGTGAGGTATGGTGACTGTTCTGCCCTCCTCCTACCCCTCCATCCTTGCTCTGGTGGCCTGTCGGCACAACTGAGCCGCTGAAACTCCCTGTTGTTCTCTGTTCCCAGCTGCCCCTTTGGCTTGGGTGGATTCAACTGCGGAAACCGTGAGTACCAAATTTCATTTCTTTTCTATAGTGTCAGAAATAGGAGATTTGAAACAAGTAGTTGCAAGTGACTGTGTCTAAAATGCAGTACGTACACGCTACTTTTGTCAGTGTTTTTTGTTTCTTCATTTTCTGTTAAAAGTAGTTTTGTGGACCTTCCTTGACAAAGCTGGCTTAATGCTCTCTCCTAAGGAAAGGAGATCTTTCTCTGGATAGTCTGTCAGGTTAGCACATATAGTGGGCACTCTTGAAGCAAGATATTTGAAGGTGAACCCATGAAATACTATTTGAATTATTCTGATCTATCAGTGAAGGGAATCTATTCGTTAGCAAAACAAGAACTTGTTTTTATTTCACTTGAAAACTTAAGGCTATATTGCTTACAGGGCGGGGGGAAAGGTGGGAAATAAACAGTTAATCCCTTTGCATGGGGGCTGTGGGTGTGTTACCCTGGGGTTTAAAACCACAGTGCTGTTTCTGAGGCTCTGTCTCTCCTGTCTGCAGCGTATCAGCTCATCACGGTGGTGATTGCAGCTGCAGGAGGGGGACTGCTGCTGATCATGGGCATAGCACTGATTGTCACCTGCTGCCGGTAGGTACCGCTGCCTGGCCTGGCTCATCCAGGTATCCTCCCTGTGGATTGCACCACACTCAGAGCCCCACGTATGAGCTCTGAACGACTGAAACATAGGTGAAAACACAGGATAGCTAAGGACCAAAACGTAGGTGAAAACATAAGCTAAGCAAGGGGGTTAATCATAGATACTGAAGTATCACATTGTGCTTTCATTTGGGGCATTTTTTTTTTCCTCAGAAGCCAGGCCAAACAACTGAACTGGGTGTCTCTTAAAGATACACCTGAAAATCATGTTGTCTAAGGATGGAGAGGCAGAGGAGTCCTTCCCATGCAGAGCTTCAAGGCTCTGAAGCCTGGAAGCAGACTCCAAAAGTGCAAGCTAAGTAGAAAGGAGCAGTTCAGGCAACAGGAGATGATACTTGCCATTGCTCAGGTGGTGTTTGAGTGTATTTAAGGCTGTTTTCATTTATCTTTATGGACAAGTCCTGCATGTGCTCTCACTCTGTGTGTCTCTCCCTCTCACACACACACACACACCCACACCTACTTCCCATACCAGCAGGTAGCTTTGGACAAGATGTGCTTGCCAAGGAAGCTGTTTTGTGGTTTATGTAATCTGAAAAGGGATGCCTTGCAGTAACACCCTCTCTCTATCATCGCAGTCCCCAAATCTAGGATTTCAAAGCTCTCTGATAAAGCTGGCAACTGGATTTATCAATAATATAGACATGGCAGTGGTTTGGTTGGCGCAGTGGTGTGCCCCTGTTACCCCATATTTTGAGCCAGGGGATGCCAGAAAACCCCAGCCAGGAGATGAGGTGGCCCAGAGTGCAGATCTCCACAGGGATGGACTGATCTTCTCATGAGTCCTGGCCTTTGGCAGCTTATGTGACTTCCTGGAGGATACTCTGCGTTGAACTGGAAGTGTCATCAAAGTCCACTCATACAACATTACAGTTCTGGAGGGACATTTGGTGTCACTCAGGCCAGCTCCTTGCAGGTCTTCCTTCTTAGAAATTAACACAGTGCCTACAAGTGCTACAATTAATAGCATGGGGGCTCCTATACTTTTCCCCCTTCAATTTACATGACTTTTTCATTGACTTAGGTGAACACACATGTTTTTAAGAGACAAGGGGCATTAGCTGGAGCAAGCTGGAACAGGAGGGGTTCAAACTGAGTGTAGGGAAAAATTCTTTCACCAAGAGAACAGTAAGGCAGTGGAATAGGTTGCTCAGGGAGGTTGCCATCTCTATTTATGGAGATTTCAAACCCCACCAGATAATGCCCTGCGTTGCATGATCTGATTTTCATATCTGACTTGGCTTCAGAGCAGAAGACTGGACTATAGTCCTTCTCAGGTGATCTTTGCTCCCAGTCAAGATTTGTAACATCAAGTAATGATCTCTCCTGAGATCATGTCAGAAGTGTATACAAGGTAGCAGGATAATAAGTTTTCATTTTGCCTCATTCTTTTATAAACAGGAAGAATAAAAATGACATAAGTAAACTGATTTTCAAGAGTGGGGATTTCCAGATGTCACCTTATGCTGAATATCCGAAGAATCCCCGGGCACAGGAGTGGGGCAGAGAGACCATCGAAATGCAGGAGAATGGAAGCACCAAGAACCTGTTGCAGATGACAGATGTGTATTACTCGGTATCTATCCATAGCTTAACTTTTAACCCTTTGTACCTCACACAGGAAAGAGATATTCCTTTATTAATGGAAGCGCAGATCCCTTTCCTGCAAGATAAAAGGGCAAAGCAAATGTCTTCCATAGACAGCAAGGCATCAGGAGTCCTACGGGCTCTAGCTATTACCCATGGTGAATGTCACAACGAGATGTCATTAGGAAGAATGCTTAGGAAATGTCTAGGAATATTTTGGTAAAAATGCCCAAAAATCCCAATCCCAGAGTAGAGAAGGACAGTTAAAGGTTTTGGATAAACTGCTAGGGTTTCCTGTTAGCCGTTTTCTCCTGTCCACCCTCACTGATGAAGTGGAAGGTTGAAACCTCTGTCTGGGGAACTTCACCCCAAAATAGGAAGATGCTAGTCACTGAGGACCCCTCTTCTCTTGCATTCTTTCCCTCTCTAGTAAGGAGCGTCCCTTCAGCTCTGAGGGAATAAGGAGTAATAGGCTGTGTAGGGCACAGAAAGACACAGGCACAAGGTGTTATGTCATGGTTTGTACCATCTGCTAATGTCTGTATCCAGAGCTGTGGTGCTGCTGTATCATCTGTCACTCATTTTCAGCAACATGTACTTAAGGTGTGTGTGGGTTACTCATGAGAGTGAAGCTCACAGGACTGCACCCAAATCACACATTCTGGACTCCTTGCTTTCCAGAGCAGAGAAGAGAGAGCGCTACGATTTTCCTGGCTTATATTTTAAGTTTTTCAGGAAGCAGATTTACTGGGTTGCACAGCATGGAGTCAAATAATCCTCTTTCATGCTTCCACTAAGAACGAGATATTTGAAAATGAAAATGCATTTCCTAAATTTCTTTTAAGACTCTCATTATGCTGGGAGCTAGAAAGGGAAACTTTTTAGCAAGCAGTGGGTGATGAGGGCTTTGCATGGATCTGCTCTGTGACAGATATTAAACCTAGTGGCTTTATGTTATTCACTGGGTGAAAGGATTGTACAGTCTTGATCTTAAACATCAGTGTTCCTCCACCAAGTGTCCCCAGGAGATTTACTTAGTGACAAGAAGGGAAGAGAAAGGAAGGTCAGGTCGTTTTGTATTTGACATATAATCCAAGGGCCTGTGTTGGGAGAGGAGGTACCTATGGTAAATGGGGAGAGAAGTGCCCAGGTAATACTTAAAGCAGGAGACTAACTTTGATGTTCTAGAATTGTTTCCTTCAAGGATGGGTCTGGGACGATCTCCTTTCCGTGAGAGTTGTTTCAATACCTGAGCTCAGCAGTAGATTTTTTTTAAAATTAAAAATTAAGTGTGTACTTAGACCACACTTGGTAGAGTCAGGTAAACTTCAAATCTGTTCTTTGGCCAGATGTCAAAATTAGATTTCATTTTAATAATCCCTTCAGGCAATACAGCAAGAATCATTCCAGATTATAGAGATCATTAAAGATCACGTTATTCCTTCTAGCTACTGAACTAACAGCAAGGAAATGTGGTAAGGCTGTGCCTGGAGGAGGATTTGAGTGTGAGAATAAGACCTTTTTTATTTAATTTGTTTTGCTAATACAGCCAACTGGACTGAGAAATCCTGAACTGGAAAGAAATGGGCTTTATCCTCCCTACACTGGTTTGCCTGGATCTCGACATTCATGCATCTACCCTGGACAATACAATCCGTCCTTCATTAGTGACGAAACCAGAAGAAGAGACTATTTTTAGCAGAGACTGGAGAGAGAGTGGAAGATTGACACAGTTGTGTGGCCCTTAATCCCCAGGTACAATCTGTCTCCTGAGTTGTTCAGGCCACATCAGTCTTACTCTTCCCATTTAATAGGAAGGACTTTGAACTTCATGCTGAGCATTGCTGCCCTGAGGGACGGTCACAGTTGCTGAGCGTCAGAGAGGAGGAGGAAGAGGAGGGAATGGCTCAAGAGGCACATCACTAAACGACCCAGAGGGAAGCTGACACATGTACCCCATACTCGTTCTTCACTCTTTGCGCTACACGGGCAAGCATGGATCAGTACAGGCAGATGAACTGTGCCCAGCACTCTGCATTGAATACCACTAGGGAGTGTCTTGTTTACAGATCTCGCTCACTGTTGACTGTGCTTGTCTTCCCAGCCAGCCTTCATGCAAAAATTCACTGTGCAGCTGCTTTTGGTAGGGCAAGTTTGTCCACTCCCTTTTACACCGCTGCCTTGCTGTCTGCTTCGTGCATGACAGGGAAGCTGGCTTGTCCTCTGGCCCTCACCTTCTTACTGGTAAAAGTCCTCCAGATTTCTGGGTCCTTGCCGAAGCCCAGTGTCTGGCAATATTGGCTGAATTCATGGGTTGATTGTCTGCAAGGAGCGTGGGAAGTTTAGTCACACCACTGCAATTTTAATGGAAAAAAGGCACAGTTGTTCCTATGTGCTGCTTTGAAAACCTTCTGTCTATAGGGAATGTTGTTGTTGTTTTGTCAACCAGTGTTGTTCAGAAGTGATGCCACTGCACGCCATCATGGCATATGGGATCCTTTGGGGCTCTGTTTCCCTGCAAGGATTTAAATGCCTGTAGACACAGCAATACAACATTAAGTAATTACTCAGAGAGATGAAAAAGATGAGCTGTGAATTCAGAATGCTCTTTATGAGGAATCTGTGAAGAAGCAATAATGCTGTAGCCTTGGCTGGGCAGAGGAACCTGAATTCTGGGTACTGAAGGTGGGACATCATGCTTTCAAACCTCCACAGTCCACCTTGAGTCCTGTAGGAGCTATGGAGGCTTTCAGTGCATTGGAAAAGAGAGCTTACTGCAGTCAGTTGCATTTAAGGAAGAGAAAAACATGATGCTTGCAATCCTAGCATAGCAAAGATCACTTATGTTGAAGTGTTTTTCTTTCTTCCATCCTAGTTTCGAGTGATTCAGAGCAGGCAAGTTTCCTCACCCAGGTGTGTTCATTCATATTAGCAGAAGCTGAAGAATGTAAGTTACTGCATTTCTCACCAAAGATCAGATTGAAACTCATGGACTGTATTATGACCTAAACTGGGTGTTGAAAGAGATCTTAATAATCACAAAACCCTAGAATGGGTTGAGTTGGAAGGGATCTTACAGATCATCTTGTTCCAACCTCTCTGCCATAAGCAGGGACACCTTCCACTAGACCAGGTTGCTCAAAGCCCCATCCAACCTGGCTTTGAACGCTTGCAGGGATTGGGTAACTTCTCTGGGCAACCTGTTTCAGTGCCTCACCACTCTCATAATGAAGAATTTCTTCCTTATAATTAATCTAAACCTACCTTCTTTGCTTTGAAATTATTTTCCCTTGTGCTCTCCCTACATGCCCTTTTGAAAAGTCCCTCTCCAGCTTTCCTGGAGGCCTCCTTTAGTCACTGGAAAGTGCTTTAAGGTCTCCCTGGAGCCTACTCTTCTCCAGGCTGAACAGCCCCGACTTTCTCAGGCTGTCTTCACAGGAGAGGTGCTCCAGCCTCTGACCATCTTTGTGGCCTCCTCTGGACTCATTTCTTCTCATGGGAATGCTGAGCACAGCACTGCGGGTGGGGTCTCAGGAGAGCAGAACAGAGGGAGAGAATCCCCTCCCCACACTGGTTCTGGTGCAGCCCAGGACACAATTTGCTTTCTGGGCTGTGAGAGCACATTGCTGAGTCACATTCAGCTTCTCGTCAACCAACACCCCAGGTCCTCAGGGCTACTTTCTATTCTCCAACAGCCTGCATTTGTGCAGGAAATATAATGAAATATTATGAACTATATTTACCACTTATCTTTACTGCACTGTTAATCTGAGTCATCCAAACCATGTTTAGATACAAGGTCCAGATGCAGTTCTTCCTCTTGAATGTGAATGTGCTTTTAATTTAAGGTGACTGCTTGTATGAGGATAACAGATAGCACAATTCCTTAGTCACTAACCCACCAGATCTGTAGTGTGTACATAAGCTGATATTCCCTTCTCCCCCAACGTGCTTTGAAAACACAGTGCCTACAAGTAAATTCATTAGCTAGCTCAGCTCACTGAAGCACTGAGGATCACGGGGTGCATCCCCCAAAGTGCCTAACCCCAACTAAGGGCAGCAGTTTGGATGCTCATGCGTCGTGTGGCTGCTCACTGGAGGCAAACCTGGGGTGATGAGGAGCCCTCCATCAGGGAGCAGGTACTTGCATACTACAGATGGTGTGAGTTCCCAGATCCTTTCCCAGCACTTTAAAGGCTGTTGTGTTCCCTGTTAAAGGTCAGTAATGGGTGCCCAGAGGAAAGGGAGATAGCAACAGGCAATTACTAGCTGTATTGGCTTAGAGGTTTCTGGTGCCTGCTCACAGTTGCTTCTGTTTTCTCAAAGCTTCAAGACAGGAAAGGTGCCACAGATGTGCTTGAGAAGACACATTTCGGTGCACCAGCCACAGCACACAAACACAGTGTCTTTTTTATGCCTCATCTCATGTCTGTGTAGAAGCAGCAGTGTAGGCTTGCGGAAAAATGGAGCTTTGTGGACGCCTAGGGCAGTATCCTTTGCACTTACATGAAGTTTTGGTTATGACGCTTGCAACTTCATGCCTGTCTGATCCATAGTCAGCCTTGCAGCTGGTAATACACAGCTAATCTCAGCCGTAGGGAAAGGAAAGGAATGGATGCTTATGGGAAGTACAGCTGCCTAAGGAGCTGTATTTAAGGAAAGTTCTACTTACAGTATCCAAAATATTATAACAGGTAAAGCACAAGAATTAGCTGTTCCCTGCCACAGTGATCAGAGTTTGCAGTCCATAAATGATGTTCCTCTCCCTTTTGTTAGCAACCGATCTCTTAATTGCACAGGATTCATTGGCAGATGAGAACTAAGGAATTTTCTGTGCTGTGGGAACCTTCAGGCAGGAGATTGGCAGGGCTGTTTCTGTGTGGGTGAGTTGCCTCTGTTTTTGAGAGTGCCCAGGACAGAAAGGACTGCCTTTCCCATGGTATGGAGTAGAGTTGTATCTTTGTTACAAAAGAAAGGAGGAAGATGCAGTTCGTGCTAAATCTAAATCCAAGGCCTATAGACAAGCACTGGACTTTGTCCCTTTTCAATAAAGCAGCTCGTGATAAGGTGTCCCAGCAATGATGACAATCCTATGATGTAACCATGTGCCAGCATTTCCTCGAATGGGGAAGCGTTTAGGCCCATGCTTATAGGCCAAGATGTTTAACTGCTTGGTTAGTCCAGACACTAGGAGATGAACTTCTGTGTGTCAAGTACAAAGGACGAAGTATGACACACCAACTCACAGCTGCAGATCAGTCCTTCTGCACAAAGAGTGTATGAGTGAGACTTCTGGTCTGTATCTCACAGGAGATTGCAAATTGCAAGGGATTTGAGTGGAATTGAGATAGGACTATTTTTAATGAGAGCACACGAAAGTTTGCAAGTAATTAATTTTAATATCTTAACTGTCTTCAAATTCTTCTTAAAGTGTATCTGGGGAGAAAGAGTCTGAATAAATCCAGCAGGACTTTCTGAGTGAGGACTGAAAAACTTGGACTTTTCCAAAATAGAGAACATTATTGCACTGAAATTTTCTCTCTGCCATAGGAGGTAAACCTTGGGGCATTTGTTATGAGGGTTTATCCATTGCAGCCTGACCTTCTATTTAGCTTGGGTAAGAAAGGAGTCGTGGAGCCAATGCATAGTCCACAGGAGGAGGAGGAGGAGGAAAAGGGTCTCTCCTGACCCGCCACACCTTCTCTGGGCGTCCTAGGAGGCCCTGCCCAGCAGGCGAGAGAGGGTTTAGGCAGGAGGAGTCAGCACCCAGGTGAGTGCAGGTGCTTTCCCCCGCAGTGATCCAGGAAGCTTTTGTGAAGGCAACAGGGGCAGGCTCGGGTGATTCAGCCCCTGGGTCTCCAACCCACTGCAACCTCTCCTGCAGTGCATCTATCTTCAGCCAGGCACCACCCGCTCCCAGCTCCAGCAGGACAGTGTTGTGTCACGATTCATGATGGTTATTTTACCACAAGTGTTCACTGCCTCCCCCCAGCAGTACGGACTCGCCCAGCCACAGCAAGGATGTGGCCTGTTTCAGTGCAGGCTGTCTCTGTGGAAAGCTGCCACCAGGATCCTCTGTGTGTGTGCCATAAACAAAGCACCCTCTGGCAGTGCAGTGGGGCTTGTTACTCCTCTTGGGTATAAGAAGGGTCTCTATGTGCCCTCAAGCCCCCTTTCAAAACCAGGTGGTTCCCTGTTCACAACCTAACTCCCTGTATGATGTCTAAATACATGCAGCTTATTTCTCATCTCTCTTTTAGATTACTTCTAGCTACCCCAAACTGAAAATTTGGAGCACACTGGGTGTTTTTGGCAAGGGGAATCACTCTCCACTATCTGAGAGGATAAGAGGGAAGTGGCATGTTTTTGGTATGGGGAATGCAAGTGGTTCAGCCAGATGTGGGGAAAGGAAGAAAAACTACACCAACACTGCTCGTAAATCTGCTGTTGCCCCTCGCTGCTGTGGAAAGTGAGGGGAGCAGTCAGCAAGGGCCCATGGGCAGTTGTGTGGGTGTATTTTTAATTAAATTTGGAAAAAAAAATGCTAATTCTGTTGCTTGAAAGGAAAAGTTGTGAGAGGCATGTCTGCTGCTATGGTGCTCTGCCAGTTATACTGACAAAACCCCTTAGCCACAAAAATACCCCTGACAGTCCGCATAGGAGAGGCAGTTCCAGTGAACTGATCAGCAAAACACAGATTTGAGGGACTTTTCAAAAGGCATCTTGAACATACAGTCTTCCTGTGTCCTGCTACTTGCCCAGTCCAGTCCTTCCAGCTGCACTGGCAGAATCAGGGTCATTTTTTCATACTGTTGAAGCCTCACAGCACTGAACTGCGCAGTAAGTGGAAAAAGCAGGCCAGGTTGATGCCCTTTACCTGCACATTGGAAGTGTTAGGTTTTATAACAGCAATGAATGTCATTGCTCTTGTGGCATTTCCCGTAAGACCCACTGGCACAGTCACGTACTGAGTTACCGCTCATGAACAGCCTTATGACAGTTATCTGCCTCCACACTGAAGGGAAGTAAAAGGATCTAAAAATAGCAAGAAATTGCAGTTAGAGAGAGGTATTTATCACCGTGAAATTGTTTGTGCCAATACTGGTACAGGTTGTTTGCTGGGACCTGAGTGAGCACAGAGTGGGTTTGGACACTGCTGTAGATATGCCAAGTGCTTTCCCAGGACTTGTCTCTGATGCTGGTCACTGGCCGTATCCATTCCAAATCCAGCTGGACTTTTCATTCCCTCTTAGTAATCTTTAGCTTTCTTCCTTAAATTAACAAGAACAGATGCATTTTAGTTAAATGCACTTCCTATGCTGACTAATGTTTTTTCCTCTTTACACACAAAGGATGTCATCCAGCACCCATTACAGTGACTGGGGTAACTCTCCCATGGACTGTAATGAAGTTTTTTTTTTAGGCCTGAATTGCTCCACCACCGGGGTCACCTGCGTGTAGTACATGCTTTCCCATGGCTCTGTGTGCCTATTTCTGTCATACTGTTGCCTCCTTTCTATGTTGTATCTATTTTTTTTTTCTTAAAGCATACTTGTCACTGTAGCAGGACCTGTATTATGTGAGAATGAACAAAATTATCTGAAACAGCTTCCCGGGAAGAGAATGAATGTGAATTTTGTGTAGTTGTTTTACAGGTCAGCCAGCCTGTTTCCTATCATGTAATATCTAGGGATGTAGAGATGCTTCCTGCTGTCACACATACCAACTGCTCTGCAGATCACTCTTACCCGTCCTCTTAGAAATGAAGCAAGATCTCCTAGTTTGAGAAGGAGTATGTGCTGTATATGTGCTTGTAAGAGTTTGGGGCCTTTTCAATGTGCATTTAATTCTTTGTTCCCTTGAACTGCTGAAATTGAAAAGCAGGAGGGAAATCCATGAAGGGCTAAGAAATACCAAAATTAAAAAAAAAAAAAAAATTATGCTTACTTATTTTGCAGAAGTGTGGCTTCAGTACTGTGAGGTGATGTGTGGGATGACACCTCTTCTGTGTCTAGTCTGTGTCATGTAATATCCTTGTTGAGGGAACACCTAGAGAGGGTACCTGAGGGTTCCTCCAAAGTGGTATTTAAATGCTAAATTGCTCAGTCTCTATTTCAGTGAAATGCTAGAAGGGATGGGAGTCTTACTTGGGTTAATAACTGCAGCAGGCAGCCCCCAGGTCTGCAAAATCCTGTATGGAAAAGTCCTGTGGAATACAGTAAACACTGACCACTTCTCTTGAATACAGCTGTAGAATTCACTGGACATAAAAAGTCTCCAGTAAAATCTGCTAGGATGGGTTTACTTTCAAGCAAAAAAAAAAAAAAAACCAAAAAAACAAACCTCAACAGGATAAATACTTACTACCTTCCTTTTTTAAGGGAAATTCTGTTAAACTCAGTCATTTGCTTTAAACCCCATTAAATTCTACAGGACTTTCTCCTAGCGGAAGGTCAAACTTAGTGTGTAAAATCATAATGATTTATTTGAGCAGCTTTCAGAACTGCAGTAGTAAAGCTCACCTTTTGTGACCTCTCTTTCAAAAGATAAATTTTCAGCATTTGTTTGTGCTTCTTTACAACCTGAATGTAAACCCGCTTTATGTTCTTGACATTGCTCCATTTCCTTCCCTCTATCTCTGAATGTTTGCTTCCAAGTCTCTGGGGTTCTGAGGATGTTTTCCAAACCAGTATTATTTAAAGTTGTATCATATTTTCAGCCTCCACTAATTATACAGTACTGTAGTAGCAAAATATAATTTTTAAGGATTGGATTATTTTTATACCTGCATCCAATATTATTAAATCTGGCGTTCTAGTCAGTATTATAAAAGGATACAATAAAACAATGAATATTACTATGTCCCTGCTTTTTTATTAACTTTGCCTGTAAAGGGAAACATATGCAATTTTTAGGTGGTTTTAATTATTATTATAAATCTAGTCCAGAAAATAAGAAATTGCATAGTTCTTTTGTTCTTCTGATAGTGCTTCCTGATCGAATAACTCAATTGAAAAGCAAAGAGGAAATGAGTGTGTTCTGTTAGTTGTGCTAAACGGAATTCTGCTCAGCTGAAATACAAGTTGTGTTCTGATACATTTATCTTGGTGGCACCAAGCAGCTCAGTCTAATTTGAATTTTTCCTCAGTTTAATTTTGGCTGGAACTGGTAAAGTTGTGTGTTTACATGTGTGAGTGCATGTTGGAGGGGAGGAAAACCTCAGGAGAGGCGAGTGCAGCAGGGCTGTTTGCAAAGGCAAAGGACTGGGCCTAACCACAATGAGATCAGTCCTGTCCCAGTAAAAACCACTGGGGACTGCAAAGAATATACAGCTGAGTGTCCTTCAAAGGAAGAAGGAGGGCACCTTGAATCCAGATGAACACCAAGTCCAACTCAGACTCCTGAGAAGAGGTGTGATGTGGAAGAGCACCTGGAGCAATGGCAGGTAGGTTCATTTGGGCAATTTTTTCCTATGTTGCTCCAGATCGGTACAACTGTAACAGCAATCAGATGGGACTAAGGTGGGGTTCATGTGCTCTATAAAAAGTTGGGAGGTCAGTTTGAACACAGCATCTGGCTCCCCAGGCAGCCATGAAAAGAGACAAGCATCCGCAGAGGGCAGCTCACCCCATGGTAAGAGATTGTTCACCACGACTATTTCAGGTTATTCTACTTTCTGTGTGATGTTGGTATCTTTTAAGGAAATTGGCAGTGTAAAAGGATGAGTCACAACATTTCCATGGGACTAAGTAAAAGATCTTTGGAGTTGTGGACAAGCACATGATTTAACAGCCCTGCCCACTTCAGATTTGCATGCCACTGCCTCTGAGACCACTGAATTCATCCATAGTGTGTGCCCTCAACCATCTTGGGAACCACCTGAAGAGAAGCTGAAGAGCATCTGCTTCCCCTGATTATATGTGAACCTGTATCTATAGCTAAATCTTTGATTTAGACTTTCTGAAGCTTTTTTTTCCTAACTTTTAGCTAATTAAAACCAGTATTTCTACTTATATATGTCATATATAGTGGAGGAACCAAATTTACATGAAATAGCAAAATGTATAGGAATCTAGTAAGGAAAAGGATTGAAAAATGCACAGGAAAAAGGTATTGAGCTGATGCACATAAAGAGCTGTAAAAGACAGTTTTTCCTGCTTTATGTCTTCTGACAGCATGATTGCCTCTTGATTACATGCGCTTTCTAATAGATAAATAAGGCCCTTCACCTTTGATACTTCTTTTTCCTGCCATAAACAAGTATTGATAATAGAGCAGCTGCTGTTACTAAACATAGCATATTTTTTATTCCATAGTAATTGTTCAGTGTTCTTGATTGTCAGATATCTGAGTTTCGACGCACAACAGTTTGATTTTGCAGCCTCTGGAAAGTTACTGAATTATTTCTGCAAAGGAACTTTTCTCTGTGGTTCCTTGCATGACGTCACTGCTGAGGCTGTGTGAGTCTGTCTGGACTAACAGCCAACTTTTTATTGTCTAAATGTGTGCTTAATGACTTAATTAGTAATTGCTCCAAAACTGCTATTTCAGTGGTATCAATTCTCCTATTTCGGTAATTCTCTGTGTCTGTTCTAAACCACCATATCTCTAAAACTAATTCCCCCACAAATCACCAAGAAATGGGGCACATAGAGCCTGTCACCCTCCTTCCTGGAGAGAGCCTGTTGTGACCACTGGTGTGTCACAAAATGTACAGGGAAGGGCAAGCAGAGATGAAAGGTTCTGGTCCGTGAAGATGTATATCTGTTCGGTGCATTATTTCCTGGAGGAACTGAGGCTTTTTGTGTTGCAAATGACTCACGCTGCCAAAAACGTGATCGTAATAAACAACCAGGTAGGAATGGAAGTAAAGTTTTAAAATACAGGTAATACACCAGCTCCTGATGTGCATTCACTGTAGAGAACAGTTCTAATGTGCAGCACTGCATGATCAACTATTAGTCTCTAGTATAGGCAGCAAAGCTGCACCATTTACACCTGCTGAAAGACCTGGCCCTCATTTTCAACAGTGCCCTGAGAAGCTCTTTTGGTCCCACGCGCTTGCTTCACAGCCAACAGGGAGATTTTAAGACCTGGGTTGATCTAGCTGCACCTTGAGGCAGCATTGGAAAATTGGGGTATATCAAGAAGACTGAAGAGTGTAAGTCTGGGAGATGGATATTGCCAGAGGATGGGTGACATACAGCTCTGCCTTTCTCCAACAGCCAGGTTTGTCCTCCTCTGCACACCCATTCCCACCTGAAGAACCTGCTGGGGTCTCGGGCTAACAGCACTGAAATATGTTATTCTAACAAGACTTTAGGATTAGTTTTTGGATGTCCCCTGAAGCTGGGAGGGTGGTGGTGGCTTGAGGTGGAGGCTGGAGACTGGCCAAGCAGGGAGGCACAGGGCACTGGGGACAAACATATCCCAGACATTTCCTTCTATTCTGTCAGCTCCCAGGCAAAGCAGTTTTAAGGAGGGGCCTGGAGGAATTGAATGGTCTGGAATGGGCAATGGGCATGGGAGGCAGGAGCAGCAGGGCAGGAACTGAATCCAGCATGGCCTGAAGGGGCAGACAGAGTGAGAGGGGGGCTGCCAGGGGGTCACTGTGGGAACTGGGGGTAGGTGTGGGGAGCAGGTTGTACTGGAGGGGCTTCAGGGACAGAGAGACAAAGGAAGGCACAGGCAAAACACCCCACATTTCAGGCTCAGCATCCTGAGCAGGTTTGCAGAGGAGCAAGGCCACTCATTCCCTGTGCCAGCAGAGAGGCACACAACCATTTTTGCTGTCTGTAAGCCAGCAGTGTTTCCTGGTTCAGTGCAAGTTAAAAGATTAAGACAACCCTAAACTCAGGAATGACTTGAGTAATACTTCTGGTCTCTCTCACCCTCCTTCATTCAAGGAGAGCTACCCTCTCAATATAGGAGATTACCCAAGGCTGCATTTCTTGTTCTTAAAACAGAAGATCAAACAAAAGCAGATGAAGGGAGAGGCATTTACGACACTGAGCTGTTATTTGGCGTTCAGAAGTGTGTTCATAACCTGACTGTGTTGCTGGCAGTGGAGTCTGCCAGAAGAGACCAGCTCCATAGCCATTACAAGTGGCATTCCAGGGGATACACCGATGGGTTGCTCATCCTTCTTGACTGTATCTGATAATGATGGCACAACCTGTGTTTACTTCAGAGAAAGATTTTACTGGCAGTTGTGGCAGGATATAGAGTCACTCAGACCTTCAAAATGAGAGAAATTACAACTTTGCCTGGAAAGGAGGAACTGGAAATCACTGATCTGGCCCATCTGATCTCAAGTGGTGCATCTTACTGGAGCACAAAGCAGAATGAACACTAGAGAACTTGGCCAGGGGAGGCAGCTAAAAATAAGAGACTTTGGGATAACCAAATCCTGCCCAGAGAGACTTTTTTTCCCATCTTGGTCTCTCACTGGCCATTTCAGAAGCTTCCTGGAATGCAATGTTAAAAAGTCTCAGTCTCCAATCTATTGTCCCTGCATCACAGCGGCGTTAGCTTCTGGGCTTTTTGTCATTTCTAGATGTGCTGCAGGCTTCGTGCCCCAGCCTGACCATCCCTGGGTACAAATGTCTCCCCGGTGGGAATACACTTCCTCTCCAGAAAGGGAGGCTGCCACTCATATGAAGACAAAAACACCTGCTGGCTGTCCTCCCTGCTCCTCCTCCTCTTGGCCCACCACTTTAGTGAGCCTGCAACACACATAAGAGGGCAGCAAACAAAACAGCCATGATCACTGCCAGAAGGGCCAACGTCGGTCCTGTTTCTTTGATGTCAAATGTGCAGGTGTTTTCTGTTACTTTTTACCCTATTAAGCAGTAAGAAGTGTTTTGGCATAAGATTTTGCTTATAAGAAAAAAATAATTGGAGTTTGAGAAATGGAACTTGTCTGTACTGGTAATTTATTGCAAGGGAAGTGAGCATGTGGATGCCAGGTACTCTTCCAAGTGTATAATTAGCATGCCTTGGGATGGGGTCACCTCCTCCACTTTAAGAACAGATTATACAGCACCCTTCATCTAATTTGGTATGGAAATCTGGCAGAGGATGGCTGGTGCACCGTCAGTTCCCATGTCAGCTTATTTAGCAGTAACTTCCTTGTGTCAACAGATCTCAAGTATTTATGACTTAAAGAACGCTGCAGGTCCAGAAATCTCCTCCCAGCCTGAGGAGGAAGAAAAACACTGCTTGAATTTATCATTTGCCTCTTGCCACCGTGACGTCAGCTCAGGGCTGAGCTCTCTACCTGTGGCTGGGACCTTAAATGAGCTGACGCCAGAAGAGAAAGGCACTTTCTCTTAGGCTTAGCGGCAAGTGGCAGCAGCAACAGAAGTGGCAATGAGACGCTCTGTGTTCCTCGCTGTGTGGCTCTGCCTGGTGTTGAGCCTTTTGAAAGGTAAGAAACACTATCTTCTGTTTTGTGGTTTATCAAGGCAGCTATTGTGTGGCAGTGAATGGATTTTCTGGTACTTTCAGCAGCTGTTGAGAAGTCAGTTGTGATACACAATTCAGCATGTCTAGAATTTGATTAATTAATGATGAAAGATGTCACTGCAAGCCAACGGCTTTCCTTGTTTGCAGAACAATGGAAAATCACTGGTGCTTATGATTAACCTAATTCAGCCTATTCCAAGAGCAGTTTTCAGGACTTTCATACTAAACCCAGGTAATTCAAGCTCTCTTACAGTCATAACAAAAGGTGCAACTATTCCACCCCAGTACCCTTTTGGCCAGAGGCTCCTTAACCAACCAGTCTGGAAAGCAGCTCCCCCTGAGCTGGCTCACAGAGCTTTTGTTCCTTCCTGTTGAAATAAATTAATGGAAACATCACCACCAGCTTTCAAGAGGGTTGCACCATAGACTGTTCAAGCTAAAGGTGTAATTCCTTAAGCATCTTAGTACTTTTTTCTGGCATTGTGCCAAAGTTGGTAGTTGTGGGCCAGAGCCTATGGCCAAACTTGGCTTTTCCTGATACTCAGTGAGAAGTGTGAGGGGGTGAAGACATTAGCAGAAGTAAAGCATCTAAATGAAGAGGTTTGTGGCAACTTGAAGCTGTGAGAGGACAGGAACTCCTACCTAATACAAACAGAAAATTGCAGAGATATCAGCCAAATTAAGACCTGTTAAGCTTGCAACTGGTGGCAGACGGTTGTGGAGCTCTGTTGACTACTGTGAACGAACAGATGTATTTCCAGCAACATCCGCAGTATGCTACAGACCAATGTTCAGCTGTAAATCATAAGCATAGAAGTCTTCAAGACTGTCAGTTGGTTGGTTTTCTGATTGGAGGCTTGTAAGTAACAGAAAGATGTAAAAAATCTTGAGCCAAAAGTTACTGAAAGCAATACCAGTTTTTGACTTGATCAGACTTTGCATCAGGATAGGTCTGCCCAGAAATCTTTTTCATTCTAAGCAAGCATAGTAAAAGCTTTGCAGGATGTGTCCATTTGGACAGTCCTGGCAAAGGCCCTGCCCTGCTCAGCAGCCAGATGTCTCTGCTATTGTACAACCTTGGTGGTATCATCCATTTCTTTATCACCATAGTAAAGCCCAAGCCCATTAACACATCCTGTTTCCTTACGCAGAAGGTTGGCTCTAGGCACACAGAGCCATAAATTAGCCACCCTTGCTCAGGTTACCTTTGTCAAGCCCATCCACAAAGTTCAATTGCAGCTCATGTGCTCTGCTGTCACCACGGATGCTGTTCTTCCTGGGTCCAAAGGGTACTCCTGGACAGCTGTTTGCCAGAGCCACCCAGGTCTAAGAGTTGTAAAAAACGCACTAGCTCTGTAACAGGTTGGTATCCCAACATCCATTGCCTATGACTAGCAGAGATTCGTATTATCATGGTTATAGGAAAAATATCCATTTACACTAACTGGGGAACAAATAACACTGTTTATAGAACTCGATGACCAGTGGAGGCAGGAGACCTGGCAGGGACCTGGCACAATTGCTCATGTCTCCCCTTCACCTAGAGGAGGCTAATGGATTACTTGTCTTTTGCATGTGCCTTTTCTATGTGAGATATATTGACCATCAGAATAAAAGTGTAGAAGATTTTCCTCACTCGGGATTTTCAAAGCCCTATAAAGCTCTAGAAAAGTGGGGTCTATTTTTCAAATGTCTGCTGAGATGTGCAGAGTGTGATAGTGACATGGATTTTAGCCACATATACATTAGTCTCTCAGCTGCATGCTTTTAATGTTTCAAATTAAATTATGATTGCAGCAGCATTCACTTAGAGTGAATAAGTTTATTCCTAACTCATTAATTACTTAATAAAAAACAATAATTACTAATAATAATTAACTAATTCAGATTAAACTTAGATTACATGATCCAAACTGGCCATTTGGCAGTATTACACGCTTATCTGCAAGGCTGGTTTATTATTTGTCCTTCTTACATCTAGGAAAAACAAAACAAACAAAAAACCCACTCAAACCTGAACTCATTCTTTTTATCAAGAGCTGAGAATGACACAGGTTAAATAAAGCAAAACCCAACAACTTAAAAATAAATAACTAAAATATTTTGGAAGAGTAAAATCAATAACAAAAGCTGAAACCAAAGTGTGAGGAAGTATTTTCACCAATTGACTGGTATGAGCCAGATTTCTCTTTATTCAGAAATAATGATGACAAAGAAAGAATAGAAATAGAAAAAATAATGAATACTGTCAGAAATGCATAGGGGTGTAGTCCAGGGAAAGAGGGTCTTGATACTGCTGCTGCTGATGTAGCCCAAGAAGCATTCCTGGAACAGAAATAGCCTGCTGTCAATGTCCACATGAATCTGTTAGAGCACAGGAGTGTGTGTTAGCAAAGGCAGTCGTTCTTCCACTGCTCTGGAAGAGTATAGATGGAGTTTTAAAGGATGCTCCAGTAGTGCTGAGCGCAGAGGCTGTGTGCTCTTGAATGGGATGCCTCAGAGTCTGCTCTGACAGCCCGTGCTGCAGGGAGAAATGCGTTGAGCGTACAACACAGCATTTGTCACCTGGAGGAGAAAGGCAGGGAGGGTACAAAGCTGCTGCTGGAAAGGAGGAGTCCAAGAGCAGGGTGTGAGAGAAGCACTATGGGAGAAAAAACAACACCAATGGCACATGAGGCCTGGGGACAGGCAAAAGGGCGAGGTAAGGCTGCCCAGAGGTGTGGCTGCTCAGCCACAGAGGGGTCCCCCCACGCTTATCTGCTCATAAATTGTCCTGCGTGCAAAGAATTCCCCTGTGCTGCCATCTCTCTTCTTTTTCCTTCATCAGAAATCACTGCTAACACAACTGTGGCTCCAAACACAACATCTACAGGTAAGGAGCAAAGCCCTCAGGCAGCCCCTCATGGGAACAGTGCCAGGGAGCTCTGCAGCCCCCACAGAGGTTTCCCTGAGTTCCTCTCCCCAGGGAGACAAAGGTGCCCAGATCAAGGCTGTGAATACCCTCCACAAGTCCCTCTTTCCCTGCTGGACTTTGCTGCAAGGAGGAAGCATTGGAGAAGAGTTGAGGAGGCTGCTCTTTTCATGCTTTGTGCCTTTACCTCCTGCATCAGGCCTGGATAGAAGGGGATCCCTGTAGAGATGTCCAGGGCAATCCTGTGACCAGATCCTGCAGGGAGCTGTGCCTGAGGCTGGTTGCTGCTGGATGTGACAGCTGTGGCCATAAAGCCCAGATGAGCTGGGGACCCTAGAGTGTGTGTGAGGTCCTTGTGTTCAAGCGCTGCCACTGGGGGACAAGGGGTCATGGACACATCAGATGACACAGGCATCTCAGCCAGGGAGAGCCCAGGGGCTGGGCAAGGGTGCTCAGGGCTTTGGCCACTCAGCCCCACAAGGATCCACTGCACTCACCTGCTCCGAGGCTGTCCTACACACACAGAATACCCCAAGGCTTTTTGAACAGACAGTGCTAAGCAGAGCTGCCGTGTCTCTTCTCTTCCCTTCATCAGAAGCCAGTGGTGAAAATGAAACAACTGCTGACCCAAGCACGACACCAACCTCAAAACCTACAGGTAAGGAGGAAAGCCTTCAGGCTTCCCCTTCAGGGGACAGCTTGGCATAAACAATTCCTAAGGGGCACTGCAGACCCCAAGCAGGGAGGAGCTCCCCTGCTCAGGTTTCCCTGATTTCTTTTCCCATTGGAGACAAAGTTACCCAGACATGGCCATGAATAACTTCCACTCTTCCCTCTTTCCCTGCTGGTCTTTGCTGCAGGGGGAATGTGTTGGGAAATATTTGAGGACACTGCTATTTTCATGTTTGGTGCCTTTGCTCCTGTGCCAGGGGGGGTACAAGAGGTTCCATGCAAAGCGGTGCCCAAGGCAAGCAGATTACTGGGCCCTGCAGGGAGTTGTTCCTGAGGCTGTTGGAGCTTGGGCAGGGAGGGATCTGGGGCACAGCTCAGCATGGAGGGGCCAGGGGCCATGGCCAGGGACCACAGAGCTGACCCTTCCTTTCATCCTCCAGTCCCAGCGTGGTGCTGGGGAGGCCCAACCAGGAGGGTCAAAGCTCCTGCTGGGATCACCCTGAGGAGGGGCAGCCTACCCAGCCCCTCAGCTCTTCCTCCATGGTGGGCTTGAACAAGCACATCCCTCCTGCCAGCATCCCGCTACCCCATCACGATTGCCCAGCACTGTGAAAGACCGTGTGCCTCTGACTTTCATCCAAATGATCCTGTGCCAAAGGCCCCTATGAGTGAGTGGAGATGTGCAGGCTGTACACAGTCTGATGGGTCTTGATGCTGTAGCAGGTGATAATGTAGCAGGAGAAGCATTCCTGGAACAGAAATAGCCTGCTGTCAATGTCCACATGAATCTATTACAGCACAGGAGTGTGTGTTAGCAAAGGCAGTCATTCTTCCACTGCTCTGGAAGAGTATAGATGGAGTTTTAAAGGATGCTCCAGTAGTGCTGAGCGCAGAGGCTGTGTGCTCGTGAATGGGATGCCTCAGAGCCTGCTCTGACAGCCCGTGCTGCAGGGACAAATGCGTTGAGCGTACAACACAGCATTTGTCACCTGGAGGAGAAAGGCAGGGAGGGTACAAAGCTGCTGCTGGAAAGGAGGAGTCCAAGAGCAGGGTGTGAGAGAAGCACTATGGGAGAAAAAACAACAGCAGTGGCACATGAGGCCTGGGGACAGGCAAAAGGGCGAGGTAAGGCTGCCCAGAGGTGTGGCTGCTCAGCCACAGAGGGGTCCCCCCACGCTTATCTGCTCATAAATTGTCCTGCGTGCAAAGAATTCCCCTGTGCTGCCATCTCTCTTCTTTTTCCTTCATCAGAAATCACTGCTAACACAACTGTGGCTCCAAACACAACATCTACAGGTAAGGAGCAAAGCCCTCAGGCAGCCCCTCATGGGAACAGTGCCAGGGAGCTCTGCAGCCCCCACAGAGGTTTCCCTGAGTTCCTCTCCCCAGGGAGACAAAGGTGCCCAGATCAAGGCTGTGAATACCCTCCACAAGTCCCTCTTTCCCTGCTGGTCTTAGCTGCAAGGAGGAAGCATTGGAGAAGAGTTGAGGAGGCTGCTCTTTTCATGCTTTGTGCCTTTACCTCCTGCATCAGGCCTGGATAGAAGGGGATCCCTGTAGAGATGTCCAGGGCAATCCTGTGACCAGATCCTGCAGGGAGCTGTGCCTGAGGCTGGTTGCTGCTGGATGTGACAGCTGTGGCCATAAAGCCCAGATGAGCTGGGGACCCTAGAGTGTGTGTGAGGTCCTTGTGTTCAAGCGCTGCCACTGAGGGACAAGGGGTCATGGACACATCAGATGACACAGGCATCTCAGCCAGGGAGAGCCCAGGGGCTGGGTAAGGGTGCTCAGGGCTTTGGCCACTCAGCCCCACAAGGATCCACTGCACTCACCTGCTCCGAGGCTGTCCTACACACACAGAATACCCCAAGGCTTTTTGAACAGACAGTGCTAAGCAGAGCTGCCGTGTCTCTTCTCTTCCCTTCATCAGAAGCCAGTGCTGTAAATGGAACAACTGCTGGCCCAAGCACAACGCCAACCTCAGAACCTACAGGTAAGGAGCAGAGATGCTCAAGGCAGCATTTTCTCGGGAGAGCTTAGAGTAACGCAGTTCCTGGGAGCTCTGTAGCCCCCTCAGACAGCGAGGCATTCATCTGCCTGGGTTTCCCAAGTTCCTCTTCCAGAAGAGACAAAGCTGCCCAGACGGTGGCCATGAACACCCTGCACTCTTCCCTCTTTTCCTGCTGGCCTTTGCTGCAAGGAAAATGTGTTGGGGAAGATTGGAGGAGGCTGCTCTTGTTATGCTCGATGCCTTTGCCTCCTTCACCAGGCAGGGATACGAGAGGATCCCTGCACAGACCTGCCCAGGCCAGCCCCTGCCCTGGCCCTGTGGGGAGTTGTGCCTGAGGCTGTTGGAGCACGGGCAGGGAGGGAGCTGGGGCACGCTCCGGCGTGGGGCTGGGGCCACGAACTGTGTCTGGGGGACTGTGCATGTGTCCATCCCAGGAGCTCTCCGTACCCCACCATCCTCCATCCCAGCAGCGCCTTCCAGTGTAGGTAAAGTGTCCCCATTTAATGTTGTATCTCCCCACCACGCTTCCCTGAGGGCCCTTGCTGCAAGTGGAGTGTGTTTGGAGGAGTTCACAATTGTTGTTGCTTTCTGCTTGGGATCTTTTTCATCGGGGAAAAAAAATTGGCTTCACTAGGCTTTCTGGAAAAAATATTTGGAGGTGAACCTTATAGGAAATGAAAATTCATTAAGTGTTTTACTTTTTTTGGGGGGGGGGTATGAATGAGGATTCCTATTTTTTTCCCCATTTCACAGAAAATGTCTCACCTATGAGAACATACTTATGGAGTGAAGTGTAAAAAAACAGGCAGGGTGAAAAACTGAATTTGATGTCTTGGAAGATAACTGTAATTACTATCCTATATATAAGATGTATAGAAACATAACTTTTAATTACTTATTAACCACTTAAATTATGTATAGATAGAAAACGCATACTCTAAAACCTTTACAGAATATATATGATTACTCTGAGAAAATATACTATGATGATTCACTTTGGGGCCACCATTTTATTAATGTGTCTGCAGTAAAGGACTGTGCTATGACACTGTCATAATAAGGCAAGTATGTACCAGTGCAGTGTTAAAGACACACAGGCTATTGTAGTCTGTCTTTTTCTAACAGTCACTGGTTTTGGCAAGCCTTGATATGCTTTCTTTCTTTTATTTGGTTTTAGTTGTATTAAGTAGAGTTGAACTGTGAATGCTCAATGTGACAGATAATGAATTTCAGCCATACTCTGTGTCCTCACTGTGATATCCTGCTAGATTGTGTAGGGAAAACAGTTACTATACATTAAACAAGCAAGATATAGCTGTATGCTCTGCAATTGCATTTATATTCTCTAAAACATACCTGGTAGATTCCTTTTGTAGAAATATATATGAACTATTCAATGTATGAATTACTTTATATATGAACTGGCTATTGCACATTCACAGAAACCCTAACGTCAATAACTTTCATCTTTGTATCAGCAGACTTCTGCCGTGAAGCTCCTTGTGGCATAAATTCAGCTACATGTATTTCCTTAAAAAGCAATTATACCTGTGAGTGCAAGTATGGATTCTACTACAGCCAAAAGAATTGTTACAGAGGTGAGTTGCACAAGGGCATCAATGCTTTTAGTTACCTGCTCAGGTGAATTTTGCTTCCCATGTCTCTTGTTTTCATGTTATAACTGAAAACACAGTCAGTCTGGGAAAGTGACTGCTGAACGATTCCTTGCTTTGCAGACAGCCACTCCTACAACGACCTAGATTGCTATCTCACAAAACAGTGACAGCCAAAGAGGTTAATGTTCTAGGAAAAGAAGGTGAATTCTCTGTCAGGGGTGCTGGAGATTAAAATGAGTGAAAAGCAGGAAAAAAATGCAAGTGTAAACCTGACATCAATATTAATGGCCATGATTTAAAAGGACCAAACTTGTGAAGACCTGTTAAAAACCAGATCGATTTTTCCCATTGCTAAACACTCGTCAGAGTCCTGTTGAAATGCATCTCTGAAATGCTTCTGAAGGCCAAGTGTGTGAGAAAATAGGGCTTCTTATTTAAGGATCAGCAAGCAGGATTCTCAAATTTACTTGTGAGGCTTAAGAAGCAGGTCAATTCTGAATTACTTTCCCTGTAAACCACAGTGAACCACATTAGCTGCTTTATAGCTGCAAATTTGGAGTCCTTAATATCCATTTTTTCTCACTAAATTCTGTGACACCTCGCAGAAAGTCTTTTAGCTTCAGGCCATGCTGATGGTTTAATGTTATTCAGTTTCATAATCAGGAGAGTTTGGTTGGGCCCAGGATCCTGCCTTCTTCCCTGGCAGCCAAAGTACATCCCCCGTTGTGACTGAATTGATTTGTCCTCTACTGATCCCTCCCGTATATGAAAAATAACACTCTTTTTTTTCCCTGCATTGTATTTCCCCATCCCTGAAGGCTGGAGAACTCTAAGGTGAAACCTGACTTTCTTGAATGCTTTCTAATTTAGAGTCTCTGTTCTCATTCCAGGGAAAGTATACCCAGCGACGGTGGCGGTGAACGCAGCTTACAGTAGTAATCTTCAAAGTGTGAATTCCACGGAGTATGAAGAGCTGTTCGACAAACTATCAGACTTTGTGAGTGACAGTGGTTTTTTCCCCCCATATATTTAATGCTATACTGGATGTCATGCAGACAGGGAGGACACACGCTCTCTTTAATGTGGGTCCTAGAAAAGTTCCACTCTACTAGACATCTACTTTTTTTCAAAGAATGCTTCACATCAGCTTAGACCTATTTATAAAAGACTTGAACTTTGCCCTCAGATGATCACGTGCATGGCTCTTGCTGAAATGCAGGGAATCCCTGAAGTAATATCTGCATTTTTAGTACCACTTCTATTCTGAGGAGTTCTCACATAAATTGCTCTGCATCTTTCACCATTCCCTCTCCAGAAACAATGGGGCTGAGGGAAGTTTTCCAGCCTATTGAGTTTCTGATCTCTGCTGTTTGCTGAAGGCTCAGTAATACTCAGTGGTATGAATAAAAATGGACAATTTTAATTTTTTTTAAAGAAAATTATTAGCTTCACACACCACAAAATTTTCTGAATGGCTGCCCAGCTGTGTCTAATTACCAAATAATAAGCCTCTTCCGTAAGTCTACCAGTATTAGTATTTTAATGTTATTAGTGAAATGGATACCGCACATTTTTTATAATTCTATGATAATGCATAAAATCTGGTGATAGATTTCCTGAAGAAATAAGACGATCACTTTAATTTATACTGCCATGTTGAAACAAGTGGATTTGCTTATTTCTCTTTCTGGCAGTAAGGAAAAATAGATAGGCTACTCTACCAGGTATCTGGTAGAGTTAAAAATATTAACTCTATATTAAAAATAGAAAATATTAAAAAATATTCACTAGATATTAATCAGGAATCATAAAAAATGGTTATCAATTTCTGCATATTATTATATTGCTTCCTATGAATGTTGTATCAGAAAGTGACCAAAAGTTGTTCCTCCAGAGTGTTAAAAAATATTTTCCTCAATTTTTTTGTCTAGCATTTTTTTATGATTTGGCTACAGAAGAGCATCATATGTAGGACTAAAATAGATACATAATAGAATGCAAAAGTGAAAATAGCATAGAAAATAGTGTGAATTTTATTACAAAGAAAGATGGATAGTTTATCTTTCATTTCAGTTGAATTAGACATCCTCTTCTCATGGTGCCTCCTGCTTGTGTGGCAGTTGAAGGCAGCTGCCTCCACCGATTGTTCCCTGCTTCACATGGGATGAGGGAGAGCAGTGACTTTTCTTCTGATCCTGTTCAGCTCCCAACGCTTTCATCAGTGCTTCTTCTCACGAGATCAACCCCTGATGATCCCACTTCACTGCCATCTGTGAGGAGGTCGACTTCTCCCTCTTCCTCCTACTTGTACATAGATTGGTGCTGTGGAGACACCCTCCTAAGCAATGAGTTTGCAAGGGAGTATCTGTAACTATCAGCCAATTAACCCTAATGCACTACCTGATGTTCATTCTCCATCCTTCCACTGCTCTCCCATATTCCCCATTCTTCCATATTCTACAGCACCATCCCACTGTTCCTCCTCTGCAATACCTTGCCTGGTGGATTTAACACATCGCCTTACTTTATTTGTGCCTATAGTAGCATATTCTGTATTAAAACTTTACAGCTGACGCCTTAGTGGTTCATGTGATTTTGGTCTATGTTTCTGCTTGCCTTGAACTCCAATTTCTTTCTCTTTTATAGTTTGAGAAGGCCTTCCAAAATCTAACAGGCCATGTACAAACCGTCATCGTGAAAGTTCAGTAAGTTTGCCACATTGTTTTTTGCACAGTACATGCTTCCCACATACCTCATTTTAATCTGTTTCCCATGAAGTTCTCAGTTCAGTAAAAGGTATGGGATGAGTTCAGCTCAGAATGCTTCCCTGTAAAGGAGGGATGCTGGCCCTTTTTTTACCCCAATATGTCTGTGAAATGGGCTGGCTGAGGCAGCTCCACACTGGATGTCCTGCTTCTAGCACTATGTAGGATACAGCACTGTGCTGTAACTAGCAGTCCCTGTGATATCTGACATGTTTGAAATTCTAGCAGTTAACTCTGAGGTTCCTATGACCACTGGGAGTGCTACCCAGCTTGGAGTCGCAGTTGAATTTAAAAAACACCCTTGTTACAGGAGGCATAGAAAATGCATTTTATTGTGCATTTGTTGGTGTCTCCTGATGGCAGGTTGAGCAAAGATGCTACTGAATGGGTTGTGATGACTGTAGCTGTGGGCATAGGTCCCTTGCTGGTCTAGGTAGATGTGAGATGTCCCTCTCTTCCCATCCCCATCAGTTACAGGTTACTGTCCCCAGACATCTGCCAGCTTCTCTGTGTTCCTCAACCCTCATCAACCAAAACCTGGCATGCTAGCACACAGTGCCAACCCTGTCAGTGCACCTCAGGGATTAAGCAGCTAAGCAGAGTGTTGTTCTAACAGAGTTGTGGGGGCAGAAACTTCCAGCAGAGCAGTTGTGACATAGGGCACCTCAAGGAGCTACAGCAATCTGCCACTTAAGGATATTTGTGTGCATATCCTGGCAGCATGAGGTTTAGCTGAAGAACAAGGAAGTCACTGCTGTTCTCCACCCCATGCCAGGGAGGTTGCTGTGGGCTGAGCCCAACCCAGCTAGTGTGCAGTTTGCACAGATACCTCTGCATTGCAGACAGACCCTTCTGCCTTCATGGTGGTCACACCCTGAATTATCCTCACCACGCTTCAGGGTGGGTTCTCCACACCATGCCTGGATCACACCACAGGCTCATGGAAGCATGTGAAAGTCAAGGTTTAATAGATGAGGTTCTCCACACTGCAGCTGGCTTGAGGTTAACCCAGTTAAAAAATGTCAGTTGTGTGTCGACAGCACACAAAGGAGCAATGTTGTTAGCATTAAATCCAACAGCTACTTATTTATACCTGGACCTACTGGAAAGATGGCTGTTAATGTATTCCTGAGCAAGACTTACACTCATTTTCACATCTCTTGCCAACTACCTACATTATGGGAAGAAAGAAGCTGGGGGAGAGAGGGAGATTTGGCAGAAATTTTCTCTCATCTTTGCATTTAGCTTGCTATCCATATGTATTATGTGAAACTTTAAAATGGTACTATCTGTCCTTTTCAGACTTCTAAAAGAAAGCAGAGATTCTGGTTCAGTGTATGTAACAGTGACAAACCTGTTCATGTGGAACTCAACTGAAAATGAGACCTCAGTTAGTGCTGCAGTACAACAGGCAATAAAAGATGAAGGCCTGGGCTATGTCTATTCTTACAAAGGTATGTTACTTCTTACCAGGGAAATAATTAATCAGCAGAAACAGAAGCTCTTAAAACCTGGTTGGAAGATTTCTGTGGGCATAGAAGTCCATCAAATCATAAGCCTTGTTGATTTTAAGGAGCTGAATGTTCAATCTTGGATAATTTTGAAGATTCAGTCATTCAGTGCTAGGCTCTTTTGTCTTCTTAAGGCTTTCTACTTCCTGTATAAAGATGAAAAGGAAAATATTTATTTCCTGGTAAGCAATGGCATGGTGGTTTTAACCTGCTGAGTGTTAAGAAGTGGGAAAAATCAGGATAAAATAGATACAGACATATATTGTGCTTCTGAGAATAAACCAGTATTTTTCTGGCAAAATAGGACGAAACTCTCTTTACACTTCTCCTATGTGCCATGGTAATTGAAATGAGGCCTCACTGATTAGCTACTGAGCTAAGTGATTTCTTGATCTAAACCACTAAAGTCTTTCATTACTGAAAGTGTAATACTGGGAGAAAGATTTTCTAATTAAAATAAGGATTTATTTTTCTCTTTTAAATTTTTTTTTATATGAGTTCCTATTTTGAAATCAGCTTTCTCAAAGGCATAGCTAATAATTAAGAGTCCATTTCATGGCTTAAAGCCTAAGTTTGGTCTCTGAAGGTGACTGTATCTGCCTCAGCCATGAGGAAGAAATAGAAAACCACTGAGAGCTCCCAAGGCACCAGTGCAGTCACATCTCTCTACAGCATGCCATGCACTGAGGTCTTTAAACCATTCCCACCACAAGGACATGGATCTAAAGAGCAACACACTGGGCAAACAGGATACTAATGCTGCTCATGAAATGAGCTGCATGCCCATAAACGTTTATATCTCTCTAGAACTGTATGGGATCTGGGTCTCACAGTTCAGTTGTGGAAAAAAACAGGAGAATAGTTATGGTTTTTCTCAGTACGTTTTGTTGTGGGGTTTTTTTTTAAGGTGTGTCAGAAAGTGTTCGGAATATGAACTTATGGGCAGAATGTCCCTTTTCATAGACTGGAGCTGGGAAGGTTTGGAGGTAGTTGTAGGAGGCTGAGAAACAGAAGGTCAAAAGATGTGATGGAAACAGGACCTTAACTGGTAAAGAGCAAGGGAAAAAAAAAAGGGCTGGTCCAAAAGCCTGCAACACTGATGTCCCAGGGAAAGGACTTACAATTTTTTTTCTGTATAGAATCACTAAATAATTGGTTTATGATCTACTGGGGAAGTGCACTGCTTTCTATGAAAAGGTATTCAAGTTTGCTCTCTGTTTCTCTTTTAAAGCGGCAAACCACTGTGATGTTTATGAATGTGATACCAAAACCACAGTGTGTCAAGAAGGCACGTTTCCAGAATGCAAATGCAAACCTGGTTTAGAAAAGACAAACTGGGATGATCGTTCTTGTTCAGGTAAGAACCTCACTGCTTTATCTATCTCCAAAAGGCTGACCTGCTTATTCCCTTTCTCGGTCCCTTTTTGAGAAGGGTGCTGGGCAAATGTGCTGACCTCTAAAAATCAGGGAATGTACATCTTGTGAAGAAAGCCATAGAAACATATCCTCACATTTCACTTTGAACAAATCTATAATTTTATTCTACAAATTTATAATTTTATTATTTATAATTTATTAGAATAAATTACTAAAACTTGATCAAATCATCACTGAAACCAGTGAGTGGGCAAGTCCTTAAATGCATTGTTAGACTCCTGGTAAGAACGGAAACCTAAACAGGTAGAAGATGAAACAAATTGAATCCTATACTCACAGCCTTCTCTGCTAGGACATATTTGGGAATAAATTCTACGTGTTACTTGAAGGCAGCTGACTGAACTGGAAGTCTCATGATGCACTACAATGACCTGTTAAGGCTGTGTCCCTTCTTCGTAATTCTAGGTTTGCATTACCTAGATTTAGATAGGTTTTTGTGAGAAGAATGATTTCTGTCATTTTTGGGAACTGTTAGTTGTTGGGGTTTTATTTGCTTTCTTGTTTTGAGTCTTCTAGTGAGTGCTCTGCTTATATTTTTAGCTACCCTCCAAAGCCCTGTGATGTACCTTATTTTCTTCAAAATACCTTATTTTCTTCAAAATACCTTATTTTCTGCTTATGGAAACTAAAATTTTCACGTTACAGAAGTAAAAAAAAGTCTAAGATATAAGATTTTAATAAAAACAACAAATAATTCAAAAATCTGTGATAAAGTCATGAAAGCTGGCTACAATAAAATCCCAGTGAGATGTGATCCAGTGTAGGCCTTTGTGGCCCCATGCCTGTCTAAAACTGATACAGATTGCCACACAAATCATCTGCTGTGAGATCAAACTAGGACATTGCTTGCCTATGGAAGATGCAGCCTAGCCAGATTTCCTTTTTGATGAAGTTAGATGGTTTTAAACACAGCCTGATTACTTCTAATTTTATGATTTTATATTGCAGGTTTTGTTTTACATCGGTACAGTCCTAAAAAAGCCATTCTTATGCTTTAAAGTACAGGAGAGGGGTGTGTGTTTGTTTCCAGAGCAATAAAATAATCTTCTATCTGCAATTCACTCATCTTTTTCTCCCTGAAAATACAGCTTGCAATGAAAACTGTTCTGCAGAGGAATACAAGTACTGCGTAAAAGAAGCAGGGGTTCCAACATGCAAATGTATGATCAACTTTAAAAATGAGACTGGAAACTGTGTGCCGTGAGTACTTAGCTTTTTTTACTGAGTTCCTGTGCAGTAGGCAAAGGTAGGGGAGAAGAACATCTGTCACAGGGTCAGCTGCAATCCAGAAGAACAGGCTGCAGCTACGTGAATCAGAGAGGCGCCCAAGGGGGATAGCAGGTGGACAAACTCCCGTGGTGTCACAAGTTGTGGCGTTTTTACTCCTTGGCATTAGTCTTTTGTGTGCACTCATAACACCTCGGAGGAAAGGCAAGGAGACCCAAGGTCACCTGTGAGTCAGTGAAGAGGATAAAGTACTTCGCCACATAAACACAAACGACTCCTACAGCGTGGCTGAGCCATGGGAACTGCTATGCTGAAGTGTTTAGTAAGCAACGGGCATTAGAGCAAGACGTGCCTCCAATCCCTGGAATGCTGGCACTGGTATCAGTGGGGATTGTTTCCTGATAGCTTTCAGACCTATGTTATTCCCTCTTGGTTTTCTCTCTGAAATTATTTCTGTCAGCTCAGGATCAGAACAGAGCAGTGATGTTTGTTGGTGAGGCCATGTGAGTGACAGGTTGTGCTCTGCTCTGGTGGATAAACAGAGAGACTCACACTCCATACCCATTAATTCAGCTCTTTTTGTAGTTATTACTGCTGCAAATTGAACATTTCTTACCATAAAGTTGATATATTTTAAATATAAGAAACTACTATGGGAGGAAGATAAAGAGTTGCCAGTCCTTATAGACCTTATACTGAGGCTTTTGTTAAAGACATTGCATGGCAATTCCAAGTGGCTCAGAGGTGCAGAGCTTAGTTCTTTAGAAAAATTAGGTCCTTTTAACATTTTTCAGACTGAGAACCTGAAACTTTGAGTCCTGAGGCGACCGATCCCTCTGAAAATCTCAGATTGTTTCACTCCAATGAAAGTAAAGAATTTAACATTAAGATAGGATTAAAGAGGAAACCTGCAATACACTTTGCGGAGAAATTGCTGACAAAAGGGGGAAATATACTATTGTTTTGTGATCATAGCATCATAGAATGGTTTGGATTAAAAAGGACCCTAAAGATCATCTTTTCTTTCTTTCCCCTTTTTCTTTTTTCTCTCCTGTAGTTGTGCAGTGGGCTACTCTGGGGAGGACTGCAGTGAGAGTGAGTATAAGAATTTCTGATTTTTAATTATGGTCTTGAAAAAAACCTAGTAATTCTTAATCTGTCTGAGATAACAAAAAAGTAGTAGCCTTTAGGGGTGCCATCATTCTGCGTTTATAGAAGGAAAATGTTAGGGAAAAAGAAGTGAAATTTCTCTGTTGCCTTATGTGCCATGGGCATGGGAAGAGTCTATTTGACACCTCAATATATAATTTAGCATCAATGCTAGCTTAAACAACCCCTACACCCTCTCAGTTGTTCTTGTTCCTCACCAATAACTATGTGTAAAGACTTCCTTCCTCCCTCCCTCCCCCTCCCTTGTTTGTCAATATTTGCTGTGAGTTATCAATTGACACATTTCTTGTTTGCTGTTTTTTCCCCCCCAGATAGTGAACTCATCCTTATAATAGTGGGCACAGTGCTTGGAGCCATTATCCTGAGTTTAGTGATAGCAGTCGCTATTATTTCAGTCAGGTAAGAATATTTCCTTACAGTTGAACAGAAACTGCATTGCTGTGTGTTCATAATAAGGGGTTTGCACTAGGTATGTTGTAAAAATCTGTTGCATGCTTCAGAATGGGACTGAGCATTCAAAATAAGGTGGGAGTGCACAAATCAATAAGTTGGACTTAATAAGTAAGGCACGCTAAATTGTCTTTTAAAATCTCCTTTGTTCTTTCATCTCCTCTGAAGAGCAAAACACAAACAAAGTCCAGAGAAGAGGAGCCTGATAAAGCCAGGGTATTCCGACATAAATACCTCTGATGATAGACCAAGCATGTTCCCCAGGGTCCAGACCACTTCTGGCCACACAAACCCAGGATATCAGCCAAACAACCCCTATGAGATGCCTTCCACAAATAGAGATCGTGTTCCAGAGAGGGATTATGATGATTTGGTAAGTGTTTCACATAGTCCTGTGGGAATGGAATTCCTGAACCGTAGCGTTGTGGGCTACAGACATTGTTGGAACCTAAACTCCCCTCTGTACACACTCCCTTGGTCTAGAAGGCCAAAGTGGTATAAAGGCACCCAAACAACTGTCGCTTCAGCTGAAAAAAATTGTCTTAATACAGAAATTTTCCTCAATACAGAGATCAGCGCTCACCAAGGCCTTCCTAAAGCCCCAGTAGTCATCCTTGAGCCACAGGAGGGATATGTGAAAGGCAAGGTTCAAAGCAAGAGCTTGGCTGCCCAGTGGTTTGCTGTGTCATAGGATACTTGTCTGCACTGGCCAAACTCATCCCTCAGCACAGGTGTGCCTGCAAGCATCACAGGCTGCCACCACCTGAGCTTCTCTTAGGCCGCTGTAGAGTTAACAGGTGCTGCAGTGGCACCTCCCAGCTGCAGCCTCATGCAAGATTCACAGTCAGTTTAAGCTGGGACAGATGCCCAGGGGGTTGACTCCTCCAACCTGGCTGCTGCTGCCTCATTCACAGCAAGAGCCTCTGCAGCTGCTGCAGCATTGCAGAGGCGAAAGGTGTGAAGTGCCATAAATAATATAGAACAGCTTTTGCACTGCTGTAGCCCAGGGGAGCCTGGTCAGCAGAGGTGTGTCATTACCTGGAAGGCATGTTCTTAAAAAAAATGCCTGCTTTATTCGGCAAGGGAGCCGTGGAGGAAGCAGAGGCTTGAGATTAGCTCAGTTTGGGTTAATAACACCAAGGTTGTGGGATCAGTCCCTGTATGGGCCATTCATGCAAGTGCTGGGCTTCATGATCTTCATGAGTCCTTATTTCTCTTCTTTTCTTGTCAAAAAATTCTCTGTAGTATGAAATATCACGGGAGCCTAGAGGCTTTAGGATGCAGAGCAGATACTGAGTGACCACAGCAGCAGAAGGATGGACGACCACCACAACACTGGGTCAGAGCAAAGAGTTTCACAGCCTCTCACCAATGCAGTTACTTCAGCAGAAGAGACAACAACGTCCTTAACCCCAGATTCTCTCAAGATTTTCTAGAGGAAGACTCCTGCTTGAAAGAGATCATGGACAACTTTGAAATAAGGGGAAAATGTAAGAGAGTAGGGAGAAGAAGAGGACTTTTTAAAAAGAACTAATGTGCTCCACTAAGTATTAAACTTCTTCGACGAGGCCAGTACATTGGCAAGAGAGTGAGATACCAGGATTTTAACCCTGCTGGTTTTCAGTTCTTCTGGAAGATGGTCCAGGCAATATGTGTGATGCTGAAAAATGTCAGTACCCAGAGCTTCGCTTGGATTTGTGCTCGCTCCATTTGAACTATGGCTTCGGGCAGATGAAACCTGTTTTTCATGAGAACCTGACCTGTTTCACTTTACTATATCAGATACAGGTTTTTCACCCTCCTCAACCCCCCAGTATTTCCCATCTGAAAGCATTCTGTTCAGATCTCTGCTGACATGTGTTGTGTGAGACAATGGCACTTGTCTGACCTTTACCACAGCCTTCCTTCCCAATACAAACACAAGATACAGTATCTTCAAACAAACACTATTCTTCTTCATCTTGCAAAACTGCATTGATTTTACATTTTTAGCTGCTGCGGAAAGTGTTAGCATTTTTTTTCTTTTCCAGTCTTTATGTTTGAATGATAATAAGCTTGGTGTTTGGGGTTTTTTTAATTTCTTACATACAGTCAATAAATCTGTCTGTAAAATAATTTATATTTTACTCTATTTTACTGAGTGTGTATTATCTATTGACTGGCATTAACATTATAGTTACATAAAATACTTATATGCACACATATGTACATATATTTATAGCTTACAATCATTTAAAGCATAATTTAATTATCTTGTATTTTGTGTTTTGGTTTTTATATATGCAGATTAACTTTTCCTATTAAACATTATTTTTTCTCAGTACCAAGACTTTCTTATGTTCCTCCTGGTGATTTAAGTGGTTTTTTAAAAACTCCAGAGACTATTTTATGTTAAAATTTGTGCAGAGTTTAGACACAAGTGTACACAGACTAGTTAGATCAGCACCCAGCTTTCACTCAGAGGTTCAGAAGTGTTATTACGTATTAATGAAGTTAAAATGTTTATTGTTGTGAGACTGGCACCAATATTCAGTGGTTGCTTTTGGTGGGAACTGGGTAGTTAGTGCAGCTGGATCTCCTTTGAAAATGCTGGACAAGCTGCTCTGTCTGATGGCAGCTGTTAATGGCCCAGAGGAAAAGAACTGTCTTTCAGCTTAAATGCCCAGTTTGGGGGTCAGTGGTAGAGAACACTGTATGTGGCTGCAGAGATTACCAGGATGTCCATGCAGATGCTTGTTTCCAGTGCTCTCCATGATCCAAACCAGCTCCCACTTGCCAGTTAAGTGATTGAAAGCTGGAAACTAGACAGTCCTGATCTTTCTCATGTGGCTTCTGCAGCAAAAGGAGGTAGACCCGGCTTTCTCAGAAGTAGCCTGGTGAGAAAAGGTGCCATTTTCTCTCTGTCGTTTTTCTGAGGTTTCATGGTTTCTTTCTTCCAGTTTAGTCCTGTCCCCTTTGCTGCTGTCGCCTGGCTGCACAGCGGCTGCCATTGGCAGGGTCTGTAAGAGACCAGCTTCCGATGGCCTCAGCCAACCCCACCATCTGCGTGCATCTCAGCAGGCTCAGCGTGGCTCCAGGGGAGCAGGGCTAGCTGGATCTAACTAGTCATGATACCTTGCTCAAGGGATGGGGAGGGATTTGGTCTTATTTTCCTGACTTTTCGTCTGAGAGTACTCATCTGTGAGGAGCAAAGCAAGGCATGGTGGCTGCACTTATTACAAGAGGCAGAGACCCTTTCTTCCTCCAGCTAGAAAAGCTCTTCAAGCTGGATGAGCTCCTCCCCCCAATAATTTAATGTGTGGCCCCTCCATGCCTGCTTCCCCTTCTTTTTCTTTGAGCCCTGTGTGCATCCACGATAACCTGGGTGAAAGAGGTGCTCCAAGCTCTTCTAATCCTTCTGCTCAGTCCTTTCCTTTCCCCTTTTTCTCTGACTTTTCAGCAGCAGGAAAAGGTTCTGCTGTTTGCAGCACTCTGTTAACCCCACGCAGACTCCACTCCAGGGAATTTTGCATGTGGTGAGACACTGCAAAATGGATGGGATAAAGGCAGAAACTGGCTGAAAGTCGTGAAGCTTAGCTTCATTCAGCTGGCTACTTTCGCTTGGATACCTCCTCCTCCCTATCTTTGTATGGCAGACTGAAACTTGGGCTTACATGGAGCTGAATAAAAAGGTTTTTCTACATCAGCTGTAACAGCCCACTGGAATGGCCATAGTGGTTTTTCACTGAGGTAAATTGTCTGGCTCCATGCATAAAATACATGTAACCTTAACCTGCTACAGAGGCATGTGGAAAGGCTGTTAAGTGTTATCTCCTATTCTTTTGGAAAGCAATAGAGGTTAGAAATGCAGCTGAAGGCTGAATGAGAAACGAAACTTTAATGCAGTAAAACTTTATTGAGGGTGTGATATCCTGACATGTGCTATCACTGGTAATAAAAGCAGCAAAAATAGTCAGGTGTTTGCATCATTTAACTGCAGAGGAATTTTCATTGCTCTAATTCAAAGCTAATTTCTGCAATCTCAACCAGTTCTCATTTAGCCAGTGCTGGGGAGGGGCTATCAGATACCACTGTGAGCCTGCATCTTTTTAGCATTTCAAAGACTGCTACAGTTCTTTTATCTGGGCTGGAATTCTGTACCAAAAGGGCAAACTCCCAGATATTTCACTTCTGTTTGTCTATTAGCAATGTGTGACTCTTCTGGGAAGTGTGGTTGTGGAAAATAGCTCTTTGTCGTGTTTTACGACTGCTGCCTCTTGACTCACGCTTTGTTTCAGCTGCCCATCCTTCAAAATCCACATAGGCATAGGAAAGGAGCTGAGTTGGGTCCTCACTGTCAGTGTGAGTGGGGACATGCCTGCAGGCAGGCTGAGAGGCCCCAGGGATCTGCCACAGCTCATTCTGCACCGTGGGTTCTCCCATCCATCTTCTCCCTTGAGGTGCAGTGAGTCCTCGAGAAGCAGAGTGTCCTGCTGGCACATGACCCGCAGAGGAGGCAGGAAGATGCTGCCACTCAAGTCTGCCACCTACTTCTATCCTACACCAGAAGTCACTCTGGAGAATGTCATTGCTTGGCATGTCTGCACAAGGTGTGCTAAACAGTGCTCAAGGAACTGGGACAGAGGTTTGCATGGTTATAACACATACTTGCTTGGGAATATTGGGATAGCTTCAGCCATATGCTGTTCTCCGTTTATTTGGATACACCCAGGGATATTCAAGCAATGTGGAGTGGGAGGGGAGGGGCACGGTAGGTGCTGCGGATGGCAGTGGGGTAAGAACCTGGGTCTGGGCAGCTGCCTTAGAGGAGCTGCACCTCAGGAAGGTAATGGGACGGCAGGGTAAGAACGGGTGGGGTGATCAGGCCTGCTGCTGTTAGCACTGCTTACACCTGCAACCAGCCTCAAAACTGAGAGCTAAACCTCTGCATCCACACATTCCCCAGCAAAGCCCAGCGTCCAAACTTGCATGTGAAAGCAGCACCTTTCAGGCCTGAAAGCAGGAAGCACTTTGTGTTTTTTCTGGTTTCCTGTTGGAGGAAGCCACCCCTTGTTTCCTTTAGGAGACAGTTTTTACACAGGTCCTGCATGCGATGTGCCAAGCCGGAGGCAGAAACAAGTAAAAGTGAACAATGAAGGTAAGACACCACTGCAGACCGTGGGGCTTGACTTTTCACTCCTTGCGTACCTTGAGTTTGATGGCTGGCTGTTTTCAAGGCCAATGACAGCACTCCTTCCAACAGGAGGGACAGGGGTAAGGGAGAAGGAGCCTCTCCTCTAGCAAGAAGTGTTCACCTCCTCGGTAGGAATGCCTTCCCAACAGAAAGCCCTGGTATGGAGAACATTTGGGAAAACTCAGGTGGGGGTTGAAGGGATTCAGGCAGGTGTCCTGGTGAACATGACTGTTCCTAGCTGGTTTCAGGGAGACCACCTCGGCTTCACCCCAGGCTCAAGAAGGTGACTGGACCTTGGTACAACCCAGAGACAGAGGATCCTGCTGGTAATTTGTGGTTCAATAACCCACAATCTACAGCAAGGCAAGCCTAGCACTGCCTCACCTGTCACTTCAGTGAGAGGAGGACTGTCATTTGTCAAGTTTTGGAAACTGCAAAGTCATCAGTTGCTATTTTATCCAAATTTCCCATCCATCAGCCTTTTAGTTTTAGCCCAGTAATGCCCTCTGTTTCAAAGCCATGTGTCTGGTGTGGGGGGGGGATGCAGTAGCTTTGCTTACTAAGGGTTCCCAGCAGCATTACATTGACCTCTCCCAGGTTTTGTGGTGTGAGCTGAAAACACTGATTTTTATAGCAACTTGTCAAAAAATTCCCCAAACCCAACACTAAAAGCCCAAAGTGGTCTAAGAACAAAGAAACACATAAAACATGTCAGGTCATAATTAAACAGGAAAGAAACAAGGCTAAAAATAAGAATCTGTCAATTGCCTTGCCAAGGATGCTCTAGCTGCTGATAAAAGGCTCTTTAAATATACCAAAGCCACAAAGGCAGCTAGGAAATCAGTGGGAATGCTGACAACAAGGGTATAGAAGGGGCAGATGGGGACAATGATGTAGCAGAGAAAGCCGGTGATAACTTTGTGGCTGCTTTTACAGCTGAAGCTCTTGGGGAGTTTCCCATGTCTGCCAGTCTGCAGTGGATCAGCTGGAAGAGCTGGAGCAATTGGAAGGAGAAGGGCAACACGGATTAAAGAGCTAACAGAGGTAAAGGAAGAGTGAGTGAAGTCACTTTCAACGAGGTAAGAGGAGGGATGAGGTCAGATAGAAAAAGTGGTTGTTAACAAGTGACCGGGCCCAGACACTGATCCTGGGGACCCAAAGGAGCAGCACAGCTCAGTGGTGCAGATGTGGGGGGCTGTGGTACCCAGCTGTGCTCCCAGGCACAGTCAGCACACACAGGCTTGCTGAGGTGCACTGAGCCATCATTGATGGGTTTCCAAAGCCTTTGGCTCAGGGTGGCAGCCAAACACCCACCAGAATCTGGGGGTACACGATGCTGAAGAAGGTCAGCGTAAAGCAGACAGAAGAAAAAAATACAGGCGCAGCTGGTGAACTTGCTGTCACAGGATGCTGTGGGTGCTGTATCCGCAGGTTCAAAAAGAGATTAGGCAAATTCAAGGATGCAAATGCACCCTTGAGAGATGCACCCCCTAAATAAGGATGAGAAAGTGGGGATGCTGGAGGAAGGGGCTGTAGAGGGAGCTGGGCCCCAAAGACAATGTGTCCTGTTGCACTCTCTGGAGCAGAGCATGGGGCTGGATGGACATCCTGGACCAGAGGGACATTTCTTACCTTTTGAAAGCATTGACCTGCTTTATTCAACAGCAGCACAGGCTGAAAGGAGATGCCTGTGGCATATGTACCTAGGGTTTTGTATGCCCTAATTATGCCCAGGCTGTTCATAGAACAGAGGCAGGGTAAGGTGCTGTACATGGGGCTCTGCTCTTTATGGAAAAACAGCCTCGTAAAAGAAACAAAGGGAAAATTTCACAGACAGATAACTGAAAAAATGCAAAGTTCTTCTTGCTTTTGAGTCTGGAAGGTGCTGCCTTTCACACACAGGCTCCAAAGAGCAACCTCTGGAGAGCAAAATCTGTTCCTCTCCTCTCCAAGAGAAGCAAACCCAGACCAACAGCTCCCACTCTCCCTCTCCTGGTGGAAGCAAAACATTCTTATAAAGGAGCTATGCCTCACCTGCTTCTCACTGTTCCCAATCCCCTGGACACTGTCTCCGAGCCCCAGGCAGTGTCCTTCAGAGCACCCACCAAGGTGGGTGACATGAAGGGGAGCAGAGAGGAAACATTTGCCCAACTGGTGGCCCAAACATGGCAGAGATTTCCCCAGGGGGACTGGGAGACTTTCAGGGTCAGATAAGGTGGAAAAAGGAAAATGGGGCACTGAGAGGAATAAAAAATGTTGCTCAGGACTCCAGAGAGGGCTGTGGAGGGACCCAACATTGCTTTGGGTGGGCATCTATGGCAACCAAGCATTTTCTTCCTTTTTGTTTGCCTGTTCTGAACCTCCAATACCTCTGGTAGCATTCTGAGGGCCATTTGTCCCAGCTGGTTTCCCTGTTTGCTCATTGTTTGGCAGCAGTTTTCAAAGGTGATACTAACATCTTCCCACAGTAACATCCATCACATCTTGATGGGTGGGAGGGCAAGGAAGGCCCTGAGCCCTCCTGAGAGATCTCCCCTTGACCCTCACTGGTGGCACTGCTGCCTGTCCCATGCTGAAAGACACGAGCCTGGTTAAACATTAGGGAATCCCTGCCTCTCCTTTAGTCATAGATGTCTGGATGTAGCTGGGGAAAGAAAGACTGCTGCATAAATGAGACTTCGGGGGAAAAAAAAAGGCTTTCTCTCAAGTGTTTTTATCCATAGAGATCTTTTATAGGGTAAATCCGCCAAAAGTTAAAAGAAGAAATGTTTCATATCTGGAACAGTCAATGAATTCAAGAGGTCATTATAGTGCTAAGGTTCCTAATCCCCTCTCAAGCAGAGGAATGTTTAAATTGGTGAGAAACAGGGGTCAAGTCCAGGCAGGTATTTCAGTACCTAACTTGTACTGACATTAATGGGAATAGGGGTCTCTGGGGAGGAATAGTGGACCTGGGCCTGTATATCACTCCTATAAATGAAACAGCGCTTGTGTTGCACATGTGTAACAGTACATGATTATTCTTTTCAAAGCAGGGTCTTTCCTTGCAGACTCTTTAGCATTTCTCGACTGTTTTGTCCTTCCACGATTGGTATGAACAGATTCTGCAGCAAGCTCATGCTGGGCACAACCCACTTGCCAGAAAAATAAGCAAAAAACCAGAGTCCAGTGATTTATTTCAAATAGTGATTAAATAGCCAGGTGTCAGCTGTGATTTGAAAAAGCTGCATGGGGCATTGTGAGGTCCAAACTGCACAGATCCAGGTGAATTCCTTGGAAACTCGTTTGTACCTCCAGAGCACTCTGCTCACCAAGGTGCTTAGGACTGGAGCTTTTACTCCATTCAGTGGGAATTTTGCCAGAGATCTGAGTGGAGCCAAGCCTAGCTGGCTCTACCTGCTGACATTTTAAATCATATTTAATGATGCTTCCCCTACATGCAGGCATACAAAGGGAATCTCTTTGGGCTCTCCATTTATAAGAAACCCCCTGCCAGACGCATCCAGCATTTACTCCAGGCTTTTGCGGCTCCCCCGCAGTGCTAACCGAAGTGGGACCAGTTTATGCGAGGCAAGAGGTGCAGGAAGAGAGAGTATTTCTCAACTCGCCGGGGAGGGCGGTGAGGACGGACCTTGGGGCTGTCAAGCCCTCCTCCCGCTCCCTCCTCTCTGCCACCGGGCAGAGTCCCTGGCCACAAGATGGAGCTGGCTCTTTGCAGTTGCAGGACAAGGCGCACCAGAGGCAAAACCTTTTAATGAGCACGCTTTCCTTGGGGCTAACCATTAACAGACACACAGGCAGGTTTCCATGGAGCTGCTAATTTTTAACCCTCTCCTGTGTCCCAGCCTTGTGCGTCCCCGCGCCCGCCCGTCTGGTGGAGCATTACTTAACTCTGGGGACTGGGGCACGTTTTTTGGGGTGGCTCGTGGCTGGAGATATCCATCACCCTTTTCAGTCCAGCGCATCAGTGAGCCCCTCCTGTAAACGGCCTCTGAGGCAGCCAGGTGCCTCCCAGCCTGCTCCAGGGCTGTAGGGACACCAAAACTTGGCCAGGTTAGGTCTGGCTTCATCATCCCCGTCTCAACTTTATGTACCATAGAGGCATGAGGGAAGTCTCCCCCTTGTACTTTCCTCACTTTCCAGCCCAGCAGCTTCAGGCATGGACTAGCTCAGAGATTTATTCTGAACTCTGCCTTTTTTTCATCTCTTAGAGGGTCAAACAGCACTTCAGGTGCTGTTCTCTGCTTCCCAGAAGTGTTGCAATGCTGCTCTTCAGCAGGTCAGGAGTTGTTTGGGAGTAGTGTTGCTCCTGAGTATCTGAGAACAGAGGCTGGTCCTTAGATGGTAAAAATATCTATTTTTACAGCAGGCAGCAGCAACATGTGCTGCATCTTTAGCCAGAGAATAGAAATAGGATTAAATTTATGATTGTAATTTTTGGCATGTGGTAGTTGCCTATTACTAACAAGGATTTTGTGTGAATTGTATTTTTTTTTTATGGCTTCCTTGGAAAAAGTAGGAGACAAACTTTTTCCATGGCAGTGAAAACCCAGCAGCCTGGTCTGTGGGCTCACTCGTGGGAGGAGGCAGCATGGGGATGGCAAAGCTGCATGGTGCCCACAGCTTGTGTTTCTGGTCCCCTATTTCCCATGATGGCACAGCCAGGAGAAACTGGCAAACAGCTTGGTGAGGACCTGGAAAGGAAAAGAAAGTGTCTTCCTAATACAAGAACTGTTTGTAGCATGGTGGAGGTTTCCAAGGTTCAAATGAGTTTGCCTTTTATTTCACATCCCTGATCCTACACCTCAGTTTGACCCTAGCTCTCCTAAAACTCCTTTTTATTAAAACCATAAATCAGTCCAGCTTTTTTACCATCTGAATTCTAGTTTGGCCATCCTTTGTTGTATGGAGAGTTGCTTGGACCAATGGACTGAGGGATGTTCAGGATCTGCTGTGCACCAGTGGTGCCCGAGACCAGGCTGCACCTGGATTCCTCCTCCAGCCATCTGACTTCTGGAAATAGGTAATCTTAAATGTCTTAGCTGGTCTTTGTGGCACACTAGAGAGCTGTGCCTGGGATCCTGAACTTACTACAAACATGGTGATTGAATGAGTTATACCCAATAATGTGGCTGTAATGGGTTACATCCAGACAAATGATGTTTCTTCCAGCTGGAGCTGCTAGGAAGTAGCAAACCTAAACTTATGCCACAAAGTCTAGAAATGGGAGAAAGTCAGAGATGTCCACGATCTTGCTGCTGGAGCGTGGCTGTATTTTGTGAAACATTAAGGCAGAGGTGGAGCTTCACCCTGAAATAGGCTGTGGCTTTGTGCAAGGGCCTGGGAGTGGCTCAGACTGGTGCAGAGAGAGGAAGGAGTCACCACTGAAAATCCAGAACTTCTTCAGTGCCGTGGCAGACATCTAGGACATCTAGATGTGACTCAGATGCTTTTATCCACCCTTTCTGCCCCAAGGAAGATATGACAATGAAAACGTATCTGTAGAACACCCAGCGTATCTCAGATAAAGGATTTTATTTGTTTGAACTAATGATAAAAGAGCCAAAGAATAAACTTATAATTACATCACTTTCAAATCCATGCCCAGGTCAGATCCTGTGTCCTGCTTTAACCACAGGTTAAAGTGTAAGTGATAAGAAAGTGAACATAAAGATCAGGCCTTTCCAGACAGGGATTTTCCTCTCTCTGTTACAGCAGAACTGTGCAATGACAATGAAAACCCAAGTCCAAGGGCCTCTGTGGCACCTAAATACTTGAAGAAGCCTGAGGGATCTCAGTCTCATGGGCTATGTGATCCTCAAGAATGGCATTTTGTAGACAGGAGACATGATGGTCAAGAGAGGAAAGACCCAGGCAGTGGTGGCAGCTGTTCCTGGAGATCAAGGGAGACTTGTTGTAGGTCATCCTTTCATGATCCCCAGGAGACAGAACCCTTTTTTCAGTTCTCATTCCAAAATCTTGGTGCTGCCTCAAACTCATCTTCTACTGAGTATATAATTATCTTGTTAAGACATGGGCACTGAAAGCTTTTTTTCTCAAGCCCTTATTCAGAACAAGGGAATCCCAGGAGGAAGATCAAGGGGTTATCTGGTTTCATACATGAAGGCAATCTTCTTTTGGGGCATCTACTGCCACCCCATCCCTGACAGAAAAACAGCCAGGACACATTGGTCCAGCACCCTTGTCACCAGCAAGAAGGAAGGATTTATACCAACACCTTTTCGCACCTAATTTCAGGCCACATATTACCACTGCTCATGCCTCATTTCTTGGTCCGTGGCCAACCTCAGGGACACAAGGCTGCTTGCTTGCTCTGGGGCCAAGCTGCCCACCTCATGTTCAACCACCACGAATTCCCCCTCTTGGTGTTAGAGCTGTTCACTCGGCCATTCATCCAATTACATCCTCTTTTGCTGCTGCATGTGGGGCAAGAGAACAGCACCGCCTTCAGAGAAGGGTATGAACACTCTTCCCATCAGGGAAGCCACAGCACTTCCTCCCCTGCAGCTCCAGGGGTCCTTCCCTGGACACACCACACCGTGGTCTGTTGGTCAGTGGTGTTATACTGGGACGAGATAAACTGCCTGTGACTCTGCAGGACCTTCAAAGGGTTTGGCTTGAAAAACACGATAACCGATAGCAGATGTTGAGCACCGACGACATCTTACTGCTCAAAAAGTGCGTAGTAGCAGCTCCTGACCTTCCCCCTTCTCGTGGGGGTTTCTCATGCGGGCTGTGGGATGAGGACAGCCTGGGCACGGCGGGCACCAGGTGCTTGTGCCAGTGCCACAGGCGCCTGCAGAAAGAGAGAGCTCGGCCTCAGCTGAGCCCAGCTAAATATAACCAGTGACTGGGGAGCTCCTACGCCTCGCCTGGCTCTGGTCCCGCTGCAATACATTCCTTCTCAAAGTACTGCCCGCTTCCTCAAGCCCTCTTCTCTGCTCCTTGAGATGCCATAGTTGAGTCTCAGAAGGTGATTTACTTCCCTCCAAGTAGTTTCTTTACCCCACGCCCCTGCTTTTCCTCTTTCCTCCTTGCTCGTTCACCACTCACCCCTGTGCATTTGCTCCAGGGGCAGCATGGCGGGACATAGGGACAAGGGATGAGGGTCTCCCTGCTCCCACAACCAGGGTGGTTAAAGCTCTCACACGTGAGTCTATCCATGGATATTTGTAGTTGTAGTTGTGTCTTGTGGTACTTGGGCATGGCCAGAAGATCCAAGAAGGGACTTCTAAGTCTACACAAAGCTTCTCTGGGCAGTAAGGCTCATATTGGGTATTTTAGCTCTTGCAAGTGCAGGATCTGCATTTCACTTTCTTTTTTTCTTTTTTTTTTCCCCATAGGAATATTAAAAATATTCCACAGAAGAACAACCTGCTCTGAAGTCCCCCCACACCATGTCTTGCATTTCCAGGTCAGTCCCAACATGGCCAGCATTAATTTTATTATTAATAAAGGGTGACAGCATGCACCTTACTGTGTTTTTGGGATGACAAGGAGAGCTGATGCTGTTGCTCTCCCCACGCACAGCCAACAGCTCGAGGGCAGCTTGTAGGTTACTCCGTGTCTCACATACCACACTCCTAACCATGGCAGAGGTTTTGATGAGGCATTGAGTGATATTTTTGCACTGGTTGCAAGCAGTAGGGTTGTGATGCTCCTACAACCACACCAGGACTTGGTTTGATTTAACAGCACCGGGACAGTTAAAATGTTACAACTTTTATAGGTGTGTATTTCCTAAAACAACAAATAGTCACTTTAAACCTGCTTTTTCCCGGGGGTATGAAGAGGCTGAAATCAGCGAGGCTTGTGAAAGCAGCGTTGGAAATCAGTGCAAGAAAGGGGAAATTTTGGCAGGTGGCATTACAGTTAATCACTTCTGCCTGAGAACAGCAACACAACATATGTGTTTTAAGCAAAATCTGATGGTGAGATGTAGTACACATGGGGGTGTCATAAAGGTCTGCAGGTCACGGGTAAGTTACCTGTTACTATAAACTGCTTTTAAAATCAGTGATCAGCTCTAGGGATGATTTATGTTTTATTTTAAAAGCAGAAGAATACAGAGAGCTCTCCAGCAACCCAAACACGATCATAAATCCGATGCTTCCTTTCGATCTGAAGTGTTGATGTCCCAAGCGGTGGGGGCGTGAACCGTGCCAGAAAGCCGTCAGACAGCGAGCGCAGCGCTGCCCGGCTGCCCTGGCTCAAAGAGCCCTTCAGTAAATGGACACAGTCTGTTTGCACAGAGAAAATCCCTGAAGCAGCAAAAATGCCACGTAAGAGCAGGCATTGACCCGTGCGGAATGAGGGCAAGCCCTGCTGGGAGCGGGAGAGGAGGGCGCGCATTCCTCGTGTGCCTGCGGGTCCATCCGTGTGCGCGCCCGTGTCCGTGTGCCTGCGCACGCCGTGCGTGCCTGGCTGTGGCGGTCTGTCCGGGCACACGTGCATCTGCAGAGGCGGCCCGTGCGTGTCCGCGGGCGCGTGTCCCGTGTGCGTGGGCCCGGCCGTGCCCGCGGGTCCCGCTCCGCGCCCGCGGCGGACGCGGCTACGCCTC